>CM069905.1:77534338-77679476 GCA_036172215.1 Camellia granthamiana | reverse complement strand
TTGTTGTCTAGCATGCTTGCCATGAGGCTAATTGCTTAATTGATAAACTACTTGAATGTCTGTCGATGAAAGCTAATTGCTTGAATTGAAATAATTTGAGTGATGTACATATGCGATCACTTTTTCAAGTGGTACATATTCGAAACAATTTTGCAAACAAACAAGAGCTAAATGTTCCAATTCTTGCAAGTTAGTTTATACTTCTGTGTGTGTGCATCACATAGTAATGCTAGCCTAATAAATTGGAACAAGAACATATAATGTACACAAGATTCATATCATGATTAGTAGAGGCCGATCTTTGATCGGGCGAGCGAGGGTGCTCAATTCATGACCTTCCCATCTCGTACCTAAGTTCTCGAGCCGAGACAATCTTGGTGATGACGGACACATGGCCTTTGGCACGAGTCATAGATTTCCTAAATTTTTCAAAATATTTAGGTGGCGACTCTATATCTGGCAAAGTAGTCCATTTTTGGAAATTTGATTCAAAATTGATTTTCAAAAAGATTTACTAGATTGGGACTCTTTGGTGTTTATCTGTTTCACATTACACTTGTGAGATTAGATTCAGAACTACGAGAGTCCGATACTGCAGGGCTTTTTCGTCCTCCAAAAGGGGGCATGAAAAAGTCGAGCTACAACCATATCTCATCTGTGAGGTTGAGTTATGTTAAGTTAGTCATTAGTTAGGGTGCAAATGTGGAGATTTCCTCGAGTACGAGTTATCTTAATTTTTTTAGGGAGCGTAAGCTTTTGACTTAGTTTTCCCGTTATACTGTAAGCATAGAGGAGATTTTAGGTTGTAAATGGGTCTGTGTTGATTATAGTGTCATCATTACCATACTAAGAAGTAGGTTAGATGAGCTGGTGCCCGTGGTGCACCTTTCGGGAATCCTTTTGGGATATTGGGAGTTAGCGGTGTTGGTGTTTGGGAAGTACAAATGTAGTTGGCGTGTCAGTGACTTGAGTTTCATTTTGTGGAAATTAATTCCTGGACTTCTAAGGGCAGTTAATTTCATTTTGTGGTTGCTCTTAATCATAGGTCCTCGTTTTGAATTAGCAGTATACGGGTGTGTATTGATGTGGTTCATCATGCGTTGCTTGTATTGGAAATAGGGTTGATTTTGCAATTGAAATAGGAGTGTCCTTGTATCAGTGTAATGAAGGTTATAGACCAAGAATGTTGATCCCTTGTCTGGTTAGAATTTGGTGGTATGATAGTTTGTAGCAGGGGTTCATTTCATAGGTATAGTTTGAATTTGGTGGTAGTGAGACGATGAGAGAGAGTTAAGGGAAGTTTTGGAAGTAATTATAAAAGTCGAGTATGTGTTCGGGTGGCCTTTTGTCTTGGGTTGACAAGGTCTTTTGTAAGCTCTAGATTGTTGTGATTACCTACTTTGGCTTTAGTTGAGTTGTCTTTTCTTTATAAAAACATGTAAACGGTTTGGTAGCATTTGAACTGTTTAGGACTCTTCATGGGTAGTTAAGTTTGGGAAGTGTGGGTTTTGGACTCACGAGGTGAAGTTTCTGGAAGGCGTGGTATTTGAGGAAAGGTGGTGAACAACGATAGTGGATGATTACAGTTTCAAGTGTGTTGTTAATTGGGAAGGTCAATGTAGTGACCGATATCTTGAAAATAATAATAATAATAATAAATAAATAAATAAATAAATAAATAAATAAAATAAAATAAAATAAATTTGTGAGGTGCTTACTTGATAAGAGGTAGGATCTGTTAGTTGGTCTAAGGGATTATATCCTTGTTTAGTACTATGTGGATGGTGCCAGTAGGTTATTGTTAAGCATAGGTTGGGCATTGTGAATCACCATAATACTAGTGTAGTATTGTGCGCTAATTTTGGGGTAAGTTCCATGGTGTGTTGGGTTTAAAGAATAGGTGTTGATGTGAGTTAGCTTACAGACTTGGAGTGCCAAAGTATGGTTTGGTTGTATACCTAGTCGTGAAAGAGCCCTGAATGGACTTAGAACACATTATTAGAAGTTTTTAGTGAACACCACGTCGGAGTAAAACCAGTTGAGTTGATGTTGATAGGTTGTGTAAGTTGTTGGTGGTTATTGGTGGTAAGCTTATTAATTGTCATGTGGAAAGGAGTTGGTGGGTGATTAGTTGGATAAATTTCTCAGTTGTATGTCTGGCGTAGTTGTATTCCATCCTATGAGTGTTAGTACTCTAGATTATCTTTGAACGAACCTTTGGCGTTTAGATGGCTTGTGGAGTTTCGTGGTGATATGTGGATACTTTGACGGGAATAGAGGTGTTTTGAAAATTGAGTTGTGGTTCTTGAGGGATGAAATTCCTAGATTGTGGGTTGTTTGAATTCATATAATTTTGGGTATCTGAATTAATATTGCTTTGGTGTACATATGGTTTTGACCATTGCATGATGGTTATCAATTACAAGGTGCATGGCTCGCTTGTGTTTTTGAAGGAAGGTTGTCATTCTTACTCAAATTCCAGGGTGGTCATTTAGTCTTAGATGGAATATTACATTAAAAGACAGAAGGGGTTATTCGTGGTGAGTTATCACCAATGGTGGATATAGTTCAAGTGTTCTTCAAGGTATTCTTTTGAGAAATTTAGATATGGTTCAAGGTTTAAATTCTCTTTTAATTGTTGATGCTCGAGTTGAGTCTAGAGAACACATGGTGGATGTGTACTACAAGGATTTGGATCTAAAGGTTTAGTTGTGGATGGTGTTTAGTATCTATTGTTCTAATCAATGTTGGTAACAGAAGTTAGGTATTGGTTACTGAGTGTAGATTGGCACATTTTGTTGTTAGTTCATTAAACATTTTTGTAAGTCAAATCAATCTGATTCTTTATGGGGTTGGTTTGTGGCTTTGTTATGTTTGGTGACTTAAGTTAGTCTTTTCTATATTTCGAGGTAAATTGTCTGCTCTGTTTGTAAACATCATGTTGTGTTGGTGTGACGATTGAGGTTGTTCGTCAATGCAGTCTGTTAAGGTACTCGTAATGGATGAATAAAGGTTGATTAGTGGGGTGACCGTGTTTGATGGATATTGTGGGGGACGATTGTATTTCTGTAGTGAACCTTGAAAACCTTAGTTAATTCCTTGTGAGTTGCTAGAGGCATCTGTATGCATCTTCTTAAGCGAATTTGTTGATTGGAGAAAATTTAATATTGCGAAATGATTGTGTTAAGAATTGTGGATGACCCTAGGTGCGGGAATCGTATTCTAAGTCTATTGTGATTAAGTTGTTCCTTACATGAATGTTCGTTTGCTAAGTTGGATGGAGTGGATTGTTACAACGGTGATTCAGTCACTTGGGTCAAGTCGTTTGTGACTATTGCTGGAGTCAAATTATGGAAGGTAGTGTTACCATTGTTTGAGGAGTCCTTGTTGTGTTTCCAACTCTAATTTCTAAGGGTCTAATAGACTTTGGGTGTTAGTTGTAACACCTCCTGTGAGAAAGAATAGGTAAGAGAGTTAAATTTTTAAAAACGACAACGTAAAATTTCTTTTGGTCAGTGTGCTAAGGGAGTATTTCGGTGAGGAAGTGGCCATGGAGTTCCAAGGCTCATGTTGTATTGATTAGGTTTGGCCTAGTTTTATAACTCGGACGAATTTCGGGGACGAAATTTCCTAAGGTGGGGAGATTTTGATGACTTGGATTCTAATACGTACCGGATTGGTGTAATTTGGTGCCTGTTGCCTTAAAAATTTATATGGTTGTCGGACACTTGGTATTGACGGGTTGGCAACTGAACCTTAAATATTATAATTGAGGACACTTAGGTGATGTTTGGAACTTTGGTTGAAGTCTTAAATAGGTATTTAGGCAAGATTAGATCAAAAGCCCCAAATTTGAGTTTTCATTTTTTATCAACCTTCACTCTTTTGCCCTTTTCTCTTTCCAAACTTTGAATTTGGATGTGAGGCTAGAACCATTGGAAATTTTATTTCCGGGGCTTCGATTTGGACACAAGAACGATCTAAAACAGAGTTCGGACGAGAGAGTTATGCCCGTTTGAATTTCGAGTTTTTGTGTTGGAAGCAAGCTCGCTTAAGCGAGATTTTCTTCGCTCAAGCGAACTGGGCAAATTTCAGAGATTTTGGGAGCTTATTTTCTATGCTCGAGCCAAGCTTTCTTCGCTCGAGCGACCAGGTCGCTAACAGACATTATAAAGTGACTTTTTGGCCCAAAAACTTTATTGTTTCTTCCTCTCTTCTCTCCTTCTCCTCCATATCCGAAAACCTAGCCCTCAAAACTTTGATTTCATCCATTTTTACCAACAATCCACCATGGATCTTGCATCAAGGATAAAGAACAAGAGAAGATCAACATTTTCAACCGATTAGATTTTGGATTTTCGAAAGAATGCTCTTGATCTAGCTTATTTGCTTCCAATCTTGAGGTAATGATGCCTTTAACTTGTTATATGTTTGATTTGGGATACATATGTGATGATTTCATTAGACATACATGTAGTGTGTAGTTATATATATATATATATTATGAGGATATGATTGTGAATTAATATTTGGGTATTTGTTGTAAATATTTCATGATTATGACAGAAGTTATGCTTATATTATGGATGATTATCATTGTTTATGATAAGTAATTGCCTCAATTTCATAAAGAAGGGAAAAATCCCAATTTTTCTCAAACCCTAGTTTTCCAAATTTTTATAAAAAGGGGTTTTGCTCAATTGTTTTCAAAAACATGAAATCGAGTGTAATTACTTGGTTTTGAGGTTGAGATTGTAAAACTTTAAGCTTCTCTGTACATATTTCCTTTGAAAGGATGAAATTTTGGTGTTAAATCCACTATTTTGGACATGTGAAGTTGCAAAATTGTTGTGAATGCAAATCATTGTAGGAAAAGTGAAGTATTTATAAACTCATGCATCATATGCATTATTTATTTCTTTTAGTATTACCTTGGTGCCAAAAGTTGAAAGTTAAAAGAGGGTAAATAGTCTATTGAGTCTAGGTAGTGAGTCGGGTTGGTTTTGAGTTGTGTATTGTAATTGGTACCTGTGCGGGGAGTCAAGGTGCCCAATTGCCCTATCTGTGTATATCGCCAAACGAATGTGGGAAAATGTTTTTGGGTGTCCACGAGCCTACCGTTTCTGGAGCCGGCAAATGTGAAAAAAACGAATGATTTTGGATGTCCACTCCCCGCCGTTTATAAAGCCGGTAAATGTGCAAGGTTGAAATGTTTTTGGGTGCCCATCACGTCGCCGTTTCTGGAGCCAGCAAATGTAAGACTATTTTTAGTATACAAAACTATATATATAACTGTTTTGATTGTGGCTCTCACTTGGGATGTCATAGTATATTTACCGCCCATGTTTACTTTGAAAAATGTTGAACAAATGTCATGTATTGCATATTTCATTTGTATTTAAACAAATATTTATAATTAAACATTCAAACTTTCATCATACCTGCATTACATGATCATGTGTGTTTCAGTTAATTATATAGCTTGTTAAATGCATTGCCTACTGAGCTTTCGCTCACCCCAAAGCTAACAAATTTCAGGAAATGACGTTGAGACACCTTCAAAAGGATGGATATATGAAATAAAGTTGGATAAGAGCATGGATGCTCTTCTATTGATGTTTTATGATTTGGCTTTGGATTATTTTGCATGGACTATTTGTATGGAGGAATTGGAAATTTGTTTTGTATGTGAATGTAGTTTAACAATGATGTATTTTTGAGATAGTTCAATTGGAAAGAGAAGTTAGTGGATGGTATTATTGTTAATATTTGTTATCTATATGCGTGTATTATTGCTGATTGTATTAAGGTATCAGGGGAATTGAGAGGTATTTCTCCAAGGTGTTATAGTATCTTTGTTTCTTCACCATCATTTCTTGACTATGGCGATGCAGTTGTGTCAATATTATTGGTTCTAGAATTTTTATAGGTGTTTTTTGTTTATTTGCTAGGGTATACTGTTTAGAGTAAAATTTCACTTCCAATCAGAGTAAAATTTTACTTTCACAGTAAAACTTTACTGTTTCATTACAATATTTGTGCATTTTTATGCTTTCATCAAGTAAATGTTATACTGTTGATATAGGGAAACTTTTTAGTGTTCTAAAATGGTTGTTACTAGAAGCAAGCGCGGAGATGCTAATGATGATGATTTTGAAGTTCCACCAACTATCATATGAAAGAAAAGACTCCCTCAAAAACCTAGCAAAAGTGGTAAAAAGAATCCATGAGCACCGCGAAAAATGAATCTGATGATGATTTTGAGGTTCCATCAACGGAACCGAAAAAGGGCTCCTCTAATGATGATGAAGGCTCTCATGAAAGCAATCCAATGGCTTCAACAACAAAACCTTCAAAGTCAAAGATTGTACGTGGAGTACGGGAGAGAAAGAACTACGTGAAACAATATAGGTCAAATGTTGTTTCATTGATAAACCTAATGCGAGACACAAAGTTCATTGAAATACACATTGTTGCCCTCGAGAGAACACCTTTTGGTATGTTATTTAGATCTTTTTGGATGAAACAAAATGTAGTGTTGAAAGAGTTTGAGAAAGTCGACGATAATTATCACGACCCGAACCCGCCCCTAGAGGTCTAGGTCATGACCGGCCGGTAATCTTGGATTACCTTTGGCCTTAAAAACAAATACGAATCATTATATAAATTATGGGGCTTAGCAAAAGCATTAACTATAAATAAAAAAGTCAATTATACGATGTTTACATGATAATTTTCATAAGTAACTTGAACCTTATACATCATTCATAACAACATTAACAATAAGTTTAAACTTTTTTTTTCAACATCATACATACAACATGTCCTTTAATAGCAAAAACAAAAGACTAAACAAAAGGGTTGACAAAGCTTGGCTCCACTAGAGACCAAGTAACGCCCATCACAGAGGCACTTCACAAACGACTTTACAAAAGGGGTGGACTCCTGAAGCAACTCTAGACTGGGCATTCTACATGCTTACCTACATATATAAAGGAGAGGGGTAAGCTAGAGCCCAGTGAGAAATATCAAATAAAGGGGTTAACGAATGAAGTCTAACACAATATAAATCATATCGTGCATTTCAAATTAATCATACAATGAATTCAACTCGAACATTTGTCATATCGAAATCCATTAATCATTTATCATATGTGATACATCCAATAGATTAACAAAAGGGCATGAAGGCCTAATCGAATGGACCATCAAGGTCTAGCAAAGGGACTGCGAAGGTCTATACAAAGGGATCGTAAAGGTCTAGTGAAGGGACCTTTGGTTCATTTATCAGAGATCTTTATCAAACCAATATTTGAAGGGCCATGGTATTGTTTTTCCTAGACCAAGGCCTCACTAAAGGTTGCCACGAATATTTTTCAAATTGGACATTCATTCATTCATATAAAAATAACATTTCACAAATATCATTCTTGAAACAATTTCAAAATATATTTTGAACATATCTTTGTAGAGATACTACTCATGGTGGACTTGAACTGACAAAAGCTTCGAGTGGCCAACCTACACAAAACACATAACAATACACATTTAAACACATTGACTAAACAACAGTATATCTTAATTCAATTTCCTTAAGTGTGTTTCTTGCTTATTCCATCTTTGATGATGTCTAATCAATGCTTAAGAATGCCTAAAAGAGCATGAGAATAAAAGTATGCATGTGAAAGTGTTTTTCAAAAGTTATTGAAACAGGGTAGTTTGTTCAAGCGCACCCTTGGTCGCTTGAGTAGTCTTCATGTTTAGCAAAAGTGTTGGATGCTCAAAATCTACGCTCGATAGTTGCTTGAGACAAGTGCAATGAAAGGTGGGTTTGCTCGAGCAGTGTTCAATGTTCTGCAAAACTTTTGGATGAATGCAAAGTGTGCTTAAGTGGTAATTTCACCGCTCGAGTGATGTGGTCGAATTCTTGGTTTTTCAAAACAGAATTTGAGTTCCAAAATACTAGTTAACAGTGCAAAGACTTGCATGGCTTGATCAAACACTTGAAAACTCTTAGAATCCATAAATGTAAAACCAAATTAAAGCCATGAGTTCAAAAATATCATAAATTTACAAATTTGAAATTAGAATTTTTATGCATGTATGGAATGGCTTTCAAACTCATTCCAAAACCTTCAAAACATGAAATTAAACTCTTAAAACCTATAATTCTTTGGTGCATGAATAGTTCAACTCCCAATTTCAACAAGAATGCCAAAACTCATGCTCAAAATGGTATAATATAGTGAAATTATGAATACATGAAAGCTCTAGCTTTAATTTTATCATCTATTAGCTCATTACTTATGATTGAGCTCATAATTTCTTGAATTCAAATCTTAGGTGACTTAAATTCATAAATTATGAATCAAACACTCACCTAGAGTCTTTAAATACACTAATTCAAGCACAGTTTGGCCTCCTCTTTTCAAATCTCCAATCTTCTAGCAATCCCTCAACCTCCATAGCCTTTCTTTCTCTAAATGACCTCACTCTCTCTCTCTCTAAAACTTGTTCTAATAGATTTTGAGCTCAAAGATGAGCTAATTCTCTTTACATAACATATATATATATACTCATATTTAGCTTAATGTACTAATTAAGGATTAAGCACTAATTATAGCTTAAGTTCTAATTAATTAAAACTTAATTTTTTTGAACTGAATCAAATTTTAATTAAACTTCCCATATGATTCTAAATATTCTAGTTAGTTTATTAAACTTGTCAATTTTTGTTTCTGGATTCGTCTGAGCCTTCAATTTCTGATTCAAAGTGAGCATTCTAACAAATAATCCATAATGAAATAGATATACAAAAAATTAAACAGATAATCATGCAAATTCTCTTAATAAAATAATATGTATGTTGAGGTCATCACAGTCTCTCCTCCTTAGAAAGTTTGGTCCTCCAAGCTTAAGTTACTTTCATTTGAAAATAGATGTGGATACCGTTGTCACATATCAATTTCTTTCTCTTATGTAGCCTCTTTTCCATAGTGTTCTTCCCACTCCACTTTCACCATTGGAATTGATCTATTTCGTAATTGTTTCACTTGTCGATTAATAATTTGTACGAAATTTCAAATCATCGTCTAAAGCTATCTGGTGATAATCGATGACATGGGATAGATCCCGAAGATAACCTCGAAGCATTGACACGTGAAACACATTGTGTATCTATTCCATTCCTGGTGGTAAAGCCATTCGATAAGCAATTGGGCCAAGTCTCTCTAATATCTGAAACAGTTCAATGTAGCGAGGAGCTAATTTCCTTTTCCTAGTAAACCCCGTTTGCCTTTTCATTGGTGTGACTAATAGGTCACTTGATAAATTTATCACTCTCTCTTATGTTTATGAATAAATTTATAATGATAAATTTATTAATAGGACATATAAATAAATAAGTTTAGTTAATAAGATTGATTAGGAAGTGTCCCTATTGTATAAAATTTTTATGTGTATATCATTACATTTTTAGACATGTTAACAAGTAAATGACTGTTGGGTATACCTCCTTAGTGGAGTATGGGACCCAATTGATTTATTAAAAATATTTAATTTAGTTTGGTATTGATTATAATATATTTTTTATATATTATATTTGACTTTGAAGACTCAATAAATATTTAAAAATTTATTTGGTGACAACTAAAATTTTGATTAAAAAAAACCCAAAAAGTAACAATATTTCTTTGGTATTGTTTTATCTTGCAAAGTGCTGCGGCTGCTCTAGAACAATTGATCAATCAATTCGATGGGAGCAACGTGGAGTGAAAGAAAAACTTGTGCTCTGCTTTTTGAAGATTTGATTGCTCAATCAATCTGTGAGGTGTTCTTGTGCTTGGGTGAGATTTTTGTCTCACGTGATGTGTTTCAAAAGACTGTTTGGGTCACAAATTTACAGTTTGGTTGTCTTTTATAATCTATTTCAAAAAAATTTATTTATTTATTTATTTAGTGAGGTCTTTCTTTTTTATTATTTTGTGATTATTTAAAATTCACCTAAAGGTAGTTTGTGAAACCATTTGTGTCTCGTTCGAAAACTGTTGGTTAATAGTCAAATCAAATTTCGATCCCGTAGACATACCTCACATTGAGAGAATCACATAAAAATTCTTGTGTCATTGTTGATATAATTTTTTTACATTAATTTTTATTTTCATCAATTAATTTACTTATGAAAAATCTATTTTTCCAAACAATGACGCACTTTAATAAGACTCTTAAAATTTAAGTATTTATTAATGGGTTTGATACACATTACATAGTAGGAAACGCACTTAGCATCTTTTTAAGGATAAATTATAAATATATTTTTTGAAATTTATTTGAAATACGAATTATTTTTTGTGATTTGGAAAATTATAAATATTTTATTATCAAAAAAAAAATTTAACAAAATTAATTGACAAAGTGAAATTTGTATAAAATTACCTAAATTATTAATTGAAATAAATTTCTAATATCATTAAAACTATTAATTGACTTGATAATTTATTAATAAAATGGGTCATTTGTTATGAAATTAAAAATTTTAAGGGGCAATATATAATTTTCATAATCACATGGGACAAATTATATTTTAAACAAATCTCAAAAAGTGTATTTATAATTGACCCTTTTTTTTTAATTATGCATTTCGTGTTACTGAGGTCATGCGAGTTTTAATTTTGTCGGATTTATCCTTTATCTATGTTTGGATCAATAATTGAAGTAGAAAAAAGAAAAATGAGAAAAAAAAATGACTCCAATTTCGTAAAAAAAAAAAAATTCTTTCTGTTTACAAATTTCTTCTCAAATCTTTAATTTAACCATAATCTTAAAGTTTTCAATTTGAATGAAATTGGTCTAATTTTAAACAGGCTTCTAAATCATTTTTAAACATTGTATGACTGACTTCATCTTCGTAATCATTTTTAAACATTGTATGACTAACTTCATCTTCTTAATCATTGTTTAAGAACGAAGTGGACAAAATTAAAATTTTAATAAGTAATTTAACACGAAACAAACTTTACTTTGTCCTTGTTGGTGGTTGTGGAATGTACATCTTTATCCAAAAACTGATGTTGGAAGGGGAAGTGGCTAGATTTACTTCTCCTAATAGGCATGTGCCATCTGTACTTTTTATTTTTTATTTTATTTTATTTTTTTTTTTTTTTTTTACTTTCATTTAAGGGTTATACTAGAGATTTCGAATGATTTACAATTTTTTTTACCGAACCTTGGACCCATACACTTGTAGGTTTGTGTGAGTCCTACACTTACGTAAGAAATTTGATAAAAAAATTAGTAAATCATTTGAGATCCATAGCATTTTCTTCATTTAAATATTTTCAAATTAAATACATCAATGGGCTAATAATTTTACGTGAGATACATTTCTTAAATGAACAAAATACAATTATAATTAGATTCATCTATGTTCAAATCAAAGTGGGACTATCAGTTGTAATCTAACTATATTAGCATATTAACATTATATATAAAATAAAATAAAATAAGAAAAAAAAGAACTTAGTAATTAGATTCATCTATGTTCAAATCAAAGTGGGACCATCTTGGTTACCCTTCAAATATTAATATGGCTGGTCATTGTAAAACTTAACATTGTCATTGTAATGAGCTTAAAAACAAACAATTTTGAGACAACTTAAAGATAAAACTCATTTTTTGTTAACGAGTAATTATTTACTGCAAATAAATGGATTAGAATGGTTGGATCTATTCAAATTTAGCCACATGACTTTTTTTTAAAAGAAATTTACCAGACAGTCTCGTCTCAAAATCTTGCATACTCATAAGTCGTCTTTTTTTTTTTTTTACTCATGATCACATAAGTCCTAAAAGGTATTTCATAAGATCTTTTTAGATTTATTTTATATCATATCAGACTTTTTTTACACTTTTATTAATGTGACAGGTATGACATGACACTCTAATATAGTAAGTATGATGTGCCATTTGATATATCCAGAAGTTCTGCTAAAAAACTTCTTAATATATTTTTTTCATAGGGCAAATTTCACTTTCACCAAGGATCCTCTAGAGTGTTTTTTTATTAAAGTTTCCTAGAGTGGTGTATTGTGTGGTTGAGATTTAATGCTGAAAAATTGATGTGACTTGTCATTAAATCTCAACCACACAATGCACCACTTTAGGAAACTTTAAGGAAAAAAAACTCTAAAGGATCCTTGCTCTTTCACTTTACCGCATTGTGATTTGGACCATGTGCAGTTTACCTCTTGACATTTGGAAATTACCACATAACCCCTTTGCGGTTACTGGATTGAAGTGCACTGTTAACACTGTTAATGATAAAAGTAAAAATACTATTTTGCCCTTATATATATAACCCTTGTATCTATTTGCTTGACAAAATTTGTTGCCGGAAATGAAATCCAAGTGCTGCCTCCCCATAAAACATACAAAACAAAACCCATTTTTAATTTCTCTCATTTCTCAAAAAATTTACCCTTGAATGTTGCCTAATTCTTGCTCTGTTCTTTGATTTTGGTTCATAAATAGTTCGAATTTTGAAGGGGGTATATATATATAAATCAATGATCAATGGAGGTTCGGTGATTGGAAGCTCTTAGGTGAAATATGGAGGGCAGACTCGATGCATAGAGATGTAGGGTTTTGTACTAATTTAAGTTCCACGCCATCAACACCTTCAAAGCTTTCAATTTTAGCCTTTTTGTGTACTCATTTTTCTTCTCTTTTTCTTGGGTTTGATGGGTTTTGCTTGCTCAGATTAACCAATGGGAAGCTTTCATATGTGTAACCCAGAAGGTATTTTGTAACGGACTTTCATCTTTGCCATGGATATTAGAGAAAACTTCATTTTTATTCCTATACTTTGTCTTGATTTTCAATGACACCCCTAGACTTCAAATAATTTCAATTTTACCCCCAAAGTTTTTGAAATTTTATCAATTTGGCCCCTACTGTCACATTTGAAACAGAAAATGTTAAAAAAATTACATTTTGATCCCAAATTTCAAAAGAAATATGCAAACCCACCATCTTCTATCCAAACTCACCATCTCTTATCTTTCTCCAATTCTTCTCTCTCTTCTTCGCCCTTGCAAGCGCTGCCACGACTACCAACCACCATCGCAATCACTCAATTCTCCAGCTCAACTTCTCTCAAACCCAAATTCACTCACTCACTCCAAAATTTCTCAAATGAAATTTTCGATTCTTTTCTATCTTCTCTTCTTCGTCTTTTACAAACCAACCAGCTAAGCAACAACAAATTGATCAACCAAACGAAACCAAAGCAATGTAAAGTAATGCTTTCAAGAAACTATTTTCCAAAGACACTTTCAAAACACAATCTTACAAAATTCCTTCATTTCTCATTGCCACTACCACCATAAGAGAGGCACAAGAAAGCGGTTAAGCAACATGAAAGAGATCATCCAAAGTAAAGCAAAGTAATCATTTTAAGAAAGTGTTTTACGAAAACACTTTTTAAAAAACAGTCACCGCAACAACATTTCTCATTGCTATCATGATGACCATGAGAGGAACGGAGCTTTTGATTATTTCGTTCTTGGTGCTTAGTGTTCTTGTTACGATGACGTTTGGCATCAATGTCATGTACAATCATTGAGCTCTAGTGATCGACGACTAGCACAAAGTCTTGATCTCTGACTCCATTCACTACCCTTGCAGCACTACCGATGTTATTCTCTTTGTTAGACTTATTTATTTTGATGATTTATTTAATTATATTTTAATTTATTTGAAAAAGAAAAATAGAATCAAAATTTATTTTGTCCCATTATTTCTCACTTAAACTTTTATCCTAAATATTATTTGAATGTATTTAATATTTGATTAAACCAGAGGTTCAAACAGCCCAGCACAGCAGCAGGCCAAAAGGTTCAAAGAGTTCAGCACAGCAGTAGGCCAAAAGGTTCAAATGGAAGATATTCAAATTAGTAATGATGGAGTACAAAGGCTATAAATGGCTATAAATTCAAATGAATACAACAGCTATAAAACGACTATAAACGGCTATAAGTTCAAATGAATACAATGGTTATAAACAGCTATAAATGGCTATAAGTTTCATTATATATACCAAAGCATTTAATGTAAACAAGTTACAAAAAAATTAGAAAATATTCTTTGATCTATAATCACTCACATCTATTCTCTAAAAAATTCTCTGAGAAGTGTTCTTCAATTTTTGTTTACATTCTCTTTCAGAAATTATACACTAAGGCGTATAGCTTTAAGCCCATTTTTCCTGTGTGAGGTTTATAGAAAAACCAGAGCTTCATTTTTATATCTATCTTTGAGAGATAATTCTTGTAGCTTTCTGTGAAAGCAAAAACACTTTCTTTTCAACCTTGTAAGAGTGTAGTACACTCAATGTTCTTGACTTAGAAAGTCTGTGTAAAATCCGTGGAGGATTGCTCCATTTGTAAAGAGGTTGCTAGCACTCCCGTAAAGTTAGAGCATAATGGAAAATCTCAAGTGAAGCTTGAGGAGTGGACATAGGCCGAGTTGAAGCCGAACCACTATAAATTTGTTTGCCTGTCTCTCCCTTATCTCTTTATTTTATTTAAATTGTTGTAGCTATATTTCACATTTTCACTGTGCTAAAATCATTAACTAACATAGTTGTTAGAACACTTGTTTAAATTATTTTTATTTCATTAACTATATTTATCTATTGTTCTAGTCATAATTTTTATTAGGGTATTATTAATTTTTAATTGTAAAAACCTAATTTACCCCCCCTCTTAGGTTGTCTTTTGGGTAACAATTGGTATCAGAGCCTAAACTCTTGTTTTAGATTTAACCATCTGGGAGTTTCGATCCATGGCAACCTTAGCTGAAAGACAAGCCACAAATAGGCCACCATTATTTGACGGAAACAACTATAGTCATTGGAAGGATAAGATGACTCTATACCTATAAGCCACTGATTATGCCATGTGGATTATTGTCACCAAAGGTACAAAAATTCCTACCAAATTAGTAGACAGTATTAGTGTACCTAAAACTGAAGGTGAATTTGATGAGAGAGATCATAAATTATTGCAAGCCAATGCTAAAGCCAAACTCACCCTTGTTTGTAGATTAGACTCTAAGGAGTATAATAGATTTCAAGTTGTGATTCGGCAAAAGAAATTTGGGACAAACTTAAGGTAACGTATGAAGGTATAAACCAAGTGAAGGAATCTCGTATTAATATGCTTATTCATAGTTGTGAATTGTTTAAAATGAACTCTGATGAATCTATTTCAAGTATGTTTACTAGATTTACTGAAATTGTAAACTCTTTGAAAACTCTTGGCAAAACTTATACTAACAGTGAGTTGGTGAGAAAATTTCTTAGGTGTTTACCAAAGAATTGGGAAGCAAAGGTCACAGCCATTATAGAAGCCAAAAATCTCTCCACACTTGGATTGGATGAGCTTATGGGTTCCCTTATGACTCATGAGATCACCATGAAAGGACATAAGGATGTTGAAAACAAAAAGAAAAGTGGAATTGCATTCAAAGCCTCATCAAATGAAGAAGAACATGAAAACTCCAGTGAGGATGAAAGCTATGCCATGTTTAGTAGAAATCTCAAAAAGCACTTCAAGAAAAATAATTATGGAGGAAGAAGACCTTTCACTATAACAAAAGTGGGCTTAAAAGACAGAACTATTTGCGACGGCACACTTGCCGTCTCAAAAAGTCACTTTTTGCGACGGCAGAAAATGCCATCTCAAAAAAGCAGAGCATTTGCGACGGCACAATTTGCCGTCTCAAAAAAGGAGAGTATTTGCGATGGTATTTTCTGCCGTCGCAAATACTCTACTTTTTTTAGACGGCAAATTGTGCCATCGCAAATACTCTCTTTTTTCAGGACGGCATTTTTTGTCGTCACAAAAAGTGACTTTCGTGTTTTTTTTTTTTTTTTTTTTTAGTGAATATTTTTAAAATTTTAAATATTTTTTTTAGATGCACCTTACTTAAATGTATCTAAAAATTAAAAAATTTATGAAAAAATATTTTTAAAAATTAATAAATACATAAAAATACAAAAAAAAAAAATGTATTGAATTATTGTATTTTTTTTTGTATTTTTGGTATTTAGTGAATTTTTAAAAGATTTTTTTTACAATTTTTTTACTTTTTAGGTGTATTTATGTTAGGTTTGTCTAAAAATTAAAAAAATTACTTAAAATATTAAAAAAATTCAGTAAAAACAATATAACACGGAAAACAAGAAAGTATAATTTTCTCAAAAGAGTTTTTGGAAAACTCTAAGGTTTTGAGACAGCGTCATATATATATAGCCACAAAATGGTTTGAATAAATGCAACGGTATTTTTCTGTCGCAAAAAAAATTAAAAAAAATGATATCATCTTACTCTTTTGATATAACATTTCTCTTTTTATTTATTTTTTCATCTTCCTGTCTCTCTGTCTCTATCTCTCTTTTCTCTTTATCTCTTTCACTCATCACTCTTCTTTCTCTGTCTGTCTGTTTCTCTCTCTCATTTTCTCTCTGTGTCTCTCGTCTATCTCTCTTCTCTCTATCTCTCTCATCTATCTTCTCTCTCGCTCATCTCTCTTCTCTCTATCTCTCTCATTTCTTTTCTCTCTCTCTCTCTCTCTCATCTTTCTATCTCTCTCTATCTCTCTTGCCCATCTTTCTTCTCTCTCTGTCTCTCTCTTTTTCTGTGTCTCTCTCTTGCTCATCTCTTTTCGCTCTATTTCTCTCTCTTTTTGTCTATCTCTCGCTCATCTCTTGTTTCTCTCTCTTTTTCTATCTCTCCCTCTATCTCTCTCTCTTTCTCTCTCTATCTCTTTTTTTGTCTATCTCTCTCTCTCACTGTCTCTTTCTCACTCTCTCTTACTCATCACTCTTCTCTCTTTCTCTCTCTCTCTCTACTTGTCTATTTGTCTATTTCTCCCTCACTATGTTCGCCTTGCTCACTCTCTTCCTCCCATCTTCTCTATTTATCGAGCTCCTTCTCGATTTATCGATCCACTATAAGAAAATACACTTTTAGCAACCACTTTGTCTCTTTCTCGCTCATCACTCTGTCTCTGTCTCTCTCTCTCTCTATCTCTCTTCTTTATCTATCTCTCACAAAATTAAAATATTTAAAAAATTGATTTGAATTAAGTTTTGAAAAGAGTTTTGAATTATGTGTTTGGTTATGAGTTTTGAAAAGTAATGATTATATTTTGAATTGAGTTTTACAAAATGGATGTAGAATTATGATTTGAAACCTCAAAACAAACACCATACTTAAATCAATGGGTGGAACTATGACCACCACCACTACTACCACTACTACTACCATTACCTCTCATCCACCATCGCCACTCCATCTCCTCTACCACTACCACAACTTCACCACTAATCTCCTTTGCCGCCGCCGCCGCCGCCGCCACCACCACCACCACCACGACCATCACTTCTTATCCACCACCTTCACTGTCGCTCCCTTTCCTCTACCACAAAAAATTAGCTCCTAGTTTTTAGTAACAAAAAAAAAAAAAATGAGCTGAGGAAAAATATTTTTTATTAAAATATTACCCCTACTTCTTCAAAATAAAAAAATAATAAATTTTTTTCATTAAAATAAAAATGAAACAAATAAATTTTCAACCTTAGTAATTAAAAAAAAAATGGAAAATAAAAAAAAATCATTAACTACAAAAAAATAAATTTATTTTAACCAAAAAAATTTTATTTTCCCGCTCTTTAATTCCCTCATTTCTTTTCCCCCTTTTGTTTCTTACGATTTCAAATCATCAATCCCCAATCCCTTAAACAAAAAATTCCCAATTTCAAAAATCCCCCAAAAATTACCCCTACTTCTACCAAATAAAATAATAATAATAATTTTTTTTTCATTAAAATAAAAATGAAACAAATAAAATTTCAACCTTAGTAACTAAAAATAAATAAAAACAAAAAAAAAGTTTCATTAACTACAAAAAAAAAAAAATTATTTTAATAAAAAATAAATAAAATGACGTCGTTGACGCCGCTATCCTAGCTCTCCTCTTCTTTTTCTTTTTCGTTTTCCCGCTCTTTCTAATTCCCCCCATTATTTCCCCTCTTTTGTTTCTCACTCACGATCTCAAATCCCCAATCCCCAACCCCTTAAACAAAAATATCCCCAATTTCAAAAATTCCAAAAATACTCTCTCTCTCTCGACTGCAAGCAACGGCAAGGGGGGACGACGGCGGGCAACGAGCGATGACAGTGAGCAGCGATTGACGATGGCTAGCAGCTGCAGCAGCAGTGGCGGTGCAGAGTCTCAGATACCTTTGCCGATACCTTTATCGTTGGGTCGTTCGCCGTGGGCGACATTGGGTGTCTTTCTCACTACTTTGCGAGTGTTTTTTTTTTTTTTTGGTGCTTGTTCTTCTCTTTGGTAAGCCTTCTTCTCTCATGATATAAGAGTTTGGTGCATTGTTTCCTAATTTTGCTTTGCACACATATATCATAATGGGACGTCATTTGGGGTTTGATTTGGGATTGATTCTTGGGTTTGATTTGGGGTAAACTGCCAAAACCATGAATGCTTGCAGACTCTGTGGTAGTCTAAAAATGCTATCTGTCCATTATATTTAGCTTGTGTCCTTATTTGCCACTTCATATATCTCCACAGGGTTTTTTGCACATCGATGAATATCCTCCAGATGCTAACTAGGGATTTGACATCCCATCGGCTGTTGTAAGCTTTTTTGAATTCCAAGGGAGTGCGAATTTTCTTGAAGATGCCTCTTCAAACAAGTCACCCCTATTATGTAAATTGCAGGTATTAATTGCTGTGATATGTTGGTTTTAAAGGTACCTTGCTTTCTGTTTCTCTGTTTAAATTGGTGCCTGAATTTGTTTGCAGGAGAAAAGTCATGCTTTGTCTTACACAGAAGTATTGCTTGTCCCTTTAACGACTCCTAATATTTAATTATTAACACCATCGCTGTCATCTTTTGAATGCTTGAGAAAAACATGCATACTAGAATTTTATCTTTATTGTTTCTACCCTTGGTGCTATTTATTTAATTATTTCTGTATGGCACAATTGGAAAATACTTGAAACTTGCCTGAAATCTACTCTTTCTAGTATATTTTTGGATCCTTGCAATAAGTTTGTTGCACCATAATTGTGGTGTTTTTGTTATTAGTCCGACTTTCCCAGACATACTCACTTTAGAGTTACACCTTTGCTACTAGCCAGCCACATAATATTGTGAAACATGTTTATGATCAAGCTTCTTTTAGTCTCTTACTAGAATCGATAAATGCACACATGATACACGTAATCACCACTCATATATATATATATATATTGCTAACCCATTGCACTATGGCAAGGTTAGTATTGTCCAACAATTACTCTATGAATACCAAACCTACAGCGACAAAACCCTTGGGGGAAAAAAGTTGTTTTCCTCAAATATTTGTTCCCTCAAGCAACTCGTCAATGTGGTGATTCATGGGTAATAATAATGGGTGTTTAAGAAATGTTAGTGTAATTTCTCTCACTGAAACCAAGAAAAAGAAAACAGTGGGTAGGAGAAACACAACTACAAGAGACAGATTTTATTTATGATTTTACCATACAAATATTTTGTTTATTATGATCTTGAATTTTTTTTAATGCCTGTATCTGTTTGGTAGTTTAGCAAGTGTCATAAATTTTTTACACAGTAATTTCTATCAAATATTAACCCTGAGGTTCTTTAACACAAGCAACCATAATTTACATGCACGAACTCCAAATTTTTATATTCACATGACTCTAATTAAAGCAAAGGAAACTCCATAAAGCTCAACATTTTATTTTGCATTTCCTATTATCCCCTTTTATTTTAATTAATTATTGTCATATAATCATTTCTATTTGTAGAGGGCAGGTTGAACCAAATTTGATATTAGTGGAAAGACATGGGAATGGCACCTCAAAGAGGTAGTTTGTATTTTTCTCTTACTTTGTTGCTCATTCTGTCTTGGAAAAGTCAAATTTATATTTCACATTGAAAGCAAAGATAGATACTTGTGAAATGCTATCCATATGGTTACTTCACTGAAGTTTCTAATCATTTCAGCATCCATGAAATGCTATCCATACTCCTGTGTTTTTTTTAAAAAAATATTTATTATTATTATTTTTTTGGAGTTGTTTCTTTTGATTTGTGCTGACTGTGAGACAGGTATGTCTTAGACAATGACTTGCAAGTAAGAACTTTTCTTAACGAACATGGGTTCGAAAAAATCAAAACCAAAGGGTTACAATGTTCAAAATTTTCCAATGTGCAACTGTCTTGGCTTCCAGATGCTATCAAAGATTTTATCTCCCAGTTGACAAAAAGATAACTTTATTGTTCTTGTTTTTTCAGTGAAGTGGATTAATTTGTAATTTATGGCACAAGGACAACATATACAGAAGTTTTTAAGCTCAATACTCAAATGTCTATTCAGAGTTATGATCCAACATATAATAAAAAAAAATTAAAAAAAAACTATGCTATCAAAGGGTATATAGGAAGTAGGACCTAAGTCTGGTTAGAGGATTTGATTGTTGAGGTCATTTTGTTTGCTATGTTGTGACTTTTGTGATTGTTTTGTTTATTTTCAGGTGATTCATTTTTCTCAATCCTTTTTCAAATCTGATACAGGGTCAATTTCAGATGATTACTTGGAACATATGTTGTTACAGTTCCCTACCAATGTTATTGGATGGATCTATCATACTTTGGTCACTTCAAGTCTCTTAAAGGCAGGTCAATCTAACCCAGGCCATTAATTCCAATTGGGTATGTGAATTTGGAATTAACAAACTCTTAACTGTTGTTAAATTTGCCAACCAGTCCAAATTTTATCTTGTAGAAGATTTTGTTCTCCATAATTTTGTGTAGTTATGAATAGTACTCACTTCTACAGTATTTTTATTTTTATTTTATGAGATATCATATGTTCATTCAAACATTTAGAAACATTATGTTTGCTTTTTCTATGTATTGACTATTGACAACCCCAAGTTTCAACATCTTTGATTTGCCACTACTAACATTTGTGATAACTTGAAGAGGAAATTATGTGTCGAATTTTTTTTGTTGTTTTTCTTTTCGGAATTTGTGTCAAAAGAGCATGTCTTACACACCACTATACCTGGTATGTATTACTATTGTCCCCATGTCATTTAGTAATCTATTTGACGACAATAAGGAAATTTCTTAATGTGCTAAATCAGGATGTGTTGATTGCAATTGAATGGAAAATATATTCTTATGGGAAAGGTTTTTAAAACCGCGGATCGTCTTTGCGGTGTCCTTGGATGAGATGTTTGGTGGAGAGATATCTGTTTCCATGGTATTTCCTCTTTTTTTCACTGCTGTTATCTAAAAAAATGTGACATAGCCTTCTGAAGTTTGTAAGTGGTTTTGTTTCTTCAATTTAAATTTTCATTTAAACTTGATCTGGACTCACTGATTGATGTTTAAGGCCATTTAAATTTGAAATTATCATTGCGTTCATTAGAGACATTACAAATTGATCCCATCAAACGTGTTGTTGGGGGTTAAAAATCTTCCTTGCTTGTTCCTAGGTCTTTATTTCATTTTTTTAATTGTCATCTTATTTAAAGGTTGTATATTAACCTCTATTTGATGAATAAAGGGTTGTAGTTACAACATTATTAGAAAGAATTATGTTTTTAAGAAGTCCGTTTTGAGTAGTGTATAAAAATTTGATTCTTCCAAAAGAGCATTTGGAGCTTGCTTAACCACAAATTAACATAGTTATGGAACTTGTGAGGGTAATTTATATGGAAATTGGGCTGAGCTGGATAATGGGCCGTTTTGGGCCGCAGTACGAAGGGCTGAGTAAAAGGGCCATAGAGTTAGACCGGTCTAGGAGAACCTTGAAGCTACTCCGGTCCCGAAGAGCTTATGGTAAGCTCGGTCGTCGCACAAAGTTATCTCGGTCATAGCCCGATGCGGTTATCTCGGTCACCATGGCAGAATAGGCACAGTTAGCTCGGCCGCACTATTTGGAACCAAGGCATGATGGAGACATAGCAGGCATCACTCTTAAATTGGCTCGGTCCTAGTTTATTATGGTTAGCTCGGTCTCGGCGAGGAAACCGAGGTACAAACTGCAGAGTAAAGGACCAGGCTAGTTGGAGCTCGGTCATGATTGCTGGCATAGCATGGTCATGTTATTTCGGTCGGATGGTAGTTCGGCCGTGGTAAAACCATCTCACTTGGTTTAAGCAGTAAGGGGGGTGTTGAAGGATAAGCATTATCCTTCAGGAGTATGAACCCTAGGAGGACTCTGCATGGAGGAGTAAAAGTCCTACTAGGATTGTGCCACACGAAACCTACAAAAGCTCACAAACATCACCTATGGAGAGGTAACGCAACTTTGATTCCCGAATACACAGAGCTTTTGTCTATTTGTCTAGTTTGCTGACTTAGGCATCGGAGAGGTTTCCGGCACACACCCGCCTGCTAGCTCACGTTTGTATTTTCAGGTAGTAGAACGACGTCGTACGGAGGAGCGCAGACTTGATCAACAGGATTATACGAGAAGGTTTATTTCTTTCCCGTACAATTGGCGCCGTCTGTGGGAATTCAGGCAAGAACAAAACCTCTTGATCAAGCTTTTCCTCTCTAGAATCAATGGCGCACAACGAAGATTTGCCACAGTCTGCCATCGACGGACAAACCCCAGAAGGGGGTGCAAGGCGCGAAGGTCTACCTTCTATCCCTCCTATGGCGGATTTAGAGCCACAGCGGCAGAATCCCAAGAGGGATGGAGGGCAAGACGGCGGACTAACAGCCCCCATCACTCTCGTTTGCAAAGTCCAAAGAGACAAAGGCAAAGGTTTGATCCTCAAACTTTAGAGGATCGCGTCAAGGAGCAGGACGAACTAATACGACGGATGGCGGCGGACATGGAGTCCATGAAGCGCCAAATGAAGGGAAAAGGAGTGACGACAGGAGAGGGGCGCAAAGGCAAGACGCCCCCTCGCCACTCGGAAGATCGTAGTAGACATACCACACCATCCCAAGCAGAGAATAAAAGCCTCAGGACAGGCAACACTCAATCCAGAACCTCCAGAACTCGTTACTCCAGGTCTGAGAGAACGAGGACTGAGAGGTCATACACTGAGGGAAGCACCTATTGGCCCTCGCATACGCACCAAACAAGATCCAGACAAACGGAGTTGCCCAGATCATCCGACCTACGAACCGTGCTAGAGGAGAAGGCACGATGGAAGGAGGATGCCAGGGCGCGTGATCCACACAGAGTGTCCGCCCTTCAGCGGTTGGCTCCTCGGACGCATGGAAGCATCGAGGTTGGAATGCCAATACCGCGCCCAGCCTACGAACCGACGGACAAAGCGTTAGCGAGGCTGCAGACCTCGCCATTTGTTCCTGCAATCGAAAATGCGCCCCTACCATCAGGCTTCCTTCAGCCCAAATTCACTACGTATGAGGGAAAGACGGACCCCTACTCACACCTGAGCCACTTTCGCCAGGTCATGGCTGTATACCGACGAAACGAGGCTTTGATGTGCATTCTCTTCCCGTCTAGACTTGGCGACCTGGGCTTGACTTGGTTCGAAAAACTTCCAGAAGGCAGCATAGCCTCCTGGGCGCAATTGGCGGAGGCGTTCGTAACAAGGTTCAGAACGAACACCAAAACGCCAGTGGAGATCGACCAGCTTCTCTCAATTGATATGGGCGACAAGGAGACACTTAGATCCTACAATAGTCGCTACTGGGAGACCTTCAACCAGATTGGGGATTGTCCCACCAATCTAGCCATTGCACAATACAAAAGAGGCCTTCCAGTCAGGAACAGACTAAGGGACTCGATCACCATGACGCCATCCCTCACCATAGAGGCCCTGATGGAAAGAGTGCATCAGCACATCAAAGTGGAAGAGGATGGCGCCCGTGCCAAAACAAAGTCTGGCACGACCGCAATACTAGAGAGAAAGGCCTCAGCAAAGGTCAACGCGGTAGAGCGCCCGAACAGAAACGGACGAGGCAGGAGAGACAACGGAGAGGACCAGGATAAAAGATGGTTGAGAGTCCGCACTGCCATAACCACGGTATTCAAGAAACCGATCTACCGGATTCTAAGCGAGATTCGCGATGAACCTTTCGTCAGATGGCCTGCTAAGCTAGGAGAGGCTCAGAAGGACTACGACGAAAGATCACGTTGCACCTTCCATAAAGAAAAGGGACACCACACTGAGAATTGCATGCCACTAAGACAGCACCTGGAGGAGTTGGTGGCAGCAGGTCACCTGGATAAATACATTGAAGGAGGGACGCAACCAGCCCCCCAAGACCACAATAACCCCAACGGGATGCCAATCGACGCCCCACCTCAGGGCATAATCAATGTGATACATGGAGTCTTCGAACCTGAGCGTGTATGCGAACTCAGAGGGTCAATCAAAAAGGCTGAGCACTTAAAAGAAGTACTAAGTGCGCAACCTACCATAAAAAAGGGAAAGACAGAGGCCACAAACGTCATGTCCTTTTCAGATAGAGACTTGGCGAGGATATATTGCCCTCACAATGATGCCCTGGTTGTCACTCTCCGAGTCAAAGATTTTGACGTCAAGCGGATTTTGATTGACCAGGGTAGTTCATGTGAAATAATGTACTATGAAACATTCAAACAATTGAAGTTACAAGATAAAGACTGGCACCTGCCGTATCTCCCCTGATTGGATTCAACTCAATGCCAGAGTGGCCAGTCGGCAAGATAATTCTTCCAGTTAGAGTAGGAAGTGTAACGAAACAAGTGGAGTTCTGGGTATTGAAAGTCCCTTCCACTTACAACATCATCTTGGGCAGAACATGGCTGCATGCCATGCGATCAGTGGCGTCATCCTACCACCAAGTAATGCGGTTCCCAAACAATACCGGGGTAATTGAAGAGGTCTATGGAGATCAGATTATGTCCAAACAATGCTTTGTCATGGTGAACGGCAGCCGTGCTGCCAAAGGATATGTTCATTCGGTGGAAGAACCTGAGAGCAATGAACTGTTCGCAGATATAGGCAAAGCAGCTAATCAAAAAGCGGTGGAAGACTTGGTAGAGGTAAGAATAGATGAAAAGAACCCGGATAAGTTCTTCTTGCTCGGTTCGTCGTTATCCAGCACTGAGAGATTAGAGGTCTTGGAATTCTTGACCTCTAACATCAAAGTGTTCGCCTGGACGCCATACGACATGCCAGGCATCGAAACAAACTTCATCTGCCACCAACTCAATGTCCACCCATCCGCCAGACCAATCATTCAACGCACTCGCAGATCGGCACTCCACCACGCCGAGATAGTGGCAGAAGAAGTAGGAAACCTGCTGGAGGCAGGGGCAATCAAGGAAGTGCACTACCCAAGATGGATCTCCAACACAGTAATAGTGCCAAAAAAGAATGACAAGTGGCGTGTCTGCGTCGACTACAAAACAGTCAACAAAGCATGCCCAAAAGACAGCTTTCCTCTACCACGGATAGATCAACTGGTAGACCTAACGGCGGGGCACAACCGACTTAGCTTTCTGGATGCGTACAGAGGCTACCATCAAATCGCCATGCATGAACTAGACCAGGAGGTCACATCCTTTACGACTCCAAGAGGACTATACTGTTACAAGGTCATGCCCTTTGGCCTAAAGAACGCAGGGGCGACATTCCAACGGATGGTCACCAAGATGTTTGAACCATTGTTAGGCAGAACAATGGAGGATTACATCGACGATATGGTGGTCAAGAGCAAGAATGAGAATGACCATCTCAAGGACCTAGGTGAAATGTTTGAGATCCTGAAGAAGCACAAGTTGCGCCTCAACGCGTCTAAGTGTGCATTCGGAGTAGGTTCTGGCAAATTCCTGGGTTTCCTAGTAACCAACCAGGGTATAGAGGCAGACCCCTCTCAGATTAAAGCAATTCAGGATCTGAAGAGACCAAACTCAGTAAAGGAAATACAGCACCTCACAGGCATGGCAACTGCGCTCAATCGATTCATAAGCCGGTCGTCGGACAAACTACGACCATTCTTCCACTCTCTAAAAGCCAAGTTTGAGTGGGATGAAGAATGCGACCGCGCTCTGGAAAGCCTGAAAGAATACATGTCTTCTCCGCCACTGCTTGTCACCCCAATACCTAGAGAAGAACTCTTCCTGTACCTGGCAGTCTCTCAGCACGCAATTAGCGCAGTGTTGGTTCGTGCGGAAGGAATCCAACATCTGCCCATCTTTTATATCAGCAAGACATTGCTGGGCACCGAAACAAGGTACTTGCCACTAGAAAAACTGGCCTTGGCCTTGATGATGGCCTCGAGGAAGTTGACGCACTACTTTCACGCCCACACCATAGTCGTCCTCACAGCCTTCCCGTTAAAAGCTCTGTTTGAAAGGGCGAACTTTTCTGGGCGGATTTTGAAGTGGGCAGTAGAGTTGGGACAATATGACATCAAGTTCCAACCCAGAACCGCGATAAAGGCTCAAGCTTTGGCAGACTTTGTCGCAGAATTCACCCTAGGAAGTCATCATATCTGCCCAATCGACCTGACTAAAACAACCGAACTAGGGATGGAAGTTGACGTTGGAATAGCGCAACCCCTGGCACAGGATCGTCAGTCAGATCCCAAGGCAGACCAAAGTAAAGCAAGGAAGGAAGAAGCAAACCATGCTACACCAAGTCAAGACTTACCAACAAATAAAGACTTGGTACAATCAGAAAGCACAGGGCAGACAGCAAGCATGGACCTTGAAGAAAACACCAGCAACATGGAAGACCCCAAGGCATCATCTGATCCCTCTACTTGCTGGAAGTTGTTCGTTGGGGAGATGTGGAAGCTCTTCGTGGATGGAGCATCCAACCGGCATGGAGCAGGGCTTGGCATAGTCCTCATCTCTCCAGACGGCCTAGTTGTGAAGCAAGCAGTTAACCTTGGCTTCCCAACATCAAACAACGAAGCGGAGTATGAAGCGCTTCTTGCAGGCCTCAAATCAGCATTCTACATGAAGGCCACCGAGCTAATGGTTTACAGCGACTCACAGCTGGTAGTAAACCAAATATCTGGCGACTGCGAAGCAAAGGATGACAGGATGGCCAAATATCAAGAGTTGGTCAGAACAGAGATCAAGAAATTTGAAATAGTCAAGATAGAACAAATCGGCAGAGAGGAAAATAGCAGAGCGGATGAGCTAGCAGGCTTTGCCTCAATGGCAGATACTTTCATCCCTCATCCATTACTGATCGACTACCTACCTAGACCAAGCATTGAAGACCCCGAAGCAGAAGAGGTATGTTGCGCAGAGTTAGGCCCCTCTTGGATGGATCCCATCATCCTGTTCTTAAAAGACGGCATCTTACCAGAAGAGAAGAAAGAGGCCAACAGAATAAGAGCGAAGTCGCAGTGATTTTGGCTCTCCCCATCCCTAGCATTGTACAAAAAGTCGTTCTTAGGACCCTACCTAAAGTGTGTTCATCCCAGCAAAGTGGAAGCATTCTTATTCGAGATACACGATGGCGTATGCGGAAGCCATCAAGGAGAGAGATCATTAGCATACAGAGCAATCTCGCAAGGATACTGGTGGCCATACATGCAAGCAGATTCAGAAAAGTATGTCAAAAAGTGCGAGAAGTGTCAGAAGTTCGCACACCAAATACACCAACCTGCCAGAGAACTCCTACCATTAACAAGCCCATGGCCCTTCGTAATGTGGGGCTTGGACATAGTAGGGCCACTTCCAACAGCACCAGGCAACAGGAAGTTCTTTCTTGCAGCAACCGACTACTTCACAAAGTAGGTGGAAGCAGAAGCCTTGGCATCAATCAAGGAAAAAGATGTGAAAAAGTTTGTCTGGCAGAATATCATCACTCAATTTGGCATACCAAAGGCACTAATATCAGACAACGGCACTTAGTTCGACGGCAGAATCTTCAGAGGCTTTTGTGAAGAGTACAAGATAGAGTTCTACAATTCTACACCGGCATATCCCCAAGCAAATGGACAGGCAGAAGCATCAAACAAAGTAGTCTTGGATGGATTAAAGAAAAGGTTAGAGAAAGCAAAAGGCAAGTGGGCAGAAGAGCTCCCTCATGTTTTATGGGCTTACCGCACCACACCTCGGCGATCAACAGGAGAAACACCATTCTCCTTAGCCTATGGTATGGAGGCAGTAATCCCACTGGAAGTTGGCCTTCCCACAATTCGAAGCGAGAATTTTGATCCAGACTTGAATGGAGAAGCCATAACATTAGAGCTCGACCTTGCAGAAGAAAGAAGAGAAAGAGCACTGGTTCACATTGCCTCATATCAACAAGAGTTATCCAGGAAATACAACAAGACAGTTCATCCAAGGCAATTCAAGGTCGGAGATTGGGTACTGCGCAAAGTGATGGGAAGTACCTTGGTACTAGGAGATGGCAAGCTAGGGCCCAATTGGGAAGGTCCATATAAAGTGGTAGGATTAGCAGGCAAAGGGGCATACCACTTAGAAGACGAGGACGGCAAGGCAATTCCCAGGCCATGGAATACTGCAAATCTCAAGTTATTTTATTTTTAGCTTTTTTCTTATTAAAGTTTGTGTAATTTCTCCCTTTCTCAATAAAACAAGTAGTTTTCTTTTCAGTTAGACGTTTTCTTCTGTAAAAGTTTGTTTTAGTAAATTAGTGAGTTAGGGGCATAAAAAACACAGTTGGCCGGATTAAACCAACACCCCTCCTAAGCCCAGGATAAGGATCCAGGCTGCAGGATGTTTGGTCGGAATAACCAAACATTTTATTCTAAGTTGGCTGGAAAAACTAACTTAGAGGTTGGCTGGATTAAACCAACACCCCTCCTAAGCCCAGGATAAGGATCCAGGCTGTAGGACGTTTGGTCGGAATAACCAAACATTTTATTCTAAGTTGGCTGGAAAAACTAACTTAGAGGTTGGCTGGATTAAACCAACACCCCTCCTAAGCCTAGGATAAGGATCCAGGCTATAGGACGTTTGGTCGGAATAACCAAACATTTTATTCTAAGTTGGCTGGAAAAACCAACTTAGAGGTTGGCTGAATTAAACCAACACCCCTCCTAAGCCCAGGATAAGGATCCAGGCTGTAGGACGTTTGGTCGGAATAACCAAACATTTTATTCTAGGTTGACTGGAAAAACCAACTCTTATTACTCTTCAGCCAAAGTGAGGGTATGGGCTGAAGAGTGGTTGGCTGAATTAAACCAACTCTTTGAACTCTTCAGCCGAAGTAAGGGCATAGGCTGAAGAGTGGTTGACTGGATTAAAGACTTATTACTCTTCAGCCGAAGCAAGTATATCGGCTAAAGAGTGGTTGGCTGGATTAAACCAAATCTTGATACTCTTCAGCCGGAGTAAGTATATCAGCTAAAGAGTGGTTGGCAAGTAAGCTTAGTCAGATTGATCAGCTAGGCCCGGAATAAAGTATCTCGGCCAAACTGCAGTGAGAAAACAAGCTCAAACAGAAATTTAAACCGAGATAACAGTTAGAGCAAAAAGATCATGGAAAAGTCATTACAAGTACAAGCATACAGATCAAACTGAAATAAGTGTTGAGCAGAAAAGATGATTTTCATTAATCAAATTCAAAACAAGTACAAAAGAGGGGCCACAGCCCGGTTACACGAGCAAAAAGAAAAATGCAAAATCAGCTAAACAGATCGTCTATTTCGGCATCAAGATTAGCATCCACATCAACACGAAGCCCGGTCTCAGACGAGAGCACAGTCTCGGCCTGGAGCTCGGTTTCAGTTGGTTGCTCAATGGTCAGATCTTCTACCGTAAGCTCCGCCCGAGCTAATTGGTTAGCTGGAACATCGTCAACCAGGGTATCAGTTGGCTCGTTTTCTTCATCACCAGCTGAATCTTCAAGGAATTGTTTTTGAAGGCTCGCAGCGTACTCCGCCAGTGAGGTCGGTATAAAGTACTGTGGAAGATTGTGGACCTCGGTCTCGGGCCCACAACCGAGCTGCTCCACAACACCTCTCCAGCCGCACTTAGAACAAGTCTTTCGCTGCCTCACACTGCTGGATGTAAGCTGCTTCGCCTTCTTTAAAACCTTTTTGCTCGGCATCATCAGCCTTCTTTTTCAGCTCGGCAATCTCAGAGTTCTTCTTGCCTTCAAGTTTGGCAAGCTCACGCAAGTATTTGTCCTTCATCACGGTTAATGCTTTCTGTTTGTCAGCGTTGGCCGAGGTAACCAGTCCGGTCAGACAGGTTACCTCGGCCTCTAGCTCGGCGTTCCTCTGTTGGGCGTCTTTCAGTTCGGTTGTTTTTTCTTCAACTTCAGCCATGGCCTGCCTTGCCGTCTTCCTGAGCTCCAACACCTTTTTGTGTGCAACTTGGCTCTTTTGCATGGCCTGCAAAATAATGGAAAGAAACCAATGACAAAATCGAACAGAAAGTTCGAAAAAAATTGAGAGGCAAGAAGTGCCACTTACCAGGATCATGGACTTCGTCGCTGACCGGATGGCCTTGAGCTCGGTCAGGTGTTTGTGGTGCTCCATGTCGAGAGGCAGGCACACACTCTTAGCCAGATTGAAGGCTAGCATGTGGTCTTTGTCTGCCACCACTGAATCCTTGTCACAGATAGCACGGTTCTGGAAAGTCAATTTTGGACTCCATTTAGAGGAGCTAGCTCGGTCGGCAGGCTCCGGTTGAGAGCTCGGTGGACGGCTGGGTGGAAGAGTTGTTTCATCCTTATCAACAAGACGCTGCTCGGTTGGGGTAGTCCGGGCGCATTTAGCTGGGCGAGATGAGGAGGGTTGTTATGATGGTAAGGCCACCACGGTTTCCTGTGTCTGGGGCGGTGGAGATACCTCGGCCCTGTTTGTTTTGGTCATGAGGGCCCTTACTCTGTTTCTTTTTTTCATTTCTTGCTCAGCTGTCAGAGGGACTAGGTTAATTTGTGGCAAGGTTGGGTCCGGTTCGGGGGCGTCCTCTAGCAAAAAGTCAGTTACTCTGGCTTTACGTCGGCTACTATATCTGTAGGTCGGCTCAACGTTCAGAAGCTTGGCCCAACTTCTCTCTTCGTATCGTAGTGCGGCACGAAGCGTGTTCAAATTCGGATAACTGTACAGTGATTTAAGATGGGCTATATCTGCAAAAGAAGACAACTGTTAGTTCAGTTCTGAAGGAGGAAACCGAAATAAAGAGAAGCATGCAACAAAGCCGAAGTAATTATACCGGGGATGCCTTTATTCCAGTTTATACTACGGCCAGGGATCTGGGCTTGGTGATCTTCAAAATTCCCAGATACCCAGAAGAAGTCATCATCGTTCAAGTCTTTGTCCGGTGTATCCTTTATTATTTTCTCTCGGCGGCGGCGTATTCTTAAGTAGTAGACCCAGCCGTCTTCTTTTGATCCTATGGAGTATTGGTGGAATATTTCGGCTAAACCGAGGTTAATTCCAGCTCAGCGGTTTAGCTCGGCTATACCCATTATTATGCGGTATGAGTTGGTGGAAAGCTGGGTTGGACATATTCTAGTCTGCCTAAGGAATTCACAAAGTAATGGTTGAACTGGAAATCTTAGCCCGGTTTCTATTATAGACAGAAGGGTAAAGGGTACAAAACCTTCGTTCCCCCATGGAGTAACGTCTTTCTTGGCCAAAGTTAGGTGGACGTCATCAGGGATGTTGTATTCCCTTCAGAATTCGGCTAGACCACCAGGTGTCTCTACTAAGAACCTATATTTACCCATTTGTTCTTTAAGTCATGAATAAATTAGATCGGTTGAAGAATTGTGCTCAGTAGCTCGGTTGAACCCTCAAAGGAGTGCCTGGGCAACCTAAGTCTGCAAAGTGGAAAACAAAGGTGTTAAGCACAGCTCGTTGGACCATGCTACAAAGTAAAAGCAAGATAAAAAAGGTCCTACTTCGGCTATGTAGGATGTTACAGGTTCTATCTCGGTTTCAGCAAGGTGCTTGGTAGCTCGGATTGAGCAGGGGTTTTGTTAGCTCGGTTTTGACGAGCGATTCGATATCTCGGTCGTGGAGAAGGTTCTGTTAGACCGGTTGAGCTTCTAGGGGCAGCTTTCTGAGTTCGGTCTAAAACTAAGAAAGCTGGTTTAGCCCCGAAGGCCTAGTTCGGTCGGCGTCAAGGTTTCCCAGTACACTAAGCGCAGACTTAATTCGGTTTGTTATCTCGGTTAAAGTAAGTCAAGGTTGGTTTGATTTCTAGGAGCTACAAAAATGGTGCGAGTTTCAGTTCAGTTGTGAGGTATGCCTAGGCCTCACAAGGCAAACAACCTATCAGTTCGGTTACATGGTTATTTTGAATCAAAATTAGTGCTCTGGAGGTTGTTTCATAGATTCAAGTGGTTCTTATGAAGTTTTTTCCAGAGAAACACGAAGCTAAGCGGAAAAAGTGTTTTCCAAAACACAAAACAATATGCTATGGATTAAACAAAAGCAAAAAACAAGAAAAGTGAAGCAGATTTGAGTAGCTTACCGAATGAAGAGGAAGAAACTGGAGATAGAAGCAACGGCAGTCGCAAAACACAAGCTTCAAGGTTGCAGGGTTGAATAGCAATGGAGATTCAGAGAGAAAGAGAAGGGGTTGAACAGTAAGATGAGTAATTTGAATAGAAAAACGGAAGAGTTTTTTATTGAAAAGCCCAAAAATTGGGCGGGACTGTTCAAAAAGCTCGAGGTACGAAGACGGCGTAACAGCTGTTGTAGGCCAATGAGAGCGTGCCACGTGTCATGGGAAGGAGAAACGATTCAGTTGTTGTGATTGAAGAGACGTTTTGACCGGACAAGTTCAATTCGGTGTGAGTTCGGTTCGGCTAGAAAGGCTTAAACTTTATCACGACTGGAGAAGCTTGAGAAGTCTAGCCCGGCTGATAGATAAATAATCCCTATCATGCTACGCAGATGGAATTAAGGGGCAATTGTGAGGGTAATTTATATGGAAATTGGGCTGAGCTGGATAATGGGCCGTTTTGGGCCGCAATACGAAGGACTGAGTAAAAGGGCCATAGAGTTAGACCCGTCTAGGAGAACCTTGAAGCTACTCCGGTCCCGAAGAGCTTATGGTTAGCTCGGTCGTCGCACAAAGTTATCTCGGTCATAGCCCGATGCGGTTATCTCGGTCACCATGGCAGAATAGGCACAGTTAGCTCGGCCGCACTATTTGGAACCAAGGCATGATGGAGACATAGCAGGCATCACTCATAAATTGGCTCGGTCCTAGTTTATTATGGTTAGCTCAGTCTCGGCGAGGAAACCGAGGTACAAACTGCAGAGTAAAGGACCAGGCTAGTTGGAGCTCGGTCATGATTGCTGGCATAGCATGGTCATGTTATTTCGGTCGGATGGTAGTTCGGCCGTGGTAAAACCATCTCACTTGGTTTAAGCAGTGAGGGGGGTGTTGGAGGATAAGCATTATCCTTCAGGAGTATGAATCCTAGGAGGACTCTGCATGGAGGAGTAAAAGTCCTACTAGGATTGTGCCACACGAAACCTACAAAAGCTCACAAACATCACCTATGGAGAGGTAATGCAACTTTGATTCCCGAATACACAGAGCTTTTGTCTATTTGTCTAGTTTGCTGACTTAGGCATCGGAGAGGTTTCCGGCACACACCCGCCGGCTAGCTCACGTTTGTATTTTCAGGTAGTAGAACGACGTCGTACGGAGGAGTGTAGACTTGATCAACAGGATTATACGAGAAGGTTTATTTCTTTCCCGTACAGAACTCCACGAATAAAATACCTGTTGTATATAGGTCTTGAGGTTTACATTTTGTTGTGTAGCATATAGCTCAGTCTAGGATATATCTACACCTTTATGTGTACAAACATAATATATGCGTATATGCCAATTAATTGAAGGATGATGAACTTTTGTATAGATACTAGACGGCTGACATTTCTTTGAAGGTGTCATAACTTATTTTCATTGCTTAATTTTCTCAGAAATGCATCTGTTCTCATTGTTGATTGAGATGTTTAATAATCCATGTGGGATTTGATGACTAACAAAAAAAATGTTGTATTTGATGTTGTTGGGAGTTAGAGCCAGATTTCAGATATAATTTTTATGTTTTTTTGTATTTGATGCTATAGTAGTTAAATTTTTATTTTTGTATTTGATTGAGATGTTTAATTATCCATGTGGGATTTGATGACTAACAAAAAAAATGTTGTATTTGTTGTTATAGTAGTTAAATTTTTATGTTTTTTTGTAATTAACATTAACACATAATTATATTGTCATTAATTATTTTTATTTTTATTTTTCAGATATTTCCTATGTAGGAGTGTGCTTCTTGTGGAATGCATGCCTGTGGAGAAGTGGCTAACTTTTGTTTTTATTATCTACGAAGAATGATGAGAAAAACATTTAATTTTGGTTTATATTATTTTGAATTATGAACAAAATTATGTATTTAAACATTATATATGTATTATGGAACATTATATATGGGATAATTTTGTTGATGTGTAATTATGAATGGAAGAATATTTTATTATGGAGAAATTTTAATATTTTTAATAATTTTATCGCATGATGTTTTTTTCTTTTTTGTGACAGCACTACACCGTCGCAAAAAACAGAAAGTTTTAATATTTTTATTGATTTTGTTACAAGTTTTATTTTTTGCGACGGCACTAAACTGTCGCAAAAAATAGAAATTTTATTATTTTTTTAATACTTTTTGCGACGGCAATACACTGTCGCAAAAAATAGAAATTTTCATATTTGTAATACTTTTTGCGACGACACCACACCTTCGCAAAAACAGTGTTCTTGCCGTTACAAAAAAAAAAAAAGACTATTAGCGACGCCATTTTTTGCCGTCTCAAATAACATTTTTAGCGACGGTAAAATAGTGTCGTTGCAAAAAATCAAGAAATTTCAAACATTATTAGCGACTGCAAAGTGTCGTCGCAAAAGGCAAAAATGTCGTCGCCAAAACATTAGTAATGGCACTGTGCCGTCACAAAAACTCTTTTGCAACACCTCCAGTTGCGACCCCTCGCTGTCACAAAAAGTCATTTGCCGTCGCAAAAATTTTTTTGCGACGGCATTAGGAGTATTAGCGATGGCATTTTGCCGTCGTAAAAAGCTGAAATTTTAGTAGTGTTTCAAGAAAGAGTACAACAAAGATAATAAGAAAAAATCTATTATTTGCTATGAGTGCAAAAATCCTAGACATATGAAGATGGATTGTCCAAAATTGAAGAATCATGGAAAAGACTGCAAAAGAAACAAAAAGGCCATGGTAGCAGCTTGAGGAGAAAGTGAAGATGAAAGCTCAAGTGATGAAATTGAAAATGAAGTAGCCAACTTATGTCTCATGGCTCTTGAAGATGAAGACTCTACTCAAGACGAGGTAACTACTCTTTATGAAGAACTTGAAAGTACATTCCATGAACTACATAATGAATTTAGAAAAGTTTGTGCCAAAAATAATGTGTTAAAGAAATCTGTTGCCTCTTTATCTATTAATGTAGAAGAATTAAAGAAAGAAAAAATTGTTTTGAAAAATGATTTTGATACTATCTCTAATGAGAAAACTACTTTAAAAAACAATGTTGATGATTTAACAAAAACACTTGAAAATTTTATAAAATTTAGAGATAATCTCAACATGCTTCTTGGAAATCAAAGATGTGTTTTTGATAAAAACAGGTATTGGATATGACCCTATTAAGAAACAAAAGAATCTCAATACAATTTTTGAAAAAACACCTCTCATGACACACCCTCATATTACTTGTCATTATTGTAGAAAAAAAGGCCATTATATATCTTATTGTCCATTCAAAAAGAATATGAACATGGGAATCAAAAAGATTTGGATTATTAAGAGATCTAACAAAACTAACCAAAAGGGGCCCAAAAAACTATGGGTACCAAAAACCAACACTTTATTGTCATCTTGTAGGTTTGCTTTAAGTCCAAAGCTAAAGTAGGGAAGTGGTTCCTTGATAGTGAATGTTCCAGATACATGACCAGATAAATCATTTTTTACTAAACTATCATCGAAAAATGGAGGATTTGTTACTTTTGGAGACAACAAAAAAGGAAAAATCATCGGTATTGGTAGCATCGGTATTTCTCCTAACTCTTCTATTGAAAATGTTTTACTTGTTGATGGACTTAAGCATAACCTACTTAGTATTAGTCAATTATGTGACAAAGGTAATCTAGTTATTTTTGATAAATCACATTGCACAATTGAAAGCACAAATGATCATAAAGCTTTATTCGTTGGTAATCACCATGATAATGTTTATGTTTTTCATCTTAATGATCTCTATACTAGTGATGTTAAATGTTTATATGTTAATAATGAAAATAGTTGGTTATGGCATAGAAGACTTAGTCATGCTCATATAGATTTAATTGCTAAACTTTTGAGAAAGGATTTAGTCATTGGACTTTCAAAAATTAAATTTGAAAAATATTATCTTTGTAGTGCTTGTCAACAAGAAAAACAAACTAAATCATCGTTTAAATCAAAATCTCATATTTCCACAACTAGACCTTTTCAACTATTGCATATGGATTTATTTGGTCCCTCAAGGGCATCTAGTCTAGGTGGTAAACATTATTGTCTTATAATAGTTGATGATTATTCAAGATTTACATGTGCTATGTTTTTAGCACACAAAGATGAAACATTTTCTTCTTTCACAAAACTCTGTCGTAAAATTCAAAATAAAAAAGGCTTTCTTATTACTAATATTCAAACCGACCATGGTAGAGAACTTGAAAATGAGAAATTTGAATTGTTTTGTGATGAGCATGGTATTGGACATAATTTTTCAGCACCTAGAACCCCTCAACAAAATGGTGTAGTAGAAAGGAAGAATAGAACTTTAGAAGAAATGAGTAGAACAATGCTTTGCGAAAATAATCTTCCTAAATATTTTTGGGCTAAAGCCGTTCATACCGCATGCTATATTTTAAATCGTGCATTAATTAGACCTATTCTCAAAAAGACTCCTTATGAACTTTGGCATGATAGAAAGCCCAACATTAGTCACTTGCATGTTTTTGGTTGTAAATGTTTTGTGCATAATAATGGTAAGGATTACTTAGGTAAATTTGATTCAAAATCTGATGAAACAATTTTTCTTGGCTATTCCTTAACTAGCAAAGCTTATCGTGTTTTTAATTAAAGAACTCTTGTTGTGGAAGAATCTGTACATGTGCCATTTGATGAAACTAATATCTCTGCTCAAAAGCAAATTGTTAGTGATAATATGGATTTGGAACCAAATGTAGAAGATTCAAGTATCTACAAAGAAGAAAACCAACCATGTAAGTTGAACAAAGAGATTGAACAACCTATTCTCCCACCTCAAGAAGAATGAGGAAACAATGATGATTTGCTAAGAGAATGGAAGTTTGTTCATAATCACCCTAAGGATTTAATCCTAGGTGACCCTACAAAAGGTATTGAAACTCACTCTTCACTTAGAAACATTTGTAGTAACTTGGCTTTTCTCTCACAGATTGAGCCTAAAAACTTTCAAGAAGCCGAATTCGATAAACATTGGATGATAGCTATGCATGAAGAGCTTAACCAATTTGAGAGAAACAAAGTGTGGGAACTTGTCCCAAAACCTAAACATCATACCATTATCGGTACCAAATGGATCTTTCGAAACAAGCTTGATGAATCCGACACAATTATGAGAAACAAGGCTAGACTTGTTGCACAAGGATACAATCAAGAAGAAGGTATTGATTTCGATGAAACCTTTGCTCCAGTTGCTAGATTAGAAGCCATTCACATGTTACTTGCATTTGCACGTTTTAGAGATTTCAAACTTTATCAAATGGATGTAAAAAGTGCTTTTCTTAATGGTTTTATAAATGATGAAGTTTATATTAAACAACCCCCAGGTTTTGAAGATCATGCTTTTCCAAATCATGTTTTTAAACTATCAAAAGCTTTATATGGCTTGAAACAAGCACCTCGTGCATGGTATGAATGATTAAGTAAATTTTTTATTGAAAATAATTTTTCTAGAGAAACGATTGACACAACACTTTTTGTTAAAACTAAAAATGATGATTTACATATTGTGCAAATATATGTGGATGACATTATATTTGGTGCTACTAATCAAACCTTGTGTAAGGAATTTGCTAAGTCTATGCAATGTGAGTTTGAGATGAGCATGATGGGGGAGCTAAATTATTTCCTTGGCTTCAAATCAAACAATGTAAGGAATGAATTTTTATCAACCAAGCTAAGTACACAAAAGAACTACTCAAAAAGTTTGGTATGTTTGACTCAAAAATAGCTGGAACTCCCATGAGCACATCCATTAAGCTAGACAATGATGAAAAAGGTAAGTCTATTAATCAAACAAAATATCGAGGTATGATCGGCTCACTTCTTTATTTAACCGTAAACAAACCCGATATTATGTTTAGTGTTTGTATGTGTGCTAGATATCAATCAAATCCTAAGAAATCACATCTTAGAGCTGTTAAAAGAATTTTTAAATATCTTATTGGCACTCAAAATTTGGGACTGTTTTATCCTAGAGGTGTTGCATTTGATTTAATTAGTTACTCGGATGCCAATTTTGCCAGATGCAAACTTGATAGAAAAGCCACCAGTGGCACTTGTCACTTTCTTGGTAACTCATTAGTGTCTTGGTTTAGCAAAAAGTAAAATTTTGTTGCTTTATCAACGGCCGAAACTGAATATATAGCTTCCGGAAGTTGTTGTGCCCAAATACTTTGGATGAAACAACAATTGGAGGACTCTGATTTGCATTATGATCATATCCCTATTAAATGTAATAATACTAGTGCCATCAATTTAAGCAAAAATCCGGTTCAATACTCACGAACAAAACATATTGAAATTCGACATCATTTTTTAAGAGATCATATTCAAAAAGGGGATATTGTACTTGAATTTGTGAACACCGACAAACAATTGGCGGATATTTTCACAAAACCCCTAAGCGAGGATCGCTTCAATTTTATTCATAACGAGCTTGGAATGTCGATTTCTACTTAAAAAGTTTTTTTATGACTGTGAAACTTAAATTTTTGTTAAAATGATATATGTGTATTGCTACATTGATATGGAAACATTTATATCAGTTGAATGCTCTCAAGTCATTCATACATTTATTCTCCTTAACAGTTTATTATTCTCAACTATGTAATTTTTTTTGGGTTCTGCATCTTGAGGTAAAATTAACTTTGCATACATTGATTTTTTTTTTAAACTCTCATGGTATTTTTTTTGCATTACCATTCCAGCAACACCGACGTCCCATTAAGTATAATTTCTATTGGTATTATTTTATTTTAATTTATTTTTTATTGCTATTAGGCTTAATATCTTTTCTTTCTATTTTTATTTATTTTTTTTGTTATTTTACTAATAGGCCTCATTTCCTTTATTATTATTTTTCTTTTATTTTCATTATTTTTTTTATTTTTTTTGTTGTTTTGCCCTGAGGCTTAATTTTGATTTTTTTTTTCTGCACTTTACTTTCATCTTCAAGTGATTACATTAAACATAAAAACAAACACAAATCAAAATATACATATTTTCATAAAAATTAAAAAAATAATAATAATAAATAAATAAAACAAATTCCCTTCATTTTTCCAGCCATTGGCCGACCTGACTTACTCGCCTCTTCCACCGCTCTCTTCTTCTTTTTATCACCTTGGGAGGCCCTTGACGGCCCTGTCCCCATGCTTTCGTCGAAAACGACGACTCCCCGCTAACTATCAAAGGCCAAGAACGACATTGCTCCAAATCGGGCCATGGAGGTGGTCTTTCGTTTAAGCTTTTTATTTTCAGCCTTCAGTGCGCCTATCTCCACTCACACATCCTTGTACATGCGCTGAAGCAAAGAGAGTTGGGCGTTGACCTGCTGGAGCTCACTCGTCCTGTTCTGCAGTCGATGAGCCAATTTTGTGACTGCAGTCACCGTCTCCATACAGGACGTTAGTGTGAAATGATTGGCTTCAATGTCCGATTGAGTTGCCATTATTTGCTCAATCGACATCATAGGAAGGTTGGGAAGAGTAAGAGCCGGAGCACTCGGCCCAACAGCGCTTACAAGATCATTCAGGTCCGGAAAGAGAGTAAGGGGACGGGACGAGGCCATGAAGTAGCAGAGAGAGATGTAATCGACAGGAGGGTCGTTTTTGGCAGCCTTTATGCTCTGCTCAGTTTCTCTGTTCTGTCTCTTGAGGAAGCAGAAGATCGAAGAGAGTGATGAAGAAGAGATAGAAGAGAGTGAAGTGAAGAAGAAGAAGCAGACGGGTGTGATTAAGAAGAAGGCTGAAGAGAAGAAGACAAAGAGGGAGAGATAGCCGAGGTGAGCGACAATCGAGGAGAGCTACTTTTGACCGCCAATGAAGCAAAAGCCAAGCCGCGTGGCAACCGCGTTTTGCAAAAAAAGAGAGAGACGCTGGAGAGTTGTATGTGTATGCATATATGTATATATATTGTATAGCTATGTAATATATATGTATATATATATTTGTTGATTGACCGTTGATTGACCCGTCTCACTTTTGTCGGTCGGCTGACGCAAAAGCAAGGACGCCTGTCCAACACGATTTTCGACGGAAAAGAGAGATGCGCGCAATTTGTATATATATGTTTTGAATTGTATAGATGCCATTTATCATTATCATTTTCCTCCTCCTCCTTCTCCTCCAGATTCTGACCCATAATTTCCTTTTGATAATGTCACAGGGGGAGAAATTATATAATGTTATGTATTATGGTATTATTTTGTTATGCTGTTATGTATTATGGTATTATTTTCAAATTATAGTATTATTTGAAAACTAATCTGATGATTATGTATTTATAGTTTGATATCTTAGTCTCATATCATGTCTCTAATTAAAACTTATTTCTTACACATGTGCTAACCTGTGTATTTAGAAATGAATTCATAGAGCATGACTTGAGGGGGAGCTTTTTTTACTCCCAAATCAAATCAAAACATCATTGTGTGCCATCATCAAAAAGAGGGAGATTGTTAGACTTATTTATTTTGATGATTTATTTAATTATATTTTAATTTATTTGAAAAAGAAAAATAGAATTTAAAATTTATTTTGATGATTTATTTAATTATGTTTTAAAAGAATCCAAAATTTATTTTGATGATTTATTTAAATTATGTTTTAATTTATTTGAAAGAGAAAAATAGAATCAAAATTTATTTTATCCCATTATTTCTCACATAAACTTTTATCCTAAATATTGTTTGAATGTATTTAATATTTGATTAAACCAGAGGTTCAAACAACCCAGCACAACAGCAGGCCAAAAGGTTCAAACAACCCAGCACAGCAGTAGGCCAAAAGGTTCAAACAGCCCAACACAGCAACAGGCCAAAAGGTTCAAATGGAAGATATTCAAATTAGTAATATTATGGCTTTCCTAAATTCGCTCACTGCCTTTTCTATTTCTTGGTTCTTCTCTTTATAGACAAATTCTTCTTCCACAATAATTCATTTAACATGTCAGCAACTTAATTTCTTGCCTAAAGGTACCTGGTTAAAGCAGAAAACCCCAAAGAAAATCAATGAATAAGAATGGTACCATTGCATGTCGGAGAAATTATGGAATCCCAATAATTTCAGTAATGAATAGATACATATAAACAAGATTTATATTAGAATTTAGGCCTCTGCACAATCATGAAAACAGTGCAGCAGTTTGTATCACATCCTTAAACTGTGACACACACCATGAAAAATAGGACTATCAACTTCCACCACATGAAATGCTTCTAGAAATTAAAAAGATTTATATTAGAATTCCGGAACATTATTCATCATTCTTAAAAACAAAAACAAAAACAAAAACAAAAATTGATACTTTAGATTGAAACAATAGAATTCAAGTTAATTGAAAAGGACTCGGTAGTCTTGAAATCAATCAAGTGTTGATTAATTTGGGAGGAAAGGTTACTGTTGACAATGGGGGTTTTTTTTTTTCCCCATAAATTAAAATGATGACCCATCTATTCTATTTTATTATATAAAGCATACAGTCTAATTTGCTTGTCATTGTTTTGTGTATGTTAGCAGATAGTTTTTCGGGTAATCCATAGGGGCAGATCAGAAAGCATAGAGGTAGAGTCCCCAAATTTGTATCATGTTAAACACAAATAGGAATCATAAATCAAATTTATTTTCTAAAAGCATTACAAGAACCAATCAAACAAGCTAATGAGTAGTTCCAATATCAAAAAAAAATATAAAAATAAAATCAAATCAAATTGTTCATCTGTTGGAAATCACATGAATATATCCTTATTTCTAATATTAAACACATATATAAGGAAACAAAATATCTTCAGTTTTCTTATTTTCATCTTGTGTCCCAAACCCTAAATTCCTCATTCTTGTAGGGAAAATGAAGGAGATTATATAAACATACATATATATATATAGGAACACAGAGAAAGAGAGGCAGAGAGTGCTTACCAGGAAAAGAGAGATAAAGGCGGTGATCATGGTGCAGAGAGAGAAAAGAGAGATTGCAGAGAGGTTGAATCGTTCAATACAGAGGAGTGTAGAGATTGGCAAGGCTACCAACGACGATGGCGACCGGCAAGGCTACTAGAGGTAACGGCGATGGCGATGGTGATCGGCATAGTGGAAGAGCAAGAGATGAGTGCGGTGTAGTGGAGGAGCAAGAGATGAGTGTGAGACAAATGTTGAATACGATGAGATATAAGGGGTGGGTGTGTTAGGGATTAATTTGGGAATTGATTGTGTGTGTGTGTGTGTGTGTGTGTGTGTGTGTGTGTGTGTGTGTGTGTGAGAGAGAGAGAGAGAGTAGTAAAATAAATATATATAATCACACTTATTTAAAATGTGTGATTAAAAAAAATATAGAGTAATGCTAGAGGTCCCAAATAATCTACCAAATATTTTACCAAATCTCTCACATGGGTGTGGGACCCACACACATGTGGGTTTGTGTGGGTCCCACACCCATGTGAGAGATTTGGTAAAACATTTGGTAGATTGTTTGGGATACCTAGCATTTTCCAAAAAGATATTATCTCACCCAATAAATTAAGTGTGATTAAAAAATCATTTTAATTTTTTTAAACACACTTTTGATAAAAGTGAGATATTTTTAATTCTTCTTATGTGATCTTTAATCACATGTTAATTAAAAGTGTGATTAATATATATATATATATATAATCACACTTAATTGAAAAGTGACATAAAAAATAAATATTATCACACTTAATCAAATCAAGTGTGATTAAAATATCAATTTAATTTTTTTTATCACACTTTCAATAAAAGTGAGATATTTTCATTTGTCAAAGTGTGATCTTTCACTGTTGTTGTAGTAGTGGGGAGAGAGAGAGAGAGAGAAGCGTGATATAAAATGGGAATATTAGATATAAAAATAAAATTTGAAAAATATATATAATCACACATTAATTAGAAAGTGTGATTAAAAAAAAAAGATATAATCACATTTGGTCCAAAAATGACATAAAAAATAAATACTATCACACTCAATTAAATTATGTGTGATTAAAATATTAATTTGATTTTTTTAATCACTCTTTCATTAAAAGTGTCATGTTTTAATTTCCTTAAGTTTGATCTTTAAGCATTTTTGTAGTAGTGATACCTATGAAAATGCGGTGGTGGTGATCTGCGGGCAGTGGCGATGGGGGTGGTGGTGGCAAGCAGCATTGGTGGTGTGCGCTGAGGTAAAGTGATGTAGGGTGAGGTTTGGTGGTCAAATATGTGTGTGAGAAGAAGAACCGTTATATCTAAGGTGCCAATATATTCATTTCCCTCTAAAACCTTTAACAACTAAACTATTTATTTGGTGACAAAATTATTTCCTCACCAAAAGATAAAATTATTAGCCACGAAAATAGTTTTCTCACTAAATGATATTAAAATATTTAAAATTATTGGTGACGAAAATATATTCGTCATTAATAATTTTATAATTGGTGACTAATTTTTTCGTCACCAAAAGTTTGAAAATTTTGACACCATCCGAAAAATTAGCGGGAAAATCTTCGGTGACAAAAAAAATATAAATAATGACGAAAAATAATTTCGTCACCTAATTTTTTTATTATGTATGCAGATTAGTGACAAAATTTTATTTTTATCTCTAAAAATGGTACATTTGGAGACGAAATATTATTTTCTTTACTAAAAGGTACATCTTTCATGACAAAATTTATTTTCGTCATTAGTTTTCGTCTCTAAAGACACTTTTTGTTGTAGTGAATGATGGAGTACAACGGCTATAAAATGGCTATAAATTCAAATGAATACAACGGCTATAAATGATTATAAACGGCTATAAATTTAAATGAATACAGCGGTTATAAACGGCTATAAGTTTCATTATATATACCAAAGCCTCTAATGTAAACAAGTTACAAAAAAATCAGAAAATATTCTTTGATCTATAACCACTCACATCTATTCTCTGAAAAATTCTCTGAGAAGTGTTCTTCAATTTTTGTTTACATCCTCTTTCAGAAATTATACACTGAGACATATAGCTTTAAGCCCATCTTTCTTATGTGAGGTTTATAGAAAAACCAGAGTTTCATTTTTATATCTATCTTTGAGAGATAATTCTTGTAGTTTTATGTGAAAGCAAAAACACTTTCTTTTCAACCTTGTAAGAGTATTGTATACTCAGTGTTCTTGACTTAGAAAGTTTGTGTAAAATCCATGGAGAATTGCTCCATTTGTAAAGAGGTTGCTAGCATCCTCGTGAAGCTAGAGTATAGTGGAAAATCTCAAGTGAAGCTTGAGGAGTGGACATAGGCCGAGTTGAAGCCGAACCACTATAAATTTGTTTGCCTCTCTCTCCCTTATCTCTTTATTTTATTTAAATTGCTACAGCTATATTTCACATTTTCACTGTACTAAAATCATTAACTGATATAGTTGTTAGAACACTTGTTTTAATTATTTTTATTTCATTAACTATATTTATCTATTGTGCTAGTCATAATTTTTATTAGGGTATTATTAATTTTTAATTGTAAAAACCTAATTCACCCCCCTCTTAGGTTGTCTTTTGGGTAACACTCTCCATCTCTTTCTCTCTAGAATTTTTGTTGTGTTCTCTCTCTAAATGTATATATATACTATAATTGATGCAGATGTGGTCAGATCTCATCTTGAATGGAAAGATGGGAATTGGGTTTATCTTGTAAATGGGTATGAGTTTTATAATTGTTTTGATTACTTTTTGTTCTTGCTTGCATGTTGTTGATCGATTGCTTCTTTGTTTAGTGTTTCTTGAATTTGGGTTTAATTACTTTTAGTTATGCCCAAGTCTTGTTTGATTAATTGCTTCTATAATAGTGTTGCTTGACAAGTGTTTTTGGAGCTTCATTTCAGAAAATCAAAAGAGAGGCCTTGATGTAGTAAGTACCGAAACTATCAATATAGATGGATCGTGATAACATCTCAATATGTTTTAATAGATGTTTGTATTGACAGATTTGAAAATACTTGTATTTACAGATTTTATGAATGTTTTTATAGATGTTTGTACACTTTATATTTTTATGGATGCTTAATGTTTTAAGGAAAGTGAATTTGTACACGTGCGACAATAGATGACTGAACAAAGCTAGTTTGTTCAGCAACATGACACCGAAATAATCCAAATTGTTTGACAATGTATAACTGAATAGGCCCATCATAAATTTAAAAAAAAAAATGTTTTATGGAAAGTGAATATGTAAATGTGCAACAACAGATGGCTGGACAAATATAATTTATTCAGTAACATAACACCGGAGTAATTCAAAATGAATAAGTGTAATGAGAAAAATCTGTGAGGGTTTTGAAAAGGGTTTAATTTATGATTGTTTTTGGTATTATAAAGGTTGTAATGAGAATTTCAATTTTTCCTTAATGGTGTAATAAGAAAATAGGTGTAAAGAAGTAAAATTGTGGTGTAAGCAAAATTTCCCTTGAGGTTAATGTAATTTTTTTATTAGAGAAATTACACTTTTTTATTTAAATTTTACTTTAGTCCCATTATTTGAATTTGAACAATCGAGTCGATATACTGTAAATCTAGTCTTAATTCGGTCATTCCATCTAGATTTTGGTTAATAATTTTTATGTACACCTCGAGAGATTGATAAATGTCCAAAAAAACATTAATTTTAACTTCAACTTGAATGAAATGATAAAATTAAAATTAGATTTAAAAGGTAGAAATCAAGTTGTTCAGTTTAAAACATTAGGAAGTAAAATAAAATTTAAGTCAAGTTCCTATAATCTTAATTGGCTCAATTTTAACTCTTAATTTTGAATTTTGTATCAATTTAGTCTAACTGATAACGCCTCTAAGATTTTTGATAGAAAATTATCATTGAATTAGTTGAGATTAAGTAAGTCATTGAATTAACTATGTTTGCAATTTTGCTCCTAAAAACATGTTACATATCATTTATGTGCATATTTATCATTAAAAAAATATTAATAATTATAATCAATTAAACTAATTTATGACAAAATTAAAAATTTATGATCAAAATCAATCTAATTTTAAAATCACAAAAATCAAAATAACACAAGTATAATTTACCCTTTATTTTATTTGGATGGTGCGATTGCTTTGTTTCTCTATCTTTCGGTGAGGGGTGACGACATTTTTATCAGATCCCTATTCATTAAAAAAGTCAAGTCTTTAGTCTCTCTCTAGCAGATCCTTCTTTCACTCTCCCGGGAATCAAACCTGCTCTTCTCATCATCACTTCTTCATCGCATAGAAAAAAAAAATAATAATAACAAAAAGACTGAGAAAGTGAGGTTAGATTCTCAGATCTCACTCTTCTTTGCGTTTCTTCGTAACTTTTTATTATTTACTCCTTACTTTACATGCTGATGATGATGATGATGATGATTATGACTTTCATTATTTGCACTACTTATTGAAACTCTTTTTTGTTCAGATTTCTTGTGATGATTGATATCCCCAAAATACCACCTTGTGTGATTTCGATGAACCATATTTCTTTCCAAGCCATTACTTTTTTCTGTGATTTTTTGTTAGTGTATTGGCTTTATGTATGCCAATTCAATGTGGGCAATTGTGATTCTTGATTGGGTATCAACAGGATTCAAGTATTTTTTTTTTTTTTTTTAATCTGGGTCATGAATATGGTGTACGATTTGATGAAAGATTGTTGTTTGTAGAGAGAATTTTAAGAATTGATTTTGTTTATCTGTAATTTGTCCGGCCAGAGTAGCTTAGATTTTTTGGGTGGGAAGTAGTTTAGATTACACTGAATTGAAAAATTATAGAAAATTGGGGCAGAAAAGATATATGAATCATTGATAATTATGTGTTTCCTAATCCTCATTAGATTTTGAATTTTATGCTCCAAAAGTTAGCATTTTTCCATATTCATGTGAAGGATTGCTATTATTAGCCGTAGATCCCAAAATTTATTGCTTATTTTTTTTCTTCGATGCCTTTAATTGCAAAAGCCCTATGTTTTATAGGTGTGAATGTCCTTCTGTAGGCACCCTCTATCTGCCTTGTTTCTGATATTACATAGTGGGCACTAGGCATAACCAAGGAGTATCATAGGATGCACAAATTATGTGTGGATCAGACGTGCCTGACCTGGCCACTGATCCCCTTGAATAAGGCAAACTGGTTTTCCGGGATTTTATTATTATTTCTTTTCACCAAACAGTTTGAGTGCTTACCCTAGTGATTATCACTTGCTGGGTTTTGTTGATTCGATGGAAAAACATTTTGTTTCTTGTTTAGAGGAACCAATGGAGGAGCAGGAAAAATTTCAGAAGAATGTCAATGGGAGTTGCTATTGGTGGTTGATTGTTCCTTGAGTTCCTTTGTTTGAATCTTTGGTACCTATTGTCAATGAAAGCTTATGAAGGATGAGCTGTATGTAATGGTTTTACCACTTTAATGACCCTGAAATGAAACTTACAAGTTTGTGATTTCAAATAAGATTGCAGCAACGAAAACACAATAAATTTAGTTGTATGAAGGTTAGCATTAAATTGTTATTACAATGAAACACTAGAATGGGAATGTAAAATTGGCTAGTTTCTTTTCGTTAACTATAACTTGGTTTAGCTGTAGTGTTTCGAAGTTATATAATACTTTGAAATGCATGGGCTTACTAAGAGCATCTCCAACCCACCCTCTATAACTTCATAGTTATATAGTACTTTGAAGTGCATGGGCTTACTAAGAGCATCTCCAACCCACCCTCTATAACTTCATATTTGAAGGATTTGCTCCTCCAACCCATCCTCTAAGAGCATCTCTAACCCAACACTCTTAATTAGAGGATGAAAATACTTTTTTTATTCAAAAAGTGAATATAGAGTATCTCACTATTCACTCAAACTCCAACCATAAATTATCATTTTCTTCTCTAAAGATTTCTCTCGAAAATATTTTCATGAAAAAGTAAATAATTTTTATTCATTAGCGAATATTTAATTTTGAAAATTTTGTAAAATATATTTAATATTATACTCATTTTAAAGGTATGATTTCACCCTTTTTAATGATGCTAATTTTATAAAAATTAAATTTACATATTAAAAGTTATTTGTAATATAATAAAAAAATATAGGATGAATAGTATTTTAGAGGGATCCTCTATTTTTCATCCTTCCTCCAAATATGGAGGATCAATCCATCCTCCTTCCAAATAGAGATGGATTTAGAGGATGGGTTGGAGGAGCAAATCCTTCAAATATGAAGTTATAGAGGGTGGGTTGAAGGATTCTCTTAGAGCATCTCCAACCCACACTATATCTTCATATTTGAAGGATTTGTTCCTCCAACCCATCCTCTAAAAGTATCTCTGTTTGGGAGGATGAGTGGTACATCATCTTTGGAGGAAGGATGAGAAATGGAGGATGACCTCCATGACACTATTCACTTTTTAAATACCAATTTTGTCCTCAATACCTTTTCCTTTTAACTTTATCTACCAATTATATTCTTTTGTATTTTTTGTTATATGTTGTAAAGTATAAATAACTTTTAATATGTACATCAAATTTTTATAAAGTTAGTATCATTAAAAAGATTGAAATCATACATTTAAAATGAGTCTAATATTAAATACATTTAACACAAATTTGAAAATTAAATACTTATTAATGAACAAAAAGTATTTACTTTTTGAAGGAAATACTTTGGAGGTTAGAGTTTGGGTGAATAGTGAGATGAGTTATGATTTTAATTTTTTTTAATGATATCAACTTTATAAATATTAGATGTACATATTAAAAGTTATTTGTATTTAATAACATATAACCAAAAATACAAAAAGACGTGATTGGTAGATACAGTTGAAAGGAAAGGTTTTGAGGAAAAAATTGGTATTTAAAAAAATGAGTAGTGTTATGGAGATACTCGTCTATTTCACATACTCTTTCTGTATTTGGATGATCAACCCATCCTCCTCTCAAATGGAGATGGTTTTAGAGGATGGGTTGGAGCTAGAAATCCTTCATATATGAAGATATGGAGGGTGGGTTGGAGATGCTCTAAAAGCATCTCCATTTGGGAGGAGGAGTGGTTTATCCTCCACATTTGAAGGAAGTATGAGAAATGGAGGATGACCTCTCCAACACAGTACTCCCAACTAGAGGACGAAAATAATTTTTTTAATTCAAAAAGTGAATAGTATTTTACTATTCACCCAAACTCCAACCACAAATCTTCATTTTCTTCTCTAAATGTTTCCCTCACGGATACAAATATGGGATACGGCGATACGCCAAAATCTGAAAAAGTAGGATACAGGTATAGCGGGGATACGTTAGTAAAAAATAAAAATAATTCCTTTTTTTATAATTTTAATAATGTAATTTGCACGAAAGTAAAACCTAACACTAATTTATAAATAAAGAGAGGGATTCCTATTAAATAAAGAAATACGAACATCCTAAAATTAAAATTTGGTAAAGAAATACTTACATTAAAACAGTGTAGGAAACCAAACCAAAAAAAAAAGGGGAGAATGAGAGCAGAGAGAAGAAACGTAAGAGAGTGAGAGAGACGAAACGATGAGAGCAGGACGAGAGACAGAGAGAACCAGAGACAGAGAAAAGAGTGAGAGGAGACAGAGAGAGAGAAAACGAGAGTGAGAGAGAGAACTTGTTGTATATAGCTTTTTATTTCGATTTGTCTTTGAGAGTGTGAGAGAGAGCCAAATTTGTCTTCGAGAGTAAGAGAGAGAACCTGTTGTGGTCGATCAAGAAAAAGGAACTAGATTTTTGCTTTGCTTTGCTTTGTTGATTTGAGCTTAGGGTTTTCTTCTCACTTTTTTATTGATTTTGGTTCATGCGTGTGATTTGAGGATCTGATTTGTATTTTTTCAATTTAATTTCTTTTATTTACGGTTTGACACAAAAAAGTTTTCAAAATTACATTACTGCTTGGTTTAGTTTTTAAATTAACATTTGGATCAAAAAATCAAAAAAACATGTTTGATTTACCAATTTTCAAGACTCTTTTCAAAATTGTTTTTTTCTCTCTCCTCTCATTCTCTTTTTATTAATAAATCAATAAATCACTTTTTCTCTCTCCTCTCTCCTCTCTTATTCTCTTACATTCTACACATCAATCAATCAATCAAATTTTCTCTCACAAATCATCCCAAAATTATTTTCAAAACTCATAACCAAACAAATTTTCAATTTTCAACTCTTTTCAACAACTTATCTTTCAAAACCCTAAACCCTAACATTTTCTACCCCGCTATATCCCAAAAGTATCCGGAACATATCTCCCATGTATCTATGCGTATCTGAAATTCAAAAAAAAAAAAAAACAAAAAAAGTGGGATACTTTTTGGCCGTATCCGATACATATCCAGGCGTATTAGATGCGTATCTGTATCTAATACTCATACGCGACCTATTTTGGAGTATCTGTTCTTCATAGGCTCCCTCCAAAGTATTTCCTTCAAAAAGTAAATAATTTTTGTTCATTAATAAGTATTTAATTTTCAAATTTGTGTTAAATGTATTTAATGTTAGACTCATTTTAAATGTATGATTTCAATCTTTTTAATGATACAAACTTTATAAAAATTAGATGTACATATTAAAAATTATTTGTACTTTATAACGTATACAAAAGAATATGATTGGTAGATAAAGTTGAAATGAAAAGGTATTAAAGACAAAATTGGTATTTAAAAAAGTTAGTAGTGTTATGGATGCCATCCTCCATTTCTCATCCTTCCTCAAATACGGAGGATTAACCACTCGTCCTCCCAAATAGAGATGCTGAGCATCTCCAACCCAACACTCTCAATTAGAGCATAAAAATATATATTTTTTTATTCAAAAAGTGAATATAGAGTATCTCACTATTCACTCAAACTCCAATCACAAATCATCATTTTCTTCTCTAAAGATTCCCTCCAAAACATTTGCATATGATACCAATTGTATAAAAATTAATTTGCATATTAAGGCCAAGTTTGGCATGACCTAAATAATACAAAAAGTTAAAAAGTCACTATCCTATTTAAGTCACATCATCTTATTTAAATCACATCACCTCTCTAACACATCACATCAAACCCAACCCAAATCCAACCCATATAAGTCAATAAGTCAAAAAGTGCACTTTTTTAGAATATCCCAAACCAACCCTTAAAAACTTATTTGTAATATAATAAAAAATATAAAATGGATAGTGTTTTAGAGGTGCTTCTCTATTTTTCATCCTCCCTCCAAATATGGAGGATCAACCCGTCCTCCTCCCAAATGGAGATAGATTTAGAGGATGGGTTGGAGGTGAAAATCCTCCCTTCAAAAATCCTCCAAACCATTCTCCATTTCTTCATTTTTAAAGGATTTTTACCTCCAATCCATCCTCTAAATCCATCACCATTTGGGAGAAGGATGGGTTTTTTCTTTTCTTTTTTTTTCTTTTTTTTTTTTTCTTTTTTTTTTGAACTAGGGAGGAGGATGGGTTGATTGTCCATATTTGGAGGGAGGATGAAAAATAAAGGAACACATTTAGAGCACTATTCATTTTATATTTTTGATTATATTACAAATAACTCTAATATGTAAATTTAATTTTTGTAAAATTGGTATCATTAAAAAGGGTGAAATCATACCTTTAAAATGAGAACAATATTAAATATATTTAACAAAAAATTGAAAATTAAATATTTATTAGTGAACAAAAATTATTCACTTTTTGATGAAATTATTTTGGAGGAAAATTTTTAGAGAAGAAAATGATGATTTGTGGTTGGTGTTTGGGTGAATAGTGAGATACTCTATATTCACTTTTTGAATAACAAATATATTTTCATCATCTAATTAAGAGTGTTGGGAGGAGCAAATCCTTCAAATATGAAAATATAGAGGGTGGGTAGGAGATGCTCTGACACTATTCACTTTTTTTAATAACGGCACTGAATTATGTTGGATTAGATGCTTCATGTCACGTATATAGTATATGACTAACACATGAAAAAGTTCATTTCCTCGGAGGGATTTTTTTGTTGTTTGATGATATTAGTCAATTGATACACTTTAATCATTATTATGAAAAAAAGGGAGATGCTTCAACTCCCTTGCTATAATTCTTTCTTTCTATTTTTTTCTTCTATGACATGAAGGTTCTTTTATTTGTTCAAAATAAATATGCACTTTTAGAATTAGCCCTTGATGTTTACAGATGATAATTTTTTGCAATGTGAAATAGAAGAATTAAAGGGACAAGTTTGTTTGGTTTTGAGTTTTTAAAATTAGTTTGAGTTTTTAATTTGTTTTTTTTTTCTATTTTTAGTTTAAAAAAATAATATTTTTGCCAAAAAATTTTAGTTTTTAGATACATCTAATCTAAATGTACTTAAAAAGTAAAGGCCTTGTTTGGTTTGTGTTTTGAGATATTATTTTAAAAATAATTTTCTGAAGAAAGTTTGGAAAATTTGAAAATTTGTTTGGTTATATATTTTGAAAATAGTTTTGGAGTTTTAGAGTTTGGGATATTTTTTTGTAGTTGAATAGATGGGTGTGATAGAAAAAGTGATTGAGAGATAAAAGAGAAAAAGTGATTAATTGATGTGTAATAGAGAAAAAAGTGATTTTAGAATTTTTTTCTAAAAATTTTCAACCAAACTTGTTTTTGGAATTTTTTTTCCTCCCAAAACATGTTTTGAGAGACACCAAACATGCCCAAAATATTTGTGAAGAAATTTTTTAAAAATTCAATAAATACGTGTTAATACGAAAATACACTGAATTTTTATATATATATATATATTTTTTGCATTTTTTAGTATATAGTGAATTTTTAAAAGATTTTTTCATAAAATTTATACTTTTTTTTAGTGTATTTAGATTAAGTGGATCTAAAAAGTAAAAATCATTGATTGAAATATTTTTAAAATTCTCTAAAAACAAAAAAATACGGATTGAAAACTCAAAAACTGTTTTTGATTGCGTGTTGACTAGAAGGAACCGATCGAGTTTTGAAATTAATGGGAGATGATTAAGTAAGCCTGTCAAGGGCAAATCTAATTTTCTTTAATGTTCTTGTTCCCACATGCTCCAAACTTCTTGAACCCTCCTCACTATAGCGGATTTCACATCTGAATCCTAAACAGGCCTATGTTAATAGTTTGAGGGCAAAGAAAGACTGACCAAACTGTATATGCCTGAGCAGGGTGCTCCTGTTAGTTAATATGTTACCTTCTTTAAGGTTCCCCACATTTTTTTATTTTATTTCCCCGTGGACAAACATATTAATCACTTGGTGTTTCTCCTATAGCTTCTCAAATAAACAATGGTATAGAGGCTCAAATTTATTTTTTTTTAAGAATGTTTTTGCAATTATCTGGGCCAGAGTTCAATTTACTGTACTAATAACTTGTTTTTGATAGTTACCTTAATTCTTTTTCATTTGGATGTGTTCTCTGGCTTATACTTCCTACTTTTGTGCTCTCTCTGTTTGAAAGAGTGGCATATCTTCTATATTTTCTATATGACTTACAAGTTTCTAAGAAAGATGACAGAAATTAAGCTGGTGGAAAGCTTTTTCAAAATTTCCTTTTCCTACTTCTGTTTCTGGTTCTATTACGATTATCTGAATGCATATTCGGTGGAGCTAACATCCTTCCTTTATGACATCAAAGTTGGAGTTGATAAATTAAATCAGTGGATTCTTACCAAGGATTCGTGATGATATGTTTTACATTGCTCGTCAACCTGCCACAACCTTGGGATCTGATGTGTAAAAGCTAAAACACTTGGAACAAACTGGCAGAGTTTATCATTATCACTAATGGGCATTCATAATTGCCTTCGACAGTTAGTTCATAATTAGTCAAGCAAATGGTACCTGGATCAACTTATGAAATACTCCTAGAAATATTTTTTTGAAATATTATCAATAATCTTATTCGAGGCAAACAGGTCTAGGGCATACTTATCTTAAGCTTTAATTACTCACACCATTAAGTTTACATTCTCTCCCCCTTGTACAACCTTAATAAATAGAAAGACTTAGTGATGTGCCTGGGCTATGGCAAACAAGTCTAGGGTAGGGCTGCAAATGAATCGAGCTATTCATGAACAAGCTCGGCTTAGTTCGGCTCAGCTCATTTAAATAAGCCGAGCTCGAGCTCGAATATTAGGCTCATTTAGTAAACGAGCCGAGCTCGTCAAGCTCGGCTCGTTTATTTTTATTTAAATTATATAATAAATATATTATTTATATATTAAATAATATTAATAATATTTTTTATTTAAATAATATAAATAATATTAAAAAAATCTTATCGAGTCGAGCCGAGCCAAGCTCGAGCTCAATAAGCAAACGACGGCTTGGCTCGACTCTGTTGGAATATAGAATATTGTATATTTAGGAGATCCCGTAATTTCTATAAATTACGGTTATTTAGGGATTTGATTTTAGGATTTGATTGTGTAATTATTTAATTCCTTTTTCCCGTATATCTTATATTTATTATATATAGATATGGTCTCACCCAAATTAGCGTAAGCCAATTTTGTATAACTTTCTTCTTGGTATTAGAGCCAAAGAAACCCTAGCCGCTCCTCCTATCACCACCGCCAGCCTCTCCTCCTTTTCCTAGTAGCCAACTCACCTACCCAGCTCCCTACAACCACTCTACACCACCCGAAACCCTTTCTCTCCCTTAGCAATCCTTTCCAGTCACTGCCGGGGTTCCTACAGCAGCCGACTAGGCTGTCCTGGTTCTATGCAGTTCGATACCCTTCTAGGGTGGTCCAGGCTGGTTTCTAATCCTTTTAGGGTCGTGTGTTGCTGTTGTGTTAAGAAACCTGTGTGTGTTTCTTATTACTTAGGCTACCAGTTTGTTCGATAGGATCTCTTTTGTGTGACGCTGCTACTTCGGCTTCGTGGTGTTTCAGAATGTCTGACTTTGTTGCACAAACCCAGAGCATTGTGCCTTATTCAGACGTTTTCCTTGCCTTCCATGTTCCGGTTCATCAGATTACCAGTGTGTTGCTTAATGGTCGCAACTTTGCTGCTTGGAGTCGGTTTATACATCTTTACCTTGGGGGTAGAGGCGAATTTGGATGGCTTCTGGAAACCGAGACCCAACCTCCCGCTAATGATCCGAAGCGGGTTCAATGGGATATTGACAATTGCACCTTACTTAGTTGGATGTTCAACTCTATGGAAAAACGCATTTACAACATGTTTATGTACTGTGATACCGTTCCTCAATTGTGGAGTGCTCTTACCCAAATGTACGCACATGCCCACAATGATGCTAGGATTTTCGAGCTCTATCATGAGATTTCTCATGCCTCTCAGGAAGCTTTGGGTTTTACCGTTACTGAATTTTTTGGGTATCTTCAGTCTTGCTGGGAGGAGTTAGCACAGTATGAGCCATTGAGTGATTTTCCAGCTGCTGTCGCTTCTATTGTGTCTGCTCGTCTTGCTCGCGAGCACACCTATCAATTTCTGATGGGTTTAAAACCTGAGTTCGAGTCTCTTCATATTCAGATTTTGAACACATCTCCTATGCCATCCTTATATGAGGCTTTTGTTATTATTGACAGCCAGGAGCGGCATCGTCGATTGATTCAACCGATTGCTCCGCTTCCTTCGTCCGTTCCTGCCTCATCTTCAGTTTCAGATCAGATGGCTCTTGCTGCCAAGTTTAGTTCTCGTGCTTCTAGTAGCAAGGTTATTTGCCACCATTGTGGTGCAGCTGGTCATGTCCAAGCATGGTGCTTCAAGCTTCATCCTGAGTTGAAGCAATGCTTTGCAAGGACACGCCCTTCACGCCCTCCCTGTATTGCTATTATTGCCGACACATCTAGTACTCTTCAGCGAACTCATTCTGTTGATCTTCATCAGCTTCAATCTCAGATTGGTCGCCTTCAAGAGCAACTTGGTTCATTCACTACCATGTCTCCAAGTGTCCCTTCCACTGCCACACTCGCTACAGGTACTCCTACAGCCTTTCATGTTTGCACTGCACCTACTTAGGTATTGGATTCTAGGGCCAATGATCATATGACTGGTGAGTTTTCTTGTTTATCCTCTCCTGTCTCTACTGCTGCTCAGACTGTATGTCTTGCTAATGGGTCTATTTCACATGTCCAACACAAAGGTGATGTGTCCTTGTCATCTGATATTACACTTACTTTTGTATTACATGTGCCTCGTTTTGCTTATACTCCTCTCTGTTAGTCGCCTTGCTAAAAACCTTTATTGTGCTGTTATTTTCTTACCTACTCATTGCTTATTACAGGACCTGACTTCGAAGAAGATTTTTGGCAGGGGGTTTGAGCGCGACGGGCTATAGTACTTCGGGGACCCACCACCTTCTCATCCTACCACTTCTGGCCTGCAAGCAACTGTGTTACCTGAGTCGTCTTCTTATATGTTTTCTTTTAAGACTTTAGTCTTGTGGCATGCTCATTTAGGACATGCAAACTTTAATTATTTATGTTTACTTTTTCCGTCACTTAATAAAGCTTGCAAGGATCATCAGTTTCATTGTGTTGTTTGTGAACTGTCTAAACATACTCGTACTTCTTATATTCCTCGCATGTATCGCGCCTTTTGTATGCTTGACCTTATCCACTCTGATATCTGGGGTCCTTCTCCTATTTTGGCTTTTTCTGGGCATCGATATTATGTGACTTTCATAGATGACCACTCTAGGTGTACTTGGGTTTATTTGCTTAAAAAGAAGTCTAATGTGTTTTCACTTTTTATTCAATTTCTCCAAATGGTCAAAACCCAATTCCACACTGTTGTACGCAATGTTCGTTCTGATAATTGGGGGGGGAGGAGTACATCTCTGATGCATTTCGCTCCCAACTTAATCAGCAGGGAATTTTGCAACAACTCACTTGTACTTACACCCCTGAACAAAATGAGCTTACTGAACGTAAAAACCGTCCTATTATATTTGTTGTCTGGTGTCTTCTTTGTGGATGAATGTTCCTAAATCCTACTGGCATATGGTTGTGCTTCTTGCTGTTTACCTCATTAATCGGACACCTAGTCGGATTCTTCACGGGTTGGCCCCTTTTCAATTACTTTGTCTAGATACCGTGTTATTTCCTCTTATGCCTCATGTGTTTGGTTGTACTTGTTTTGTTCAGGATCGTAGTCCTACTCTATGTTACATGGACTCGGCACTTTGGGGCGAAGTACCCGTGTCAACACGACACGACACGGGTGCGGATGTGAGATCTATGTCGGATTTGCCTCTTCTCTCTCGGACACGGCTCTTTACAAATGACAAAAGAAATGAAAGAGGAGAGAGCAAGAGAGAACCTTGTCGCCGTTTGAAATGGCGAAGACATCGGTCGCCGACTTCGATCCCTCTGGTCACAGCTTCGACTTTTGCTCGATACTCGATCTCCTTCTCTGTCTTCTCTGTCTTCTCTGTCTTCTCTCTCGTCTCTCGATCTCGATTTCAATCTTCCTCTTCCTCTCCTCTCTCGATCTCCCTCTACTCTCTCGATCTCTCTTCTTCTGTTGACTTCTCTCTTCTTCTTTCTTTGTCTTCTCTTCTCTCTTTGTTCTCTTTTCTCATATTTTTAATTACATTTATATTATATAATATAAATTACATTAATATAATAATATATAATATTATTCATATTATATAATATTATTCACCCAAAAAAATTTGTATAATATAATATATCATAAATAATATAATTTATTTTATATCCATAATAATTTTTATTTATTATTTATATTTTATTTTATTTTTTTTAACAAAATCTGTTATTCCTTAGTTTTTTTTAACTCGTCTTCATATAATATATATATATATATATTTTTAAAACTATTTAACATATCCCTATACCCCGTATCCAAATTTGAATCCATATCCACATATCCTCAATTTTTAACTTTGAAGTGTCTGACCATTAGATATGCACCCGCACCCGATACCCATACTCGAGTCCGTGTAACATAGGTCCTACTCGGACCAAGTTAGATAACAAGTCTCTTAAATGCATCTTCTTGGGCTATTCAGCTCTCTCTAAAGGCTATAGGTGCTATGATCCGTTGTCTCATCGTTTTTATCATTTTATGGATGTCACATTTTGCGAATATATGCAATTTTTTGGTTCTAACCCTGTGTTACATGATTCCGCCCCCAGTGCACCGCCTCCTGCTGTGTCACCGAGTGTTTGCCCTGTTCCTATCATTGATTCATTTGCTCCCTTATCATCGCCTGTATCTGCACCTGCCAGTCCTCTGCCATTACAGACATACTATCGTCACCCTTGTGCTCTGCCCCCTCCAGCATCTTCTTCGCCCTCAGGCCCAACTACTCCCTCTACTATTCGCTCCTCAGCTCCTTTCCATTATCCAACCCGTGAACACCACCCCCCTAGTCGTTTTGGTTGGTTTAATAGTACTAATCACCCTATTTCCTAGTTTTTATGTTATGATGACCTTTCAACTTCTCATCGGTCTTTTCTTGGAAAAACTTGAGTCGGTCTCTATCCCGCGATCTATGTCTGAGGCTCTCTAGAATCCCCAATGGGTTGCGGCTTTGCAAATTGAAATGGCTGTTTTGGAGCATAATCACACTTGGGATCTTGTCTGTTTACCTTCTGGTGAGACGATTGTTGGGTGCAAGTGGGTTTTTACTGTCAAATACTTGGCTGATGGTACAGTGGAACAATATAAGGCTTGTCTTGTTGCTAAGGGCTTTACACAGGTTCTTGGCAAGGATTTTGGGGCTACGTTTGCACCGGTGGCTAAATTGACCACTGTTCATTTACTTATTTCCTTGGCTGCCTCTTCTTCTTGGCCCCTTCATCAACTTGATATCAAGAATGCTTTTCTACATGGGGACTTACTTAAGACGATCTACGTGGATCTTCCACCCGGGTTTCGGGCTGAGGGGGAATATGCTGGCAAGGTTTGTTGTCTGCGTAAGTCTCTCTATGGCTTGAAGCAATCTCCCCATGCATGGTTCCATCGTTTCAACTCTGTTATCCTATCCATGGATTTTATTCAGTGTCACTCCGACCATACATGCTTCATACGTCGTCAGCCCAATGGTCGATGTATTATTTTGTTGGTCTATGTGGATGATATCACCCTTACAGGAGATGACACCATTGGTATTGCTCAGGTAAAACAGGAGCTTAGTTGAGTAATTGATATCACGGACTTGGGTCCTCTCAAATATTTCTTGGGAATTGAAGTGGCTCGATCTCGCAGTGGGATATCATTGTCCCAACGGAAGTATACTTTGGATCTTTTTCGGGACACCGGTATGATGGGGTGCAAGCCTGCATCTACTCCTATGGATCCGAATCTGAAACTTTCGGCTGAGTCTGGTGAGTTGCTTTCTGATCCATCTCGCTACCAGAGATTGGTAGGACGTTTGATTTATTTGACCAATACACAACCAGATTTGACATCTGCTGTGAGTGTGGTTAGTCAGTTTATGCATTCACCTTGTACTGCTCACATTGATGTTGTTCACCACATCTTGAGATATCTCAAGCCATGTCCAGGTTTGGGTTTATTCTTTAATGGTGGGATTCTGACAAGATTGTCCTCTTTTACTGATGCAGACTATGCAAGTTCATTGACTGACAGACGTTCAACTTCTGGGGTATGCACTTTCCTTGGTACCCATCTTCTGTCATGGAAAAGCAAAAAACAAGCTGTTGTTTCTCAATCATCTGTTGAAGCTGAGTACCGAGCCATGGCTCATGGGACATAAGTTACTATGGCTTCAGTCCATTCTTACTGAGCTAAGCTTTGAGGAGAATATTTCCTCCAAGCTATTTTGTGACAACAAGTCTGCCATCTTACTTGCCTCTGACTCTGTGCTTCATGAGCGTACTAAGTTCATTGAAGTTGATATTCATTTCATCTGGAAAAGGTTCGAGTTGGCATTGTATGTCCCTTGTTTGTTCCATCTTCTGATCAGACTGCCGACATCTTCACCAAATCTGTAGGACCATCCCTACTTCGGTCTTCTATTGGCAAGCTGGGTTTGGTTGACATCTTTGATCTAGCTTGAGGGGGAGTGTTAGAATATAGAATATTATATATTTAGGAGATCCTGTGATTTCTATAAATTACAGTTATTTAGGGATTTGATTTGTAATTATTTAATTCCTTTTTCCCGTATATCTTATATTTATTATATATAGACATGGTCTCACCCAAATTAGGGTAAGCCAATTTTGTACAACTTTCTTCTGGCTCTGCTCGTTTGCAGCCCTAGTCTAGGGTATCCCATATATTAGGCTATAGTACTAATTAATCCAGGTCAATGTTTTTGAAACCGGGCCGAATCGGTCAGTTTGACCGGTTGATCTGTCGACCGGTCTAGGTTCTGGTCTGGTTTGACCGGTTGATCCGTCGACCTGTCTAGGTTCTAGTCTGTCGACCGGTTGACCCGTTTTATCTTGAAAACCGGTCTATTTTTGCTAAACTGGACAAACCCATGATTAAACCGCTTGACTGGACGAACCGGCCACGGTTGCAGAAAATCGGTCTGGAGGGAAGTCTTCGAAGCGCGTCTAATTAAGTGATGAAAAAGGTTTCTCCCAGGAGTTGAAGTCAGCACCAAGAGCTGAAACCCATTCTTATTTCCATTGCACAACTGTATCTCCTTGTTGATATATGGTAAAAAAAATAATATTTATGGTATTCATTATATTTTATTCCAAATAAACATAACCAAACCAAGCCTTAAGTCCCATCAAATGGGATCGGCTACATGAATCCTTCTTCTCCACGCGACCCTATCAAAGGCCATTTCGTTAGTCAAATTAAGTAGATCCATATCTCTATTTATAACACTAGCCAACGTTAATCTAGGCCTACCCTGTCTCCTAATACTTCCATCTACCGTTACAACATCGCATCTCTTCACTACTGCCTCTGTTGGTCTCCGTTAAATATGACCAAACCATCTCAATCGATTCTCTCTCAACTTATCTTTATCAATGTTGCTCCTATCCATTCTCGAATACACTCATTCCTAATTCTGTCTTGTCTAATCTTGCCACACATCCACCTAAGCATCCTTATCTCAGCCACACTCATCTTATCTACATGTTGTTTCTTGGTTGCCTAACACTCTGTCCCATACAACATCATTGGTCTAATAGCCGTTCTATAGAACTTACATTTTAGTCTAGTGAGTATTTATTTATCGCACAGTACCTCAGACGCACTTCTCCACTTGTCCTATGGGCCACATCCGCATCAATCTCCCCCGCTATTGTGATAATCGACCCTAAATAATGAAAATGTTCACTCTTAGGCAGTTCTTGGTTCTCAATCTTCACTTCGCCTCTGCTTTCATTGTTACTGTTACTAAATTTACACTCCATGTACTCTGTCTTAGTTCTGCTTATCCGGAATCTTTTAAATTCAAGAGCTTTTGTTGATATATATTTAACAATTAAGTGCTATGTCATCTTTAACTTCTGTTTATATTTGCTATTTTACTAACATTTTCTTTCAAACATTATATATAATTAATATATTTATGTGATGTATCTTAAAATATAAAAATAATTTAAAGAATTGTATCTTAATTCTTATTTGTTATTAAATAAATTTTAATATATTTATAAAATAATTATGACGTCACTATTTGATCTCGGTTAGACTTGACGGTTGAACCGGTGACCCATCCACCTAACCCCTTTTCTGGTTCGGTCACCGGTCCGGTTTTTAAAACATTGATCCAAGTATCATTTGCTTGACTAATTCTTATTTTTAGTGCCTCTTTCTTTTTAAGGATACGTATAGATGACAGGATCCACGGAATTTTATATATCATTAGGGCTACCTGCAAGCACACCATTTGGAATGGTTTACATGTATTGGCAGATGAAAAATGTTTTGTGGCCCTAAAAACAGTGGCCCTAATGGCCCTAATTTCCTTTTTGGATAAGTCTGTTTTTTTTTTCTTTTTTTTTTTTACTTTGTTGTTTTTTTTTTTTACTTTATATGGAAATTAGGGCCATTAGGGCCACTAATTTTTGAGCTACCAACCAAAGCCGTTGGCAGATATATCATGAACTACAGTACATTTCGCAAGCAATTTCATTTGTAGGGATCCTTAAAGAATCAATTCATCATTTAATCAATTCAGTAATGAACCCATTTCTTTAGTGGCCTTATTGTGGTTATGGATTTAAGTTCATATGCTATACAACATTGTGGTGTCATCCAAATTTTGTAGAATGTCCAATTCTGATTTTGAATAAAACTTGTTCTTCATGGAAAGTGATGAAGGTAAAAAATAAGCATGAAAATTATGAAAATTAGGGGCATCTTTCAAGGTGAAAAGGAGTATGGGATGGGGTGGTAGAGCAGGTGCAGCATCAGTTGGCGGGCTGACAGCCGCAATAGTTGTTGAAAGTAGGAAGAGTCACATTGATTGAGAGTGTTTTGTCGAGCATTCCGACTTACTTTATGTCGGTTCATGTGATTCCAATGTCAGTTGCACAGTGGCTAGAGCGGCTGCAATGGGAGTTCTTGTGGTGTGGTGTGGTGTGGTGTGGTGTGGTGTGGAGTGGGGTGGGGTGGGGTGTGGTCGGGGGGAAAAAGGCTTTTCATTGTCGAGCATTCCGACTTACTTTATGTCGGTTCATGTGATTCCAATGTCAGTTGCACAATGGCTAGAGCGGCTGCAACGGGAGTTCTTGTGGTGTGGTGTGGTGTGGAGTGGGGTGGGGTGGGGTGGGGTGGGGTGGGGTGTGGTCGGGGGGAAAAAGGCTTTTCATTATCATTGGGGATCGGATTTGTGCTCCTAAAAGAAGAGGGGGCTTGGGGATTCGGAATTTGGCAAGGTTTAATCTGGCTTTGTTGGGTAAATGGTTATGGCGGTTTGTAGAAGAAAATGATCGATTGTAGAGAAAGGTGGTGGTGGCAAAATATGGTGTAGGTTGGGGGGATTGGTGTTTTGGTGGAGTTAGGTAAACTCACGAGCAAAGTGTGTAGAAGGGGATTTGGTTAGAGAGAGAGGAGTTTTGGAAGAGGGTTTGTTATCAGGTTGGAGTGGGGGATAGAGTGAGGTTTTGAAGGGATAGGTGTTGTGATAAGGTGCCTTTGGAGGAGAGGTTCCCATTGATTTTTGGCATTGCAGAGGATCGGGAGGCGACAGTTGCATCTTATGGCTCTATGCAGGGTCAAACAATGGTGGGGAATGTCCAGTTGCAGTGAGAGGTACAGGATTGGGAGATGGATCAATTGGTGGATTTGTTGGGTTTCTGGTATGGGGTGCGTTTTGGGGGTGTGGGGGTTGTAGAATGGTGTGGAACTGTCCTAGCTCCAAGGGAGTGTTTTCAGTTTCCTTGTTTTATCGTAGTATGGAGGATGGGGTGGAGGCTTTTTTCCTTGGAAGTGTGTTTGGGTGGTAGGGTGCCCACCTAAAGTTGCTTTCTTTGTGTGGACAGAGGTCTTAGGGCGTATTTTGACTATTGACAACTTGATTCTGCGTCTGCATATTTTAGTTAATTGGTGCTGCATGTGTTGTGGGGGCGCGGGGTCTGTGGATCATTTGCTTGTTCATTGTCCTATTGCTTGTCATCTTTGGATGCTCATTGTTGATACTTTTGGTTTGGTGTGGGTTCAACTGGCTTCGGTGTTGGCGGTGTTGCTAAGTTGGGCTGCGGGCGGGTTGGAAAGAGGCACAAAAAGGCGTGGATGCTTGTAAGGCACTGTTTGATGTGGTTGGTTTGGTTAGAGCTGAATAGCCACATTTTTCAAGGGGTGTCTCATTCAGTACCGTGGTTGGAACGACGGTTGCTCACTGTTTTACATAGTTGGGTTGCGAGTTCAATAGATCCAGTTGTGTTGGCGTGTGTAGATTTTGTTGAGGACTTGATTAGTTAGGCTTTTGGGCTGATTTAGCCTTGGTTTTTGTGTTCTTTGCATCGTCTTGATACTTTTTTGATAAAATTAATTTATTTATCAAAAAAAGGATAAAAGACATTTTCTGATGTTTTTTTACTTTGAAATCTTTGAAGATGTTGGAAATTAAAAAAGAAGCCTTCAGTTTGTTTCACATTTCTTGTCATAGTAAAGATGTACTGTTATCATATTTGAATGTTATTTGCTTGAATGCCAAATGGATGAGGAAGGCAGTATTAGATTTTCTTTCCTTATTTATAAAACCTTATAATTAAGATCTCCTCTAATTAGACTAAATGACATTGAAGTTTAAATTTCCAAAAGAAATAAGTTATACACCAATTGAGTAATTTCTCACTGTGACAACATCATGCTTGCTTCTGTTTTTCATTGCTACACATTTCTAGCCTTTTGGCAATCATGTGAGACATCTCGTATTTCTCATTCATGTTAGACTCAGGAACCATATCCGTGTACAGGTCATGTCTAACTAGAGGTGCTTTGAGTTTATTTATTAAGTGTATGTAAGGACGCTCTCTTCTTGCAGATCTTGATACATGTTTAGGAACCTTAAACTATATAAATTACAGAAAGGTCTCACCACTTTTCAGATAACCTTTTGCTTTGCATATCAATGCAGAATAATTGCAATGCAATTGGGTTGTTTTTCAGGTTGATGTGTGAAATCCCATATTCATGACATGAATTATTTTTTTTAAAACAAAGAATAATATTCCCGTGTTTATCCTTTAGTGTAACTGTGATTTTTTAACAGAATTCACACATTCTGGATTACACTTTTCACCAACGGCAACTCCTCCGTATTTCTATTGTTATTAATCAATTTTTGAACAGTTGCTTAAACCAAGGAAAAAATGTGTATGTGAATTTTATAGCAAATTTGAGTATTCTTAGTTGTCAATTTCTAAATATGTTACTTATATTTTCTTCTCATTTAAAAGACAAAAAACTTTGCCATGTAAATTGCAGCGAAGAACATTAGGGCTTGAGACTGATTAAAGACTAAATATGAGCCTGGCATGTTTGGTGTGCCACAGTGTAGAAAGTCCTTCACACTCATATAGGAGTTACTCTGTTTCAAGTTCAGACAACGAGGGAAGATGTTCTGCAATCACAAACTGCCTTACCAGGAAGGTCTCTCTTCCACACCTGACAGCAAACAACTCTTCTATTGCATCGGCTAAGGTGACCCCACAACCAGGTATTCCTAATAATGGAGTTGCAGGGGCCCCACGGCTAGTCCGGAGCCGTGCTGTTAGAAGAGACATTGTCAGAGACTGGAATTTTGATGAAGTTGAAATGGGTCGGTAGTTTATGAATTCAGACTAGGAGAAGGCTCTGCTCGTAGGGTAGCGTTGAGAGAGAGGGAGGGAGAGAAATAGAGAGAGCTTAAAACTTGCTTTTGCTTATGTTTTTGGGTAAGGGAGGGAGAGAGATAGAGAGCTTAAAACTTGCTTTCACTTGTGTTATTGGATGCAGTTGAACTCTTTCCTGTAATGTGAGTTTGAGCATCTGTTAAAACTTGTGGAGAGTTAAATTTGAAGTATTTGTTTTTATTTCTTTTGTTTGTGTACTTTTTGCATTGTGGATTCATATTCTTTTGGAATTGTTTTTAGCCCATAGAATCAAACTGAACTGCCCAGGCAATCTTGATCAGTATGATATTTTTTTCTTCTCAGTTTGGAACTTGGTACTCTAGTCTTAAAACACTATAATGCAGCTAGTTTTGAAAACATGGTAAATTCTATACTCAATATAAGTCAACTTTGGCATGACCTGTTCATTTTTTATTTTTTTTTTGAGGAATAAACCTGTTCTTTGATTATTGGTATATCTTCTTTGGAAAAATTTTGCTTTTCACTCCTTAACTTTCATTCAAATTTCACTTTGTTCTCTCACCTTATTGCAACAATTAAGTTCTTGTATTCAAACTCACGTGTTAGTGTGGTTTTACTGTCACTTTGTTTGAAATTTGAATGCAAGTTAAAATATGAAGACCAGAGTGGAAATCAAGTGTAAATTAGAAGTTGAAAAGTGTAATTTACAACAGGATCATGTAAAACATGAGTTGAAATATGAGAATTTGTTTATAACCAATTTAAAGACCGGTAAAAATTATTTCTCTTATCGTTCTTGTTTTTGGGGCCGTAGTAAATACATGCTTATTTGCTGCTTTTTATTTTTTATTATGAAGATTTGCCACCTCAAGGTTCAAAGCATGTTAAACTAGGGCGTTTGGCATCATGGATTCGGAAATGAATAGATTTCTAGATTTGTGAAATTGTAATTTGATGGGTTGTAAAGAGATTTAACAATGTTATCACTGTTTAATTTTTTTCTTTTTTTGCTTCCACATATTTTAGAAAATTTGGAGTGTTTCCACTTCTATCAAAATGAATAGAATCATCAAACTTGTTTTGATTTTAAATTTTCGAAATTTTTAAAATTAAAATAAAATAAAAAATAAAAAAAAAGGCTACCGAGGAGGCATAGCTTTGCTTTACCTATGCGTGACTCACATTGAAGGGTCGTTTGGTAATCGCATAAGATAAAAAAATAAAAATAAAAAGTTAAGTTTTTAACTTACATGAAATGTTATGTGTGCACCCATTTATGAATGCATATTATATGCATCCTATTACAAAATTATATAATCTTATTATAAAATTTCATAATAGCAATCACAAAATGTATAATCTCGCATAAATTAGCATAACAAAAATGTTTAAAATTTTGTAGTTGATGTTGCAAATGTTTGTGGCTTAGTTATGACATTTTTTATACGCCAATTTATAGCGATATTATGTATTTTGTGGTTGATGTTACGATATTTTGTAATAAAATTACACATTTTTGTAGTGGGATGCATATGGTCGAAAAATCAAAAAGTTATTAAACAAAAAGGAAAATTACAAATACACCACCTGTGGTTTACTTAAAGTACAGATTGCTCCTGTGGTTTTGAAAATTACCAATACCTCATTGTTAGAAAATTTTTATTTAACAAAATTAATAGAAAAAAAATAAAATTCCTATGTACGCTCCTATACAACTATAAAATTATCAAAATTGTTAATTGAAATATATTTTTAATATCATTAAAAACAGTTAATTTTTCACACCCTACTTTTTATTACCCAAATAATTTTACCATATCCATTAACATAAATCCATTTCTATTAAGAATATGCAAAACTATACATGCATTACATCCATAATAAATGACAGTTCTCTCAATCGTACATACATGGAATGCAACAGGAATTACATTTTAAAAAAATGTTCATAGGCTTACATCTTTACATTAAAGTAACGGTTTAACTATTTTACAACGATGGAGTCCCACCAACAAGTATAAGCCCTGTGACCAACAATCTAAAGAAGATCATCGATCTTGAATTATCTCTCAATTTACACCTAAAAAATTATTAGCAACGTGAGATAAAACATAAAGTCCAATAAAGATTCCAATATAATCCTAAACAATAATAACATACAGATATCTATGATCATGAATGTACCATGACATACAATATAAATAATGTGATAGTTTAATATTCAAAATATATTTATATAAGTACATTTTCTCTAAAAACACACATTTGAACACTACAAGCTGTAAAATCATCTGTTTTCTTTCTAATTATCCAGTTTAGTTTCAAAAGCATCTCTTCACAATACAATCTTGGTTATTTAAACCCCCGCGCTAATATAAAAGAATTATGTTTCCACATTTGTTTGAAAGTACGTTCACATATACGAGTCATAATCCAATCCCATATCTCCTACCACGCACACTTAAGTAACAACACATCTACTATCTTCCTGGCTATAGGCCCAAGGGCTAGGAACACCTATAACGGGATACCAAGAAAACATATCTTTCTAAATATAAATAACTGAACATAATACATATTTCCATTTCTACTAGCCTACATCATGGATAGCAAATGATGCAACCAACATAACACATAACTTTTTACCGGCCTCACCCGGAAGGGAATGACCCCAAGGTCACACTTTACCGGGCACAAACTGGAAGGGAGAGGAACCTATCACAAGGTGTCACGCTTTACCAACTCAATATGGAGAGATATGGACCTCTTTTCACACTTTACCGAGTGCAAACTAGAAAGGACGATGAACCTCTGTCAAGGCCCCACGCTTTACCAACCTCGCCCGGAGGGAAATGGACCCCAAATAATAACACAATAATAGCATAATATGCTAAACTACATAACACCGTACAAGTGTAATACTTACACATCATCAACTCAACAACAATAATGCCATCCTACACTGATGACCAAGGACAAAACCTCTAAACATATAAATAGATACACGACTCATACAATATAAATCCATAACTAATTCCACATTTTCAAATCAACCATTTCTCATTTCATTTCATAAAAGAGTTACATATGCCATTTTTACTTCCAAAACCAAATTCGTTGTTTTAAAACCATAAACTACGTCCAGCCTTAACCAAAATTTTATCTTTTTCCTTAAACCAATAAAATACAACTACAATACAAAGTTAATTAAAAACCATTACTAAACCCACTTAAGTTTCCTTTCATAAGACTAAACCACTATTCAAATTTTTTAACACATAACTTGGTTATTACACATCTTCACCCCTTTAGGATTAATTAAGCCCATAATGATAAATTAGGATTTTTCCCCACTCTTAACACGAACATGCCGAGCTACCTCTCAATTAACCGAAACATCCGCAACTCATCCAATCCCAACTCCCAAGATCCAAACCCCAAACTCCTATCATGCTTTTTATAAAATTTCTTAACAAACTTGTTTTTAAATGCTATAAAAACTAGCACATGTATATCTATAACGAGGTATTGAAAAAGAGTAAAGAAATCCTTACCTCAAGCAAGAAGAGAAGAAAGCCCAAAAATCCAACTTTGACGAAAACACGATTCGTTCAGATTAAATGGAAGCCCTCGCTGAGCTCTACGTTTTGATATATGGAGCTAGGAGTCAAAGATGTATACAAAAAAGATGAAATCAAGGTTAAAGAGATTGAAAACTCAAAAATAGCAAAAAGAGGGAGAAGAGAGGGTGAAAATTGAAGAGATTTGACTAAAAAAGTGGCTTTTAAAGTTATGATTCTAGATAGACCGCTCGAGCAGTCAAAAGTGCGCTCGAGTGGTGAATCGAGACTTTTAGTCTCTCAAACAATTTTGAAAGACAGAGTTGGAAGGGTCTACAAACTAGGGGTGTGCGCGGTGAGGGTCGGTGCGGTTTGAGAGAAAAATAGAAACTGTATGGCGGGTGGTGGATTGATAAAAGTGTCACTAGAATTTGCCATTTTCCTTATCAAAAACCGGCGGTTCGATTGGCAAATAATGGCAGATTTGCCTTGGCGGTTCGAGCGGATTGGCGGTTTATAAAAAATATAATTCAAATTACAAAACTTAAATCAAAGAGTAAAAAAAATACGAAAAATACCGTGATGTTAAGCATCTTGCGAAGCTTTCTTCTGATGCAGCAAGTGTAGCAACAACATGATCATATCAACGACTATGCCATCAGTTCATTACAAACATCTGTGGAAGCTACAATGATCAAATACAATACATAAAATTAATATCATTCAGGGTTTACAATATATTGAAAATGTTTACTGTTGAAAAGTATTTAGATTGAAAAGTGAGCTAATGCAAGTTTGCAACATGGCCAGAAAAAAAAAAAAAAAAGGATTGAAAAGTGAATTGGAATCCAACTTTATTTTGGATTACTGACATCTTGAATTCCCCTCGAGCAGTAATGTAATACTATATTCTAAGATATAGAACAACAAGCAAACTTAAGTAAAAAAGAATTTTTAGAATCTTATAAAACATGATTTAATAGCAGTGCGGGTCGGTGCGGTTTGGAAGAAAAATAAAAACCGGCGGATTGAAAAAAGTGTCACTAGAATTTGCCATTCTTCTTACCAAAAACCGGCGGTTCAATTGGCAAATAATAATGAATTTGCCTTGGCGGTGCGGATCGGTGCGGTTTCGGCAGTTTCGGCGGTATTATGCACACCCCTACTACAAACTGCTTGAGCGGTGAAAGTTGCGCTCGAGCAAACTATGCACATAGCACAGATTCACAAATTTCAAATAGACATAACTCTCTCGTCTAGACTCCGTTTAGGGTTATTCTTGTGTCCAAATTGAAGCCCTAGAAGTAAGTTTTCCAATGATTCTAGCCTCAAATCAAGATTCAAAGCATGAAAAGCAAAAATGATAAAAGAGTGAAGACTACTCAATAATAACTATTCAAATTTGTAGTTTTTTATCCAATCTCGCCCAACCACTATGGTAACACCTCATCCAAGGCCCAAATATCGACTAAGAAGGTTTTCAATCATAATAATCAAATATAATCTCATTATACAAAGAAGTATAGAATGCTACATAATTGACTTAATGATTTATTAATAAAACAGATAATTTATTATGTGATTAAAAATTTGAAAAGGCGGGATGTAATTTTCAAAACTGCAGGAGGCAATTTGTATTTTAAGTAAATCTCAAGAGATATATTTATAAGACTACTGCTATTTCCCTAATTAATACTTTGGGCTCCTATTTCTTTCATTTTCTTATTACAATAAAACCTCAGATGAAATTACTAAAAAGGACATGAATTATTTTGGAACACTCAATCTCGCAATTAAATAAACCCCACCCACTAAATCATAATATAGGGTTTATGAGAGTATCTATCTCCACCACCACCCACATACTTTAAAACCCTCAAAACCTACACATCATAAAAACCTTTCAACGGCAACAGCGGAAATGGCAACAACTATTCAACAATATACACTTCTCTAACAATAGCAATGAGTGAAAGTTTTTCTGGCAACCCTAATACTTTGAGACGAACAGAGCAGCACAATGTAAGCTAGGTTCACAACTTGGCTAATGTTCGCAACTCGGAGGAGGTTGACCTTGTAATGCTAAGTTTTTTCAAAAATACAAAAACACAACAAAAAAAATAATGAAAATGGCTTGAATTTTTTTTTTTTTTCCCAAATTGAACTCCTAAATATATGCACCAAAAAAAAAAAATGGCAACACATGACCGAATTAAAGGCATTAGTTCGAAAACGTCTAACCGAATATTATTCATATGTTTGGCACTTTGAATCGGAACTTTTTTATGCATATATTCGGCACCTTGGATGTAATCTTAATGCATACTTATGTTTTGGTTATGCAATGAACTCTAATTTTATTTGTTAATCAAACAGGTTGATGCATACTTATCGTTATTTATAAAATTTTGATGGGTTAAACTTGTTCACAAACACAAGATTTTACGTTTTTATAATGTTCTATAACACAAATCCAAATATGTACAAATTGTTCGGTAACATAGGTCTAAACATGGGTAATTTGTTCAGCAACACATGTTTGAACATGGTGACAGAGAGACCAACAACGAAGAGATTGACAACAGAGAGAGATCGTCGGTGAGAGATCAGTTGTGACAGAGATGGACGACAAAGCGATCAACAGTGCAGCTCTGTCGACAGTGAAAGGAAGATTGGTAAGTTCAATCGTTAAGGGTTTTGGGAGATGAAGGGTTTTTAGGAGGTGTGTTAAGGGATGTACATTTTGGTGGGTGTGATATTTTTAGAAAGATAAATTTGGTAATATTTAGGGAGTTCTTAAAAGTTTTTAGAGTTTTAAATATTGTAAGTGGGGACCTCGAGAAATGGAGGGTCCAAAGTATTAATTAGGGTTCTACATGTTGAATGCTTTCCGTTCACATACTTAATGAAACTTTTTTTTTATTACAATTTTATCCTAAAATAAAATTATTAATTTATCTCCATCTTCCTTCGACATCTTAATTTTTCAAACCCTAATTTCTTAAGCTCCAACACCAACGGTAGGTGTTGTCTAAGGTTAGAGTTAGGATTAAGGTTATGATGAAGTTTAAATAAAGATGTGTACTGAGTAAATAGTGTTTGAAAATTATCAAGTGTATGTAGTGATCAAAGATATACACAGAAAATTTATGGTGTGTGAAAACAAAAGATCCCACTTAGAATTTACCTTCAAAAAGAACCAAACATTACTATAAAGTATATATTTTATTTTGCCTATCAACTGTTTCATGTTTCTACTCCAACCATGCTCTGAATTTTAGCTATTTATCCAAATACTATTAACTTTATAGAATACCACATCGGCAACAAAGATGGAGGGAAATAATCCTAATGATTAAATATATTTTGCCTAACCTTGAAGGCTAGCTACATGTAGCTAGCGAATGTAAGTTAAGCTAAAATTCCTAATCATATGCCTAGTGCATTGGAGTTGAAAAAAATGAGTCATACTGGACATTTTGACCAACAAGCATTATATACCTCGTGGATTGGAGATGCTCAGTTGGGCTGAATCATACAACTTCTCCCGGGTCGGGTTAATCCATATAATTGCCAAATGACTAAATTGCCATTCTTCCCCAAATCTGAATCCTTAGTACCTCAAAATCACTTGCGAATGGCACAAAACCAAGCATATCACAGCAGAGAAGAGTGAACCAAAAATGGCCTCGAAGAACAACACCAACAACACAACTCTATGCTCTGTCTCTTCTCTGTTTCTCTCACTCTCTCTCCTCTGCATTCTCTCACTCTCTCTCTTCTTCTTCCTCTCCTACACAACCCACCAATCCCCATCTTCACTTTCCCAAGCAACCCCTTCATTCCCCTCCAATCCCATCAAAGTCTACCTCGCAGACCTACCCAGATCTCTCAACTACGGTCTCTTGGATAAATACTGGTCCTTGGACACGGATTCGAGGCTCGGAAGCGAATCAGACGAGGAAATTCGATCGACCCATTTGTGGAACAAAAAGCTTCAATACCCACCCTACCCGGAGAATCCACTAATCAAGCAGTACAGTGCGGAGTACTGGATCATGGGTGATCTGATGACCCCTGAGGAACTCAGAACTGGGTCGTTTGCGAGGCGGGTTTTCGATGTCGGCGAGGCCGATGTTGTTTTCGTGCCGTTTTTCGCGACCTTAAGCGCCGAAATTCAGTTGGATGTGGGGAAAGGGGCGTTTAGGAAGAAGGTGGGGAATGAGGATTATGAGAGGCAGAGACAGGTGGTGGATCTTCTCAAGACTACTGAGGCTTGGAACAGGTCTGGTGGTCGTGATCATGTTTTTGTTCTTACTGGTAAGTTGATATTTTTGTTGATTTAGTATTCGAATTTCATGATGAATTAATGATTGTTGTTTCATGGGTTGTCATCACTTTTCTTCGTTTGTTTTCTGTTTCCAATTGAAAATTTTCAAGTCTGATTTATAATATGTAGCCTATATATGATCACTGTGTTATATATATGTATGTGTAGTAGATGCAGCTACTGGATTGATACTAGCCCTTCTTTGTTTTGTTTTGTTTTTTCACCATCTCAAAATTTCAAATAGTCGTGTGTGTGTGTGTGTGGTGGTCACAAATTACCTTTGCATGTGAATGGTTTGCAAGTAAATATGAACCTATTACACTCTATCATAAATTAAGCTTTTCTTTTTTAATTTCTAAACTAGCATAATACCGGTGCTAAATTTATAAATGTTTGTAAATTTTTGTCACTGTGTTCAAACTCTAATGAAATAAACCCCTTGCAATGAGATGCTCTTTTTAATCTAAATCAATATTATATAATAAATAAATAAAAACTATAAGTTATTATTTAGATTGTGTTTGAATCTAAAATTTAAGTAAGAATTTGTCGACAAAAACAAAAACATGAGGAAAATGTAAAGAAAGGGAAATGGAGCTTCATTCATATTTTTTTGTTGTTTCCTTTTTCTCCTCAAATTTTGTATTCAAATACAACTTTGAGTATACACAATCTCAATTAACGTATTATATATTTTGAAATTATATTTACATATTGATAATTTAAGTCTCATAATTTATTTACAATGACATGGTAAGAAAATTTGGTCTTACATAGTTAAATTAGTGACAAATCAAAATTTGACACATAATTTACTATGTCATTGTAGGTATTATTGTAAAACTTATTTTGTGTGTCTCAATCTTTTCCCCTTATGTATTATATTAATAATTAACTAATATATTTGAAGACTTAAATCAATCAGTGTTGGATACTAACATCACCTATATTAATTATTTTTGTTACATTTCAAAAGTTATAATTTTTTTTAGACTAGCAAATATCAACATGGAAGAGCAATCTAGCTATTGTGAATTTATTTGTATAGGTAGATTGTGTGAACAATATTGAAAAAAAAATACATATGTTCCCATATGAGAAAACTTGTATTTAAAAATAAGGACAAATTATATTGATGGTCCCTTCAATTTGCCTCTTGTATCTATTTGGTCTCTATAGTTTTATTTGTATCAATTTTAACCTTGAATTTTTCATGTTACGTTTATTTAGTCCAATTGGTGATGAACCTTTAAAAATTGGACCAAAATCAAAAACCAAAATAGTTTGTTCATTATTAACCTAAAAATGATTGAGAGATTAGTGTTCAATTTAAAAGATATTAGCTCAGTTGATTATTTTTGTGTACTCATATTCAGAACTGGATGGTAATTATTTTGTGTCAAAGACGAAGATTAATTGCTTCTCCTCCACTATGAAGATTGTATGTAATTGTTTATTTCTTTTCATTTTAGACTATTTTTTGTATCAATTATTGGGATTTGTGCGCTTGATAGTTGTTAGATTTTGGATATGTGTTATTGGATTATAATTGTCTAATTTAATATATTTATTTCATATTTGTAATTAATCTCCTATGGAATGGCGAAATCACAATGAACAATGTAAGATGTCCTCTCCTATGAAAGACTTGTAATTGTATTATCAATTTACATATATCAAAAAAACTAGAAACAACAATATGAATAATAAAAAAAAGGTCCTACATACATAGAAAACTACACAAATATCTATAAAAAAAAAAAAAAAATTGCAATCAACTCCCAAAACAAAGATAGCTAAACACTTATATCTTTATTATCGATTTAGTATTTTTTTTTTTTTTTAAAAAAAAAAGAGTACACGGTTAAAAAAAAAGGCGTACGAAAACAAAAATCTAAAAAAGAAAAACTTGAAATAAGTTTGGACTATTGGCTAAGAGAGCAAGACTAACCTTTGCACCATTACATGATAGAGTTGGGTGATTTGGGAAAAATATTGAGTATGGGGTACATCTTAGGGTTTTCAAAGTTTTAAGTTTTATATTATTTTTATTGTTTTGATCAATATTATTTTTGGAACGAGTGAGGGTGAGTTATCATATTATTTTGAATTTTGAAATTCAACATTATTAGTTGAGTTGTTTTGATCAACATTATTTTTAGAAAGAGTGAGAGTGATTTACCATATTAGCTTGAGTTTTGAAATTCGAAATCATAGATAATTAGAGCCTTTTTATTTTTTTAGTTTAATTAACCAACCAATAGATTTTTATTTTTTTATTTACATTTTAAATTATGAAAATCAAGAAATTTAGTTTGAGAACTTGGAGCTCTCACATCCCTTCTCATTTTTCCTTAATATATATAGTATAGATATGAGTTGGAGCTCGATTAGGTTTGGTTTTGGTGCTATGAGTGGTAAGTGTGGGGATCGATGTCTTTGGAGACAATAATATATCAAAATTTGGAAGGTAAGTATGTTTAATCCATTTTTAGGGTTAGAACCATCAATTTTGAAATTTAGGATCTCCTTAACCACTTATTCTATAATCATGAGATTTAGTGGGAACGTCCCTTTTTTTGAAAGTCTGTTTTTGAATGTCATTGGTCTCTACATGTTAGGTTTTGTAAAAGTGGAGTTATGATCCAAACAATGCATAAAGGTCATTATTTATTTATTTATTTGTAGAAAGACAGAACAGTTAGGCTGGCTTTAAAAATCATTTTCTCTTGAACCACTCATTAGAAAATTATTTCTAGAAATGAAAATCATATCTAGGGCTTGCCATATATAGGAACACTAATATTTTTATCAATCAAGTAAAAGTAACCCAAGCATTTACCTTATTGAGAATATTAATTCGGCCCAAATTCAACTAACTAGTTCATGTAACCATATTCCACTTTGGGCAAGGTCGTGAGTACTTTCGAAGTCACATTCCAGTTAAGATTGAACTAGGAGAATTTTGCTAACCTTATTCACTTTATGATTTATATATGAATTAAGGTGAATAATTCAAAAGCATTACCTAACTAATTTATCAATTGTCACCCAAACTGATGCTTTAATTAAATCATAAAATAATCAAGTGTTGCATTACTTAATTAAATTAAGGTTTGAATTTTTAGGACATTACATAGTATCTCTAAGGTGCTTTGTTGGGTTTAAGGAGCATATTTAAAATGGAAGCTGGGTTTGAAGGGGATTTAGCATTAGTGCTGAAGTGGCTGATACGCTAAATAAAGTGGCGAGTTATCGATCTTGAGCAGGAAGAGGGGGAGGCTGCACTGCTCTTTTCTTGAGCACCTTTCAGAATGAGGTTTCTAGGCTTCCCAGACTCGTAATAGACTGCTATGAACAAGAAAATTTTATTTATTATTTTTTTTCTGTGTTCTTGCTTCTCAGCACGTCGCAAAATCATGAGGAAGTTTTAATGACCTAGAAATTAGAAAGAAAGTTGTGCCTCGGCCATAGTTTTTTTTTATTATTATTTAAATTAAGGGTCAATATATATAGGGGGTGCCATATGTTGACAATCTTACAAAAATTGAAATATAATGAAAGTAAAAACCACTTATTTCTTAGATTGCCCTTGCTTGTGCCAATTGATGTGGATCAGGATGTCTGTGACATTATTTATTAATTTATCTACTACCAAAATTGAAAAGGGGCAAAAAAAAAAAAAAAGTTGCATGCTTTAGCAGCTTATGATTTAGTCTCTGCATTGTCAGGTTATGTTAAAACTTGAAGCGTTCTTTGGCAGACCCTGTTGCAATGTGGCATGTCAGAGCTGAGATTGCCCCAGCAGTTCTCCTAGTGGTGGATTTTGGTGGGTGGTACAGGCTTGACTCAAAAGCATCTAACAGTAATACATCAGATATGATACAACACACCCAGGTTTCACTGCTGAAAGATGTAATTGTGCCATACACACATCTGTTACCCAGGTTGCAGATATCAGAAAACCCGAAACGTCCAACCCTTCTTTATTTCAAAGGAGCTAAGCATCGGCATCGGGTTAGTATTCAATTTCCACCTGTTATTCAATTTGATACTATCTTAGGATTTCTTTTCGCTGAGTCATCCAATTATAGTAAATTGTTTTTTGATTTATAGCTTTTGGTGTTTGATGTGGTACTTTTATGTTTTGTAGTTCCACAATTGCTTGGTTTGCCTATAATTATTGACTCTTGTTAATTTATGTTGATTATAAACTTATTTTTAAGTTATTTGTGTTAATCTACGAGGCTTTTGTACGTATCTAAAGTAGAAAAATTTCACTGAGTTATCCAATTATAGCAAATTGTTTTTTGATTTATAGCTTTTGGTGTTTGATGTAGTACTTTTATGTTTTGTAGTTCCACAATTGCTTGGTTTGCCTATAATTATTGACTCTTGTTAATTAATGTTGATTATAAACTTATTTTTAAGTTATTTGTGTTAATCTACAAGGCTTTTGTACATATTTAAAGTACATAAATTTCCCCTAGATTTGTATATTATACAACTTGCATGCAGTGACGGAACAGGATTTTAACTCAGAAAGGGCACCACTGAAGTGAAATCTTAACAAAATTCACAATCCAATTTAACTTAATTTTTATTTGATGGTAGAACTAAAAATTATTGTGATGCAAAAGTTATATTTAATTATAAGCTTAAGTTAACCAATTAAATTATATAAAGATGCACACACAAAAATAGATGTAGAGAGGGATAGAGAAAGAAATAAAAGAAATGGTGAATAAATAATATATAGGGGCTGCTATATATCATTTGTTTTTCTCACCGCTTTGAATAACTGAATCACATGGCAATATATTATTAGTTATTAATCATGTAATAATTATTTATAAACAAATTAACTAATTATGAGTATTCATATAAGAGGTAATAGAAAATCTGTGACATATAACATTTCTCTAATGTAAAATTTATAAGAAATTTTTAACATAATTAAACATTTGAAGTGAATTAAACATATATATATTTTAAAAAAAGGTTTAAAAAAATAGTGATATAAAAATTTCACAACATTATTTGAAAGGTTTAAATTGAAATAATTTTTTTACAAGAGGCAAAAGCATAATTTTCCAAAAGTTGAAGGGGGGGGGGGGGGGGGGCCACGTGACCAGCTGGGTCTCACATGCCTCCACCCCTGCTTGCATGGTTTTTTTTGAATTTGCAAAACATACAGTGACCATGCCCTCAAATAAGGGACAGCCGTTGTTACTTTAGCCAGTGTTTTAGTTTTCTTATCTTCCATTTTGTATGTCTCTAATTCTTGCCTTCACTACACTGCTTTAGCAAGAACCTCATGCAATTTTATATCTCTAATTCTCATTTTACTAAATAAAATTTTGATTATTTTTTCTATAGTTCAAATCATACCCTGACTTTAGTCAAAAGGCCAAGAAAGGTTTGTCTGTCCAATTGATTGTCGATACATTTTTGCTTTCAATACATCCCAAGTTCAGTTCACACATTACACAAGAACCACTGCCAAAACACCATACCACTTCCATGAAATGGCCAAAAGAAATTTTAATGTATATTTCCTGCCCAAAGTGTACTGTTTTTGGTGTAGTACTTGTTGAACTGCTGCCTTGCTTTGGACAAAGATAAGTTTATGGGGGAATGGGTGTGGGTGACATTTTGTAAGTCGTTAACTTGTTCCACTTGAACTTGCAAGGTACCTAAGCATCCAAGAATTTTTGTCTATTGCAGTTTCTGTTGTTCTGACATGAAAACTCATTTTTCTTTTGATATTATTGGAAATTTTGCAAACCAACATTGTCAACTCCATTCTGTCTTAGAAGGATGTACAAAGATGCTGCAATACCCACCCACAAAACTTGTAGATTTGTAGTTTAGAATGGTAGATCTATGTTAAGGGGAGTTTTAGAGGTTTTGGTATGAAAAAAAACCTCTAAGAAAGTGTATATGCCCTTAGGAAATAGGAAGTATCTCATTTGCTAATGAAAAATTATCACATCCAAAATAGAAAACATTATTGGGCACATTAGTCCTCCCATTGATGAGGGTATATGTTTGTTGTTCCTGATCTGGACAACCAACTTTCTCATTGAGATGAATGCCCTTCTTAATCAGACCTTTGAGAAAGCTAAATTATTATTCATCTAGACCCCGTTTTTATCTCACCATAATTGTCTTACACGCTCAGAGAAAGGTATAAGCTATGTTTTTTTTTTTCCCCTCTTCTGAATGAGAATTTCATGTGGAATACTGCTTTTATATGTCATCATATCACATGAATTCAGCATTCAATATTCTAAACCACAGGGAGGGCTGGTTCGAGAAAAATTATGGGACTTGTTGGTTAACGAACCCGGAGTTATTATGGAAGAAGGCTTCCCTAATGCCACTGGAAAAGAGCAGTCAATAAAAGGGATGAGAACATCAGAATTCTGCTTGCATCCAGCTGGAGACACCCCCACTTCGTGCCGACTTTTCGATGCCATCCAAAGCCTCTGTATACCTGTTATTGTCAGCAACAACATCGAGCTCCCATTTGAAGGGATGGTGGATTATTCAGAATTTTCTGTTTTCATTGCAGTTAGTGATGCTTTGCAACCAAACTGGCTTGTGCGTCATCTAAGAAGCTATTCTGACAAGAAAAAGGATATATTTCGCCAAAATATGGCTCAAGTTCAGCCCATTTTTGAGTTTGATAATGGCCATCCTGGTGGTATTGGGCCTATCTCACCTGATGGTGCTGTAAATTACATATGGAGGAAGGTCCACCAAAAATTGCCCGTGATTAAGGAAGCTATTATTCGGGAAAAGAGAAAACCGTCAGGTGTATCTGTTCCACTTCGATGCCATTGTACCTGAATTTTGAAGGAAAGGACTGCAATGGTATGTTTTCAACTTCTTGTTGTAAAAGTTTTTTTTTTTTTTTTTTTTTTTTTTTAATTTTAAATTCCCTTCTGTTTTTTCTTAGCTGTGTCTAGCCTGTTCTTAGAAATCTTGTTGGGATGATTAGTTTATCTGGCTTTGCTATATATTCAAATTCACGATTTAGTTGGAAACATTCAATTCTCCATTAATATAGCTTCTATTATTTGTAGTTTTAGTTTATCTGTTGATTTTCATAAACCAGTGTTTCTATGGTAATCACAGATATGGACAACATGGACACGCGGACACAAAGTATATCAAAAAAAATCAAGACACAGCACACCAGGGACATAATAATTAATAAATATATATTTATTTTTAGTTTAAAAAAATGAAAAATAAAAGAAGGTTTGACGAGCATCAGTGTCATTGCATTCACAGTACCTAAAAACAAGTGAATAAACTTTGGTTGTAATTACACACACACGTATATAGATGTGTATGAAGTTTCAATATCTGCTGTATAAAGCTCCTCTCTGCAGCAAGAAAGGATACCCAATTCCCCTTCTCCTTGAAGGGAACATCACAAACAAAACACTTATCACAAATCCAACCACCAGAGGTACAGTGTTTGTAACCTTTCTCGGCAATGCCGGGTAGTAACAGTCCACCACATCGACGTGCAAAGCTGCAAAAGTTAGAAAAGCAATCAATGAAAGCGACGAATGAAAAAGATCCGACCACCTCATTCTATAATCGGACGGCAGAAGCGGCTTCTTCCGTACTCCATTAAAAGTCCATATTCCACCGATTGTCGCCACGCCATAATATAACCTCCCAGTGGCTGTGCGAAAGCTATTGGTGATTGAAAGGAAGATGCAAGAGGCGGCCAAGAGTGCCAAGAAACAGCCCATAAGCCAGCGGTTCAATGATTTGCATTTGCCATCGTTGGTTAGGAGAGGAGCGAATATGGTGAATGCGAGAATGGTGGCAGAGGGTAGGAGAACGTTGAGGCGAGCTGTGCCGCTTAGGATTGTGTTGAGGATGTATATGTAATGGGATTCGTTGGTGTCGTCTTCTGTTGGGAAGTGGACTTTGTCATCATCTTCTCTTGCCGTTTCGATTAGGTCCTGATGGATTGTGGCATCCATTGTTGTTCCCAATCCTTGCCCTTCCAATCCAATCTGCATAAAAATGGTGGTAATTTGAGGACATTGGTGTGAAGATTCTTCGATGAAGTCTGGTGGCACAAGAAATTCTCTCTCTCTCTCTCTCTCTCTCTCTCTCTCTCTCTCTCCTTTATTCTTTTCTTCATTTGACTGTTGATGAGGAGTGGGAATCTTTCAAGGAACTATTCAGTATGTTTGGTTTGAGTTTTCTGAATTAAGTTTTTTAAAAATTGAGTTTTTTAGTTTTTGTATTTTTTTGTTTTTAGTGAATATTTTTAAAATTTTAAACATTTTTTTTTTACTTTTTTAGATGCACCTTACTTAGATGTATCTAAAAAATAAAAAATTTGTGAAAAAATATTTTAAAAAATTAATAAATACATAAAAATATAAAAAATATATTGAATTCTTGTATTTTTGGTATTTAGTGAATTTTTAAAAGATTTTTTTTACAATTTTTTTACTTTTTAGGTATATTTATGTTAGGTGTGTCTAAAAAGTAAAAAAATTACTTAAAATATTTAAAAAATTCAGTAAAAACAAAAAAATACGAAAAATAAGAAAGTAGAATTTTCTAAAAAGTGTTTTTTGAAAAATAAAAACAAGCAAGCTGATTAGCATTTGCTTTTGCCATGCTTCTCAAATTCCATTGGTCACGTCATTTCTACACATTTGAACATGGTGTACCCAAATCAAATATGAATTTAAAATTTTTGTACCATACATCTTCCACTATAAATTTTGAAATTGTGATTGTCTATAAAATTTTAAAATATTGTACTCATCAAAATTCATGGCCCAAAAAAAAGTAACTTAAATTAAAAACTTGAAATATAAGAACTTGTTTTTTTTGTCTCTCTTCTTTGTTTTCTTTCTCTTTTTCTTCGAAAATTACTTTTAAAAAAATAGATATTTGCATAAAGCATCAAGGTTATTCAACACTTTTCTTTTCTTGCGTTTTCTTTGCTACCGATTTTTGTTTGATAAGAAGCGAATAGAGAGAGAAAATCGCAGCGTGCAGTAAGCCATCACGCCCCAGCAAGGGAACACCCCTTGCCTCCTTCAAATCTAATTCATTTCTAAGTTCTAAGTCTCTCTCTCTCTCTCTCTCTCTCTCTCTCTGTGCAATTACATGAAATCATATTTAAAAATTAGGTTAAATTCATTTTATCCACTTGCGATTTGGGGCTGGAACACTTTATTCCTATGGTTTAAATATAATCAAAAAATTCCTATGTGATTTTGGATTAAAGTGTTACTGCTAGTCTTTCCATCAAATTAATGGAAGGTAGGAGATGTTTGTTTGGAAGGATGGGAGAGCGAATTAGACTCCATATCGAATCTACCATAGTTGAGAATTTGTAGACCGGATTAGGAGCTCCACCGGACTATGAATCCCATGGAGGCATGTGTGATAGAAATGGTGGGATTGAAATCTCATAGGATTAATTTATAAAATGACTCATTTGTCTTCGAAGTATTTGATTTCATTATGTATTATATTTAGTAAATAAAATAAAGGGGATTTTTTAAGGGTCTCTTATATTAAAATTTTATAATATAAAGGATATCCAATATTTTCATAATGTCTAAGATTTCTCAACAACAATTCGGAGAAAATTCAATCCAGAGAATTTCTCTGGACTTCCCAGAGAAATTCTCTCTTTGGACTTCTCACTCTCCAAAATCCCACAGTGTGAAAATTCATATAGTGATCATAGCCAGAGAATATTCACAAAATTACAGACAGTGAGAGAAATTCTGTCTACTTCTTCAAATCACACCATGGGTGAGTACTTCTACTTCAAGCCAAAATACACACAATCTGTGGTAGCGTTTGGCACAATTTTCTAAATATAATTTGATAATAGAGTTGTATTTTAAGTTTGTGAGTTTTGAAATTATGATTTGAGTATAGAAAATTTGTTTGGTTATGAATTTTAAAAAGATTTTTGAATTGAATTTTGAATTGAGTGTTGAATTGAGTTTTTAATGTTTGATGTGACATGTGAAATAAGAAAATTTGTTTGGTTATGAGTTTTGTAAAGAGTTTTCAAACCTTAATTCAAATTGTTATAACTCATAGCCAAACATACTACTCAAAACTCTATTGAAAATTCTGATTAACACTCATAAGCAAACTCTTTTTAAAATTCAATTAAAAAAATTAATTATTAACATAAAATAACATTAATCAATTTTTTAAATTGAAAATATTACAAAGGAAATAAATTTTTTTTTCAAAATAAATATTCAATTGCTGATTTAAAATAATTTTTGATTGTATATTTGCTCGATTTTTTTAAAATATTTTTTAGTTAAAATATTTTTATATTTTTAATAATTATTGTCACAAATTATTTGCTATTTATTGTATTGTTATTTTCAAATAAATGGCCAAAAAATTTATCAGGTATTATCTATGTGGGAGTTAGAAAAAAATTAGAATATCATTTTGTTAGCATCTATGCAGTTTACCACACACAATTCAATTTTATTCGAATTTTTTTATTTGCTGATTTTCATCAATTCCGCGGGAAACGCATCTTTTATGTACTTCGTCATTTATATCATCTGTTCAACCACAAACTTTCATATCAGAGGCTGAACAACCAACAACTTCACCATCTTCATAATTTATGAAAGAGTTACCAATTTCTTTCTTGATGTCTTTTCTTCTTCGTTTTCTGTTGGCAATTGCCACAAAAATAAAAAATAAAAAATTTAAATTTTTTTTAAAAAAATCACTGTAGCAGTCAACCAGCTGGACATCCAGGAGGATGTCTGCGAGGACAACCAGGTAGACTCAAAATTTTAAAAACTATACGAAAAGGTGAGAGCTTTGGCTTGGAAGTTTGTTTTGGAAGGAGCTCTGCCAAACGTGAAACAGAATTGCGTTTTGAAATGTGTAGTGAAATTAATTTTTGAAAATCCCATCTAAATCTTATGTTCACATGAAGGGGTGGAATTGTGATTGGAAAGCTTTACCAAACACAGTCATATTTTTTGTTTTTGGTTTTTCATTGATTATATGTATATATGTAAATATTTATACTTTGACAAATTGAACTGGTGAGTAAATCGTTAAATGTTTTTGTATTATATTAACAAAAATAGAAGGCTCAAATTTTTGGATATATATGTATATAAAAGAACAAACATGAATATGGGTTTCTATTGAACACCTTCTTAGCTTTTAGGTTTTCTCTGCTGGGTATTTTTGTTACCTGTCAACACATGTGTGAAAACTATGAAGTGCAAGTCGGCATAGAGAAAATTCACATAGTCTAGAGAAAATTTACACATCCAGAGAAAATTCACACAGTCTAGAGAAAATTCACATATCCAGAGAAAAGTCATACAGTCTAGAGAAAATTACATATGACAGAGAAAATTAAACATCTAGGAATGCTAGAGAAATTCTTTGTATTTTAGTCTAGAGATTTTCTCTAAATTTTCAGAGAATTTTTGTGGATTTTCTCTGAATTTCAAGTGAACCATAAAGCATAAAGTTTGTTTGGTTGCCAAGAAAAATAACTTGTTCAATATAAAAACACATAAAAAACACAACATAAAAGTCCAGAGAAATTTGTGATAATTATAATTTTTTCTGAATTGTAATAACAAGCTTTTCTCTCTGTCTCTCTCTCTCTCTCTACCTAAGGACGAGGTGAGATTTTTGAGTACCCTTTCTCTCTCTGCATATGCAGTAACCATGTTGATTCTACAGGCCCACAATTGTTTCTCTGTTTGCAAACACATGAGAGAGAAATTTGAAGTTTACTTCAGAAAAAGAAAAAAACAAAGAACAAAACAAGAATCAATCTGCCAGAATAACACAGCTCCTAATACAATCAAAGAACCTTTGATAAAGAAAATCCACGTCCTTCAGTATTACTCTTTTTGCTTAAGTAACCACTATGTAAAATTCAATCTTGGAACCAGAGGAAGTGAAATTCCTCGAAAGATTAATAATTAAAAAAAACAAATCTATGTCAACGTTATGACCATCTACATAAATGGAAAAATAAATAATAGCATGTTTCTAGGAAAACAAGAAAAGCTTCATGATACAAGGTTTTAAAGTACTCCCGAATATAGTGTACAAGCAAAGCAACAGACACACATCCAAAATATGTACAGAATTCAACAGGAATATGAAAAGATTCTATGATTTCATTAAACAAGAATTAGTTCCCCTAAATAATTCTGTCACCAGAAATTGCGAAGGACCGTATAAGCAGATACAAAGCTCCCGCAAATTGGTACCTCTTTCATTCACTCCTTTTTTCTGTTTTCTCCATCACTTCTACTGCTTGCTCCAATGGAAATTGCCAAGTTTCTCTCTCTCTCTCTCTCTCTCTCTCTCTCTCTCTCTCTCTCAACATATATATATATATATGGATATGTAAATTTCACTTTCTTCTGGGTAATTGAACTTATTTCCAATAACTACACAGCTTTTAGACTCGTGTTCTTCTCCCACCGACTGTGCTCCTTCTCTTTATTGTGGCAATTGCCCCTCAATGAATAAGAATCAACCTGTCTGCACCAGAGGCCATATTGAACCTATCGATCATCATCATCATTAGAGACAAAGGTCTAGATCATCTTCACCAGTCACATCCAATGGCGGCAAGACATTGAGATCAAAATCCATCACCTTGCGAATCGACAATGAAGGCCGAGGTCCATCGCGGAGTTGGAGGCGGCGATGGCCACCGTCGACTCCTTGTCCTGCACTATCTCCACCATTTCTCTAGCCTTCAAAGAGCAGCAAACCATGAAGCACAGGAACTTGCGAATGCTCGACCAAAGAGGCAACGAGCAAGAGATCAAACTAAGCTTAGAAGACGAAGAGACTGAAGATGACGAAGAACCCTAACTGTGGTGGAGAAGACGTAAATTTGACGCGAGGAAGAGAGGATCAACATAGTCTGTGCAAAGAGAGAGAGAGACGTAGGGGGAGAGCAGCTCTCTACTATGTCAAATTTGTCTGTGGTATATGAGTGTTGCGTTAAGGGACCTTAGACATCACAAAATAATATTGTGGATCTTTTCTATTACTAAAAATAGGATAGGGACTTTAGACTAATTTTTCTTAAAATGGGGGATTTGGTGATAGCCCCCCTCACTATCTAATTTGTCTTTCAAAATGACAAGAAGTATATAAGTACTTTCAAAACCCCCTAATATTTTAAAACTTGTTTCTTTTACTATATTACCCTCATATCTATCAGCTCTCCTATTAAGCCATCTTCACTATATATTTCAGAGCAAAATTTTACTCTGTATAAAAGTAAAATTTTACTCTGTATAAAAGTAAAATTTTACATTCTGAAACTAAAAGTAAAATTTTACTCTGTATGAAAGTAAAATTTTACTCTGAATAAGAGTAAAATGTTACACTCTGAAACTAAAAGTAAAATTTTACTCTGTATAAAAGTAAAATTTTACTCTGAAAAACTAGTAAAATGTTAGACTCTACACACAAAAAAAAAATTTACTCTGAAAAATGAGTAAAATGTTAGACTCTACACAAAAGTAAAATTTTACTCTATATAAAAGTAAAATTTTACTCTGGTTCTGTCAAATGAAAAAAATAGAGCAATAGAACCAGAGTAAAATTTTACTCTGGTTCTGTCAAATGAAACTAGATAAAAAACAACAAAAATAAATAAAAAACAAACAAACAAACAAACAAAAAACAAAACAAATTAATCAACAAATCAACATATCTAATTGAGAAAAAAAACTTCAAAAAAAATAAACAAACAAAAACAAAACAAATTAATCAACAAATCCACATATTTAATTGAAACGAAAAACTTCTAAAACTCGATCAACAATCACACATCTCAATGAAAAAGAATACATGTGTTCAACAACACTCATACACACAAATATATATATATATATACATATATTTTACTGTTCCTCATCTACATCATTCCCAACCTCCTGTTCAACTTCTTTCAATCTCGAAGCTTCAGCCTTCGCATTCAACATCGCCAGCATCTCATCAACAACCTCATCATGTTTCTTCTCTGCTTCCAATTGAGCCATCTCAACCGCACTCCGAATCTCCATCTGCTCTGAAACCCTAGCTTTCGAATCTCCAACGACATCCTCATTCAATTTCAACATACTCAAAACCTCATCGTTGCTGATTATGAAGATGAAGAGAGGACCTTCTGCTGAAGCTTGGAAGACGCGACTATGGCGGCGGCTTGTCGACGACCTTCTGCTGAAGCTTGGAAGATGCAACTATGGTGATTATAATACAGTTGATGACGAAGCTGATTATATATGCAGAAGTTGAGGGTATAATAGTCCTATAAAATATTTAAATAATAAATTTTGTCCTTTATGCAAGACTTTATAATTATGAGGGAGTTTAGAAAGTGTAATTTTTTTCTTAGTCCTTTTAACAATGAAAGGAAGGTAAAAGGGGTTTATAGCTAAATTTCCCTAATTATTTCCAATCAAATAGTCGAGAGACCATATATCTCAGCAATAATAGTTCAATGGATTATAATCCCCCTATCCAATCTGTCCAAACAAATATAATGGTATATTACATATACCAAGTGTATTTTGTTTTTTGAAAAAATAGAATTAAATTAATACAACAAAAGGACAATTTTACTCCTATTTTCTCCAAACCTAAAATTAGAGTAATATGTTAATTAAAATAAATTAAATTAAAATATAAAAAAATAATTAAATAAAATATAAAAACAAACAATAATTAAGAATTGATCTAAAATTTAATTAAGGGTAAATTACACTGATACCCCCTGAGATTTGTTCCAATTATATTCCACTCCTGATGTTTTGGAAATTACATTCCCACCCTGTGATTAATAGTCTCATTTCACAACCTCTGCTTATATAAAAGGCAACAACTCCTAGTAGAAAAATAGAGGAAATTACATTGAAGGGAAAAAAAAAAAATAGAGTAAAGCAAAGGGGAAAGGGAAGAAAAAAAAAAAAAGAGGAAGTAAAGCAAAGCAAGAAAAAAGAATGTATGAGTTCAATGTTTTCAGTCTGTCTAAATAATTACAATGACAAGGGGTTAGTTTAATTTTCCAAACGTTAGGAGTGATATGTATTAAACACAAATCTCAGGGGGTATAAGTGTAATTTACCCTTTAATTAAATTAAAATTAGATTAACATGTTAGAAATTATAATAATAAATAATTAAGAATTTAGGATTAATTGTGATCTAAAATATAATTAAATTAAAATTAGATTAAAAAGTTAGTAATTATAATAAATAGTTAAATATTTAGGATTAATTGTGGTCTACAATATAATTAAAATTAGAATTAGAATAAAAATTTAAGAATTACAATAAATAATTAAGAATTTATAATTAATTGTGATTTAATGGAATTAATACTAGACATTATAAATTATGTGTATGAGAATTAAGAGAGAAAGAAAATAACAAAAAAAATATAGGGTTTAACGGTATTATATTCATTTCATTTCACATCTATAATTAACAGTGTTAACAATTGCATTTTAGTCCAAAATCACATGGGGCATATGACTATTTTCAAAAGATAGAGGGGTAAAGTGCTACCAAACTATATCACGAAAACTGATATACCAGTCCACTTTCTAAACTCAATGATGGAGTACGTAAGAGAAATGATTAACTAATAATTAGAGAAAATATGAAAGAGAAAGTTACTTAAGTATTCTAATTGATTGCCATATCATTAGGTATAGCCATGCTCGCCATATCACATAGAGGTAAAACGAATTTTGCACAAAAAAATTAGAAAGGATTTTCCCATCAAAACTGTCTGTTATTTTGTCTATGACAGCTTTATATTCATTTTCTTTCCATGATTATGTTGGAAATCAATTTTTTGGTCATTCTACATATGCATATAACAAGACATGAAATTCCTCTAACTCGTACGTCATTGCTTTCTTTCTCTTCACCTAATAAAGACATGTAAATATTGAATATTGTTCAGACCACAAAAAATAACATTAATATTGAAGCTTGTTCATACCACAACAACTTTCTTTTCATTGATTCCAAATAATCATACAAACTGTCCGACCATCGCGATTTTCTACAATTACTCAATAGACTTTACAAAAATAAAATACATATATATATATATATGACTCGAGACGGACAGCTGAAGAACCTATAGGAATATATAGATATATCTCCCCAGATATTCACTGAAATTGCTGAATCAGTGGGGTATGCACTGTGAACTTTCACTATGTACAGTATTTTACTGAGAACTAGTGGAAAAAAAAGTCACCTAGAAAAACCATTTTGCTCTTTTTGGTCGTGAGATTTTGAATGAGAAGAGTCATCATCATGACCCGTGCCCATTCCACAGAGTTTGCAAGGGTTAGAAGATCTCTGTGAGCACCAATGATCGGGGACACTCAAGAAGTAGGTGGTAATGAACTTCCTAAATCTCTTCTTGTACTCTCGCGGAGATATGATGGTTGGCAACTGGTTCTTAGGAACAACAAGCGAGGACTTGACCCATGTCTCAAGTTGCTTGTCCCAAGTATATTGCCTCAGATAATCAATAATGCCGCATACAAGTTCACGCCGATGAGTATCCACTCCCACCAGTAGAGAATAATCCATCACATTGATTGACTGCAAATAAGCACTGAGTGAGGACTTGACCCAGGTAATAACATCTTACATTTATTTTATTTTCCATTTGTTTTCGAAAGTTTGAAAACTGGAAATGAAAAATGCCAACAGATTTCTAATTTTGTGAAGAAAAAAAATTGTGTTTTCACATTTTTGAAAATAATTTCGTGCAAACTCACATTGAGAAACGTCGTGTCATTCCACACAGCACGTTGCAGAAGACGCTTGGATTTTGTACCAACATATAAAGGAGAGGCATTCATGTCATTGACGAAGTTTTGGTCCAAAAGAACATCTCCTGAACCATCAGCAGCAGAATTGAATCGAGCATGCAAAGCACCTTTAAGATCGTACTGGCGTGTAATGTTTCGACCAAATGAAAGGTTCTCCATCACCATGAGGTCATATTTTATCTCTTTCCCACTCTTTGTCTGTCTAATAGTTATCTGCAATCGAATCAAATGCTTCAAAGAATGTCCACCATATATATATATAGGTTAGAGAGTACGAAAGAAATAGACAGACCAACCTGATAAATCCCAAGAATTTTTGCAAGGCAGGTTTGGTTCCCTTGCTCATAGCACTCATTCATATACCCAAAATAATCTGGAGCAAACTTTGCGAATGACTCGAATTCTGTCTTCTTGATTTCCTTTATAATGAAGCGGTCATCAAGAGTTTTAGCAAAGAACGATTTACTCTTCCCACCTTTGGCATCCCAGTTTCTACAACGGCTCAGGGAAGCTATGTAATCAAGCTCTGATGGACAACATCCGTTTCTGAGTTCACGGAATTGGTTGGCATATAAACAAAGTACAGAATATTTACTCCTTCCGGGTAATTTTCCAAACCCCATAGAGACTTCTGGGTGAAGATCCCCAAAAGAAACCAAGGAGTCCAACAAATTCAACCCATCAAAACTCGACAAGTGTGATTCTTCTAAAGATCGCGGAGAATGGGTTCCATCTGAATCCAAAGAGCCAACTGAAGAGAAATGCGGGGAAGTCAGAGAGGATATCCGTGTCAGGCTGTGTGACTTCTCATACATTTTAGCCATTGTTACTTTATCTCTCCTAGCATCGTCGTTCAGAACCGTTGTTGGAGCAGGTACATCATTCAACAATGTAAGAGCACAAGCAATAATGCTTGAGAATTCATCCTCATAGTCTGACACGATATATTCATCAGTACCAAGAGGTATATGTAGCCTTGAGCCCTCCTCAGTGATCAATCCAAGAGCATTAGGGAAGCTCTCTACAGTATAGCTACATATAGATTCCAATTTTGGCACGTAACCTCTCTGAAGATCCTTCAAGTACTCCCTCCGAATTTCTGAAAATGAAGTCCAGACTGATGATCCCTTCAAATTTTCCGAGTTGGGTAGTAATGGAAAATAAGACGAATCTCTTTGAGACACATTTATATCATGAACACCGCCTCCAAGATCTGCAGCAATCGGAATGGTTCTATCCACTTCCAAATCACCAAGCGAAGGACGATTCTCTTCCTCACAATTATCATCGCCACTACAAAAATGGATAGGGACATGGCCAGATACATCCTCAGCAACAATAGATGAGGTGAATGGCTCGGCCCGTTCTCTAGATCCTTCATTGGCAATTTCTTGAATTGGAAATTCTTTGGACTCTAAAGATGGTTCCGACTTGATTTTCATATCAACACCATTGTCAGAAATTTTATCGCCATTCCCAAATGAATTTACTTCCTTGTTAGTTTCCCCAGCACCAGTGCCATCATCCAAATAAGTTTGCTTCTGCATTGCTTTGCCAGTGGTTCTATTGTTGATCACTCTAGAGTCTGAAGAGAGCAGTGAATGTAAACGTTGATCCCAGATGCATGATTCAAGCTGAAGATCACACAGAAATCGGTTCAAACTAAGAAGTTTGTACATGCCCTCATCTGGATTCCCACTCTTGACAACAGCATTCTGAATGTTCATCTGATTTTTTATTTACGCAACCAACAGAACAGAAATACAGCCTTAGCTACTATTTTATAGAATTAAAGAAAGAAACACTTGCATGTAGAAGATTAAAAATTGTTAGAGATTCGACAACATAGATCATGGAACTATAATTAAAATAGTATAAGGAGGAAAGATAAATCAAATAAGCAAAGAATATTACACTAGATCCAGAATATGACATATCTGATCTGACAACTACAAATACGAGTTCCTGAATCCTTATACCTAAAGATATCTAACAAAACCAAAAAAGAACTTTGACAGTCTTATTCTGTTACACAAACTCTTCTAAATGTATGAAATACCCGTGTTAGACACTCAACACATGAGTGAAGGTATGGGATATGTGTCTAACATGTGTAGTTGGCCATTCACCCTTGCAATTGATTTAACCACAACAAAACTATGCATAAACCCCCATATTTTGCATGAAATGCTTTAGGGAACCTTATGAACACCATTTCACCCTAGAATATAAAAGAAGTATTATTAAGAAATATGAATATTGTGTGGTGTCCCTGTGCCTTTGGACATGGGATTAGACTAATTGGACACTTAGACACATACCCCCACACAACACACCCTTGTACCCGAGTCCATATAACATAGATCTTATTTCATCATATTAAGGGGTGATTTTGTAAGCTTTTCTTGGATATTCAAGAATCAAGAGATTTTCTTCAATGTTCTTAAAAGTAAGATTTGAACTTGAGACCCACCCCTAACCAACATAAGCAAAAGCAATTAACCCTGTATTATGGATATTACCCAATTAAAATTGTCAAGTAATCCTAGTTCCTATTCATATGCATCAGACTTACAGAATTACAATAATTCACAACTAAGTCAACAGCACAGAACAAGGTAGTAAAATTGTTTCTATTAATCCATGTCATATACCAATGCTTCATGCACAAAGGCATATACAGAGGCATACATGTACTATATTAAAGCTTGTCAAAAAAGGAAATCTATGTCTATACTGTGTAATTTATCAACCTTGACAAATGAAAATTAGGCACTGAGAGATGTCTTGTGTTGTAACAAACTAAATTCATCAAAGCAGACGAACACCTATACATAGTTCTTCCAACTTACAAGCAAGACAATAAAAACAATTAGTACCAAGAAGATGTTGAGATCTAACCTCAAATTGACTCCTTTCCTGCTTTAACATCTCTTCAATATCAGAGAACTCCTTTATTGTTCCACCAAGGTTCAGGCTTGAACCTGAAAAGCGAGGGGAAATCTCTTGCAAAGATTTTGCAACCTCCTCAAACAAATGTATTCCTTTCATGTAAACCTTGGAGGTAAAGAAAGAAAATGTCAATTCCAGTTGAAGCAAGAAAATAAGAACAAATACTTGTCATTTATCATTGACCCAGAAGAGACCAATGGAAAAGAGCATGCTCAAAAAAGTTCATACATTTTCAATTTCCCTCTTAAGCAACTCTCGTTTGATTAAATTACTGAACTCCAGTTTCTGAGGTGGTAAAGACACAGAATAAGTTTCAACTTGAGAGTATCTCAACATTGCAACCATGGGGCCTAATCTGCACATAGAATTCAGATGAAGTAAGAATATAGATACAAAAACTCACAAAAGGTAGTGTAGAAGGGATGTAATAAAACATTCACATGATCCACAGATATAATCATCTATCTCATGAAAACTGAAAAGTGGATTTAGAGGATATATACTAAGACCATGACAGGAAATACAAGCACAAGAACTGTGGATTTCTTAAGGAAAAAGTTAAATCTAGCCCAATTTGATAATCCACCATCCCCTCTCAAATGGATGTAAATTTTACAACTTTTTTTATCAAAGCTATTGAAAATGAGAAATTCTATTTGCATACCACACTTTATCACAATACACACTATTTGTGCCGTTCAGATATCAACTTATGAACAAAAATCAATTGTTCTGATATTAACTATTGAATAGGATTTTTATTCGACCAATTGATTTTTGTTCAATAGTTGATATTTGAACAATTGATGTTTGTTCGGAAGTTGATATTCAAATGGTACAAATGGTGTGTACTAAGATAAGGTGTGGTGTGCGAACATAATTACCCATTGAAAATAAACTTTTATGGTGCAGTGCAGGGACAAAAAGGCCCAAAGTGTCTCTCCAAGCCCAAGCCCCTCCTGCTTATTTCTGTTTTTACATCCACATGAACATACACAAACACATCAAGATATCACAACTTAGATAAATATAAACATGTTGCTCCTCTCAATGCAGAACACCCAAACAAATGCAGCCTTGGAATACATGGTATTAACAAGTAGGCCGTACCCGAAGAAGCAAAGGAAGTCCCTGTGCAAAGAATGCCCACAGCTAGATGGTCTACTAAATGAAGAGTGGTTTGAAAAGCTGAGATCCAAAAACTTTCCAAATGACAAACCACGGGCAGCAGTGGATACCAACACTCTTTTAGTAGATTTTGAGTTCCCATTGTGAGATTTACATTTACCACAGCGACTCCACATCCAAAGTTTCCCTTCAGCTTCACCAGGCAAATGCCACATATTAGGCAAGCTTCTAACTTGGATTGTGAGCTGCTTATTGTGATGTGCATAGTAGTAAAAATGAGCGTTTGGTGGTTCATTGCATGTCTTGCACTGAAGCCTCTGCACAAACCGGCAGTTTGTATGAGTGCTCACTTCAAGTGAATACAACACAAAACTAAAAAGAAAAATGATCAAATGAAATATAATTCAAGTATGACCAAAACTTTAACAAAGACCATCACATCCTTCTGATCAGGACACTAACAATTATTTAGTCATTTCACTGAAAAGTAAAAACTGCTTCTCAATAGAATGACCAAAGCAACCTTCAGAACCCTGGAGAAACAACAATAGTCACTTCTGTAGATGAAAGTTCCACTCAGCAATCCTGTTAAACTCGTCCAAAAGCTCATACTGAAAATACAAGAATAAAAATGCCCAAACAAATGGAGTTTTGAGGAACCTGATTGAGTAAATTATCCTGCAAAAACTTTCCAAGGGGAACATCAAAGTTCCGGTAGAACTTGATATGAGAAAGATGACTTTGCTCACAAATAGTCCCTCTTGAGGCATTCCGGATAGACATCAAAACCAAAATACTCTCAGAATCCAACACTGTACTGATGTTATCCTTACTTTGCATTTGGTCTTCACCATTTCCACCAGATTTTTGTGTATCTGAAGGGGCTTCGCAACAAGCAGACGGCGAATTGGATTGTTCATGATCAGATGCTTTGTCTTCATCAGAGCTACCCTTCACTTCCACATCACAATGATCAAATGCCTCTGGAGAAATTGAAACATGAAGGGAAGCTGGGTTTTGACCATTGGAGTCCCTTCCATTACATTCTAAGTATGTGGACATGGAGGGGCAAGAATCAGAGGACAAAAGAGGGAAACTGTCCCCAATTGCTCTCTTTAGAGAGGCTGAAAGGGATGATAACCCAGAAAGAACAACAGGATTGTATGGCTCATAAGAGAATGTAGAATTTCCTTCTAATGCCAAGTTCAAGTTGTGGGATCCTTCTTCATGGAATCCATTGGATATGGGAATGTCAATTGTACACGAAGAATTAGTTTCTGCATTAGGCTCCTCGAGACAAGAAAATTTTGAATTACCGGATTGAGCTGATGGGGAGTGTCGATCAGTTGGTGATACACTTGGCACTCCATTGAAAGGAATGGTAGAGAACATTGCTCCTTGATCTAGTAGGAAAGAAGTCTCAAGGATTAAATGATATGCCATAACAACTGCACACTGGACCACACATTTAATCCTCTTCAATTCATTGCTGTGAGTTCCCTTCAGCAAAATCTGAAAGATCAAGTTTGTAACCATTATAAGTTTAGAAGAATTTCTTGAAAAAGCCCACATTCCATGAAAACATAAGAACTTGATTCTACAATTTTAACTTATATCACAAAAGGAAATACTAAAACTAGCCAGTGTCTACTCCCAAGCCAAGACCAAGAAGAATGATTTTCAGATATTTCATACTTTTTCGCCAAGTCCATGAACATGCACAGTACAGTAGCCAAGGCATCAGATAAGAGAATGACTACTTGCAACCCAACACCCACTCTAGAATCAGGGTAGAAGTTGCTGGCATACAAGTCTCCTGTGTTCTCTATGTGAAGCCCTGGCACTAAAAGCATTAGACGTTCATATGAAAAAAAATTTCATGTGATTTGCGTTAAGACTCAAGCATACCACTATACCACCTAAGAATTAGTACCCATGTCAAACACACCATAAACAGGCAAGGAAAGAAAAATATGGTGCGAACAAGCATAACATCAGAATTCTACAAAACCAACTTGATACTGACACAATGTCCTCCTTCAATAAAGCATATCTGTATTTTCAAAATGATGTGAAGTACCCATTCCAAAGATGTTATAAAGCCTTACCCAATTCAATCCCTTTGAAATTCCTAAGCTATTGGGTAAGAAGGATTCAACCAAAATAATTAAATGTCACCCATACCCAACACAAAGTAACCAAATAAATGTGACAAGGAAAACTACACCTTCATACTCAGCTCCACTTAACCCAACTCAACTTAGCAACCCAGTTAACTGGGGTCAGTGTGGTACACAATGCTCAAAAATAAATCACTCATAATATTTGTTGACTTCATTGTACATACCAGAGAATGGCATAATATACGAAAATATGGAAGAAAAACGAATTTGTAAATAAATTGAATTTTACACTAAAAAGAAATGAACAAAAAGGTATGTAGGTGGTTTCTTTAGAGAATGAGAATAAAGAAAGTATAAGAATTTCAGAAATAAGCAGATCCTGTAAACAAAGTTGGCTCCCTATTCTGCCTTCCTCTATAATTCATAGCCAATGTGTGGACAATGCCAAGGCAATCATGTATCGAGCGACAACTAGGTGCTAAGAAGCATGGAAGATGGAATATCTGCGTTGGACACATGTAGGACACTTCCAGATGCATGTCAAACACACATCCAACATGCACTCTAATGTTGAGCTAACATCAACATCAAAGACGTTGCACATATACCTCTCAGAATGATGTGAGCTTGCCCAAAAAATAATGTTTAAAATCAATGCGGGTGCAAGAACCAGTTGTTACAAATTTTCAGTACTTTGGCAGAGGGGATCCTTCAAAACCATACTAAAAACAAGGGAAAAATTAAGGCTGTGATTGGTGTGAGTTTCTAATCAATTTTCCACCCTTATATTTGAATGCTATGTTTGGCTTTAGTTTTCAAATCAATTTCAAAACACATTTTGAAAACATCTTTGGTAAACCAAACAGTTTTTGAATTTTTGGTCTACCCAGCCGGTTGACCGGAACAGTACTCTCTCTCTTTTTTTCTTTTTTTTTGCAATTGCCAATCGCCACCTGTTATTTGGGGGGGAAAAATTTTATATTTGTTTTTGATATTTTTTTAAATATACAAATTATTTTTTTAGACCAAAATAACAAATTATTTTTTTGAATTGAATTTAAAAAGAGTTTGGTTATGAATTTTGAATAGAATTGTCAATAGAGTTTTGAGTTGTTTGTTTGGTTATGAGTTATAAGTTTTCAATTAAGTTTTGAAAAACTTTTTTCAAAACTCATAACCAAACAAATTTTGTCTTTTTAAATCATAATTCCAAAATTCACAAAGTCAAAATACAACTCTATTATCAAATCATAATTCTAAAACTCTACCAAATGCTACCTAACTTTACCCCTTTGTACTTTGCCTATAAAACATTTACACCCCCTAAACTTCAAAAGCCCACACTTACATCCCTTGTAATTAAGAGAAAGATGAAACTGTCGACTTCTCTATTCAATTTAACAGTGAGTGTCTCAAGCAAGCTGCAAGCCATATGCAATGCGCCATTGCATTCTAATAGTTAAAATCATGTTTATACCCTCAAAATAGTGGGCTGGTTGCCACAAAGTTTTTTGTTTCCCCTGCTTCTTTTGAACTGCAACAGATCGTATTTGGCTTTAAAAGTCAAAACACATATAAGGCAAAATACATGGGAAAATTGCATCTGATCATCTCCAAGCAAGAAAATCAAGTTCTATTTACTACATTAGGAAGATAATTATATCCTAGCTCTGCATTACACATAGTAAAGAACTGATATATTGAAAGTTACTTCATTATAATATATAGAGAAGAGTTTCTCACGGTTCTGAATTGGGGGGAAGGTGCTGGGTGGTGCAGGTGGAGCATGGGGAGGGGGCTGGGTGCTTCTATATTAAAAAGAAACTGAGAGGGTGAGAGAAAGCCGAGAGGCAGAGGTATAAAATTTGAGTTATGTTCCTGGTAATTTTGTCTTTTCACGTTTTCCATTAACTCCATCCATGTTTTCAATGTAGTCCAGAGTTCAAGGGGCATATTGTGTAGGTTTTTGAAATTGAGAGGGTGTATGTGTTTTCAGGGCAAAGTATAAGGGGGTAAAGTGATTTTTCCCCTAAATACAAATAACTTCTTTAAGGGGGACAAAAACAACGTAAAAAAGGATATTGTGGTTCCGTACTTTCTACGTTCACATCTTCTATTTGACTCTCTGAATGATCAAGAGCAATAGCTTATAATTCATTATTGTATGTCTCAAATTCGCAAACTTTTTTCAATTACATGTATCAAATTTTAATTTTTTTTTCTTGGAATAATGAAATTAGAAAGAGGATGAGATCCCTCCAGTTCATACAACCCTTTAAGCATAAAGCATTATGACCCTAAGAGATGGACTCCATCACAGTGCCGGACAGAAATTTATTAATTATCATACATCTATGTATACAAACATGTGCGTGCATGTGTGGGGAAATAGATTATCATAACAGAACTAATATAGTGAAGCAGAAATGTTCAAAAATTCATTTTACAGCAAACTAACAAGCATGCCAAACTCCTGTACTTAAAAAACCAATAAATGAGGAACTGCCTTTAATGATCTTCAACTATAAAATCTGACTGCTTTGGAAGGTAAAGTCTTCTAGACCACAAGAAATGAAACTGAAAAGGAACGGGACACGCACCGTACAACCAAGGCGTGTAGGACAGCCCTCGATGAACATCAATGTTTTGCAGGGCCTCTTTCCAACATCACCAGAGCCAGTGTGCTCCTCTACAAATTTTTCAAAATAAAGGGAATCACAGTGTTTAAGTTTTTGGCCCGCCAAGATCTCTGTTGATAAGATCGGTGAACCAGTACAACGAGCAACTCTCTCCAGACGATGGAGTTTCATATCAAAGACTAGTGTCATTCCTTTTGCAAGAATAGACTCTTGGATATCGCGAGAAACAGTTTTCTCCACTAAAACCACATTTGGATGGCACATTTCTATCATGTCGATGATGGACTTCAGACCATCTTGTTCCTGTCAATGATTATACAATTAGAATAGATAGTTACACACTTCCTTGAGAACATAAAACCATTCCAAACATTTTACCTGCTGCATTGATTCAAATGATGACAGCCCGCTTGAAGAAAGACCTAGCGCACCTCGGATCAACAACAATCTGGGGTTCTTGTACTTGGTTGGCATATGCTTGTGTGCAGCGTGCTTTTTGAAGACCAAGCCTCTGATCACTTGACTGCAAAATCAAATGCGATTTAAATTCAAATAAAACACACTCCCCAATAAAGCTTGGTGACATTTAGATGGTTGATTTTTACAGCATTAAAATTCTATTCAGCACAATTTTCACGCTTAATGCAACATAAGAATTGTGCAACACGGTGTCTGCACAGACACCTAACTTAATTTTCACCAAAAAAAAAATGTACATTTCATGTATTAATGAAATACATAAGAAATTTTCAACTCGGGTGCCTGACTTAATAGTTTGAAAAGTTATGCCCATTAGTTTAGTCCCCATTAATGGAAACAATTATGGTAGAATCCATGGCTTACTGAAAAGCCTACAAATTACCAATTTCCTCATGTCCAAACAAAAGGATTTTCTTTAGATGATTTATTGGAAATGCACTGATCCAAGATCCAATTAAGCATCCAACATATGCAGAAGAGATTACTTCTCTGCTTCCAACTTCAATGAAGAAAATTTGATTTTCCTATTAAAGTGGACATAAAAAGCATATCACCTTTGGCTAGGAGAACCAGTTGCAACACACTTGATCTTCACATAGCCATCAGGATCCATTGCCTTGCCCTCAGTAGCATCAGGCTTCACAAATGAAGCAGCTTCCCATGATAAAGAAGTAACTATATCCACCCAACTGTCACCATCTTCCCCAGAAGAGGAAACCCCTACAGACCTAAGAAGTTGACAGACAAGAGCCTTGAACTTTCCATTCATCACCTCTTCCATTGCCTTTTGCTTTTCCGCTCTGAACCTGTAGCTCCCACTGCCTTCTTCTCCAAAGCTACTTAAACTACAAGGCTTTCCCCACTTTGTGCCATCACCACACTCATCATCGTCGTCGTCATCATAATTGACGACACTATCCTCAATGTCATCCTCAATGTCTTCTGCATATGGAGGTTTCCATATGAAAAAATCCAGTTCATCTTTTGAAGAGTGAGCTGTCTCAGTTTCCAGATTAATATCTAAACTAGCACTTCCAAAAACATTATCTTTTGCTTCTTGATTATCACCATTTCCTACAATTTCTGCGTCTCTAGATGCAGTGCCCCTGTTATTTACACTACTGCTCTCCTTGACATTGTCTTTTGCCACCATGTTGGATCGATGAATTCCATTTTCATGAATCGGACAGCTCAAGTTCTGGTGGTGCCCATTTGGCCTAAAGTTGAGATCCCCTCTACAACTGTCTGAGCCAACTTCTTCTTGATAACCCCTACCAAAAATCAAAAGGTCATAACAAAATATAAAAAGGCAAGAAAGAGACTGTGGTTATCTTGGTAATAACTCAACCAAAAAAAAAAACATATATTCTTAATCCAAATGGATGAGCATACCTGCCATTTTGGTATGCATCAACAGAAAAATCACCTGAAGGACAAGAAGATACAAGTAATCAATCGAAGGACACTTAATCCAAATGGATGAGAAACAAAAGAATAATAGGAAGAGTGGGAAAATTTACTGCAGCTTGAGACAGTGCTATCACTACTGGTCAGTGAACGAGTTGGACTTATCAATGGTGTTGCATAAGGACTTGAACCATCCTGCTTTATTGATTCTTTCTCTTTCTTTTCCCCACAAAATTTACATGGCCAAACGGCATCATTGCCATTTAATTTAATAGAATTTTCATTTTCATGGTTCTCCTTGCATTCATTTGACATTGTTGACACTGCTCCACAAACATGACACATATTACACATTCGATCCCAGGATATTTGGCCAACTTGTGCATTCAATCTAACCTTGATCAGCTAACTAGTTCAAGATTAAAAGGATTAATTAACCAGTCATAAAAAAATAAAAATAAAAATAGAAACTCCCCGTTCTCAGCATTTAACAAAATCCAAATGAATTACCAACACCGAATGAAGATTTATAAAAATAAAAAATAACGAAAAGAAAAATAGTGTTTTGCAACAATTAAGGATTCAAAAACCACAGAAACCCCAAATTAAAAACCTTGAACTTGTCAAAGTTAAGAAACTGTTGACCAAAACACCTAGATACAGTATAACACCCTTAAACTCAAATTTCCTTGAAATAAAATTTTAAAAATAAAAATTGCAGAGGCATTCATAAATACAATAAAAAGGAAATTTAAAAGAGAAGAAAAATAGTGTTTTGCAACAATTAAGGATTCAAAAACCACAGAAACCCGAAATTAAAAACCTTGAACTTGTCAAAGTTAAGAAACTGTTGACCAAAACACCTAGATACTAACACCCTTAAACTCAAATTTCCTTGAAATAAAATTTTTAAAAAAAAAATTTGCAGAGGCATTCATAAATACAATAAAAGGGAAATTTAAAAGAATGATCTTATAGGCAAAGCTTCAGATTCACCATCAGACAATAATGAATAAAAACAAGAATAAAATATGGAGCGCAAAATACTCTTAGATCTCCCAAATTCATAAATCTATTAGATGTCATGACTGCCACATTCAAATGCTCAGATCAAAACTGTCCACATTTATTCGTTTTTGTGAGAATCCAAATATTCAACATCATCAAATCTTGATAAGAAATAGAGAGAAAAATAATAAAGAGGAATTCAGGACTAATACAAAGCCCAATACAGTAATCATCTTCCATATCAAGATCAAAACGTATGAACATCATAATCACCAGTTACAAACCTTCAAAAACAAAAACAAAAATAGAAAATAAATTTATAAAAATGATATTTTATAATTTGAGAGTGAAACAAATAAGACCATTAAGCAACTGACAGACTGACCATCCAATCTCTTGCAATACAAAGAAGAAGAAACAGAAAACCCAATTGAGATTATTACCCAAATCTGATGAATCTTCAGGTCCATAGAAGAGAGAGAAGAGTTAAAATAAAAAACAAACCACTCCAAAAGTCGATACTATTCAAATGAAAAAACAAAGACAACCCACAAAGAAAAAAAAGCCCCCAAAACATCCCAGGAATTTATAGACAGTTGATCTGGTGACTTGTGTGTCCACAAGATCCTCAATAGTAATTTCATTTTCCAAAACAGTAAACAACAATAAAACACAAAATCAAATATTATTACAACAATATAATATCTCAGACATAAAAGCTAATAACATTTTGAGCTGAAAACGGAAACCAGATCCATGAAGAGGATATTAAAATGAAAAAATGGAAAGGATTTGGATTAACTTACCATTCAAGCAAACACGCATGTCACCAACTCCAAATCAATACCAACCAAGGATATAACCACCACCACCATCACCAATTCAGTATACCCAATTACCAATATTTTCTGTTTGTTTCTCGGGAAAGTAAAGAAAGAGAGAAAAAACTTGCTAATTGAAGAGAGAGAGAGAGAGAGAGAGAGAGAGCGTCAAAGAGAAAAGAATGTGAATTTGAGAAGAACGAAGAAAGGTGAAGGTAAGAAGAAAGCAGAAGAAAGCAAAAGAAAGAATTTCCTCAAAAGTGGGGCCCACTGTGTTGTTACTGAATTACTGTTGGTATTGCGTATGTAATAGCACAGACAGGGACGGAGCCTATATATTATATAAATAATAATAAGATAAGACCCCATCAAAATAAATAAAAAATAATATAAAAAAAAAAAACAGATGTGTGTATTATGTCATATAAGAACAATTTTAATGGTCAATTGGTAAAAAGAATAGTTAAATCTATAATTAGTAATGAATAATGTAAAAAGTTATAGGATAATAATGTTGCTCTAATGATAAAATTGTCATTTTTTTTTTTTTTAATCTTAATTGAACGATTTATGGGTTTCAAAATTTTGTAACTTAGCGATTTTTATAACTTTCACCATCCGGTCATCCACCTAGTCAATCACCGATCTCTTAAAATTGTTGTACTAGCAACTTTAACTATAGATAAAATTGATACGAAATTTGACGAAAGATATAGTAAAAGTATAATGTGTAAATTACATTTATACTCTTAATATTTGAGTTTAATACATATTACCCCTGATGTTTAGAAAATTATACTGACTCCCCTGTCATTGTAATTATTTAGACAAAATTAACATTGGTATCAAATAGACATTGAATTCATACACTTCCTCGTTTCTTACTTTGTTTTACTTCTTTTTTTTTAATGTAATTTCATCTATTTTCCTACTAAAAGTTGTTGCCTTTCATACAAGTATGGGATTTATGAAATAAAACTATCAACCACAAAGGTGAAAATGTAATTTCTATAACGTCAGAGAGTGGGATGTAATCGAACCAAATCTCAAGGGGTGTCAATGTAATTTACCCACGTATAATTTAGCAGCTTTGAGAGCTCACCATTAGAGATGAAAAAAGTGAACTCCATACTATTTTATAGAAATAGCAGCTCCAATGTCTTACCGTTAGAGTTGTTCTAATACAAGATAAATTACAAATATACTTTCTGAGATTTGTTTAAAATACGAATTATCTTTTGTAGTTTTATAAATTACACCACACTTCTTTTATTAATAAATTATCTAGCCAAATTAACAGTTTTTAATGATATCAAAAATATATTTCAATTAACAATTCAAATTATTTTATTTTTGTATAGGAGAATAATTAGAAATTTTATTTTTTCTATTAATTCTATTAAATAAAAAATTCTAATAATACATATTTATAATTTTTTAAAATATAAGTGGAGACATATTTTTGGGTAGTCCACGTGGCCGAGGTTGTTAGCCGAGGTGCCACGTAGGCGGACCATGATGCCGAGATATGGTGCGATAATATCGAAATCTGAGATATTTGGATAGAGGACTAGAGTCCTAGATTGGGAGAGGACTTCAGTTTGAATAAAGATAAGACTCTTAGAGAGTTAATTCCAATCCTACCGGGAGTCCAAGATTAGCAGTAATCCAGATTCCATTGAAGCTAGGCTTCTATTGGAACTAGGTTTGTGTTGGCTATAAAAGGGAGGTACCCTCATGGGTCTAAGGTATGCTTTTTATGCTTTATCTAGTGAGTTAACACTATTGGTTATCTTTGAGAGATATTTTATTGACTTGATCGTCGAAGTGCCCCCGGGTGGACGAACCACCGCGGGATTCTTATATTTCTGTGACAGGTTGTTCGGGTTTAATCTATTCTGCCAGTACTCTCTAACTGAGTTCCCCCTTTTGGTTGTGTGGTCGGAAATTAACACCCACAATTTGGCGCCGTTTGTGGGAACTTAAGGAGAATAGATGGCCAACAACGAGCAGGGAGAAAAGATTGAGGACGACATCCCTAGTGGGGGTGGTAAACTTGCCAATCTAAACGTGGAAGAAGAAAACCGTAATGAAGGAGCACGGGATCAGAATCCCGGGAAGAATAACATCGGCCAAAAGGGAGATGCACCGAAGAAAGCAGGCTAAGATAAGTACCATCGTAAAAGCAACCTTCAGGTATGGAGGGATAGATGCTGGAGAAAAGACGAGAAAACTGAAAGACATAGCAAATATGTTGACAGATCTACAAACAGTGGTCAACCTCATGATGCAGAACAACGTGATACAACCAAACATCCTCATTACAGGACATGTCGGCACCAACAACCAAAACTGGTGCCCAGAAAACAAGATCTCGGCCTAGATGATTAGGTCCGAGGAGACAAGAGCACAGCCAAAGTGAGCAAATCCCGGATTCCAGATCCTAGAAGATATGATCTCGGCCTAGGTGATTAGGTCCGAGAAGATGAGAGCTTAGCCTGAGTGAGCAGATCCAAGATTCCGGAAGACACAATCTCAGCCTAGATGATTAGGTCCGAGAAGAGAAGAGCTCAGCCTGAGTGAACAGATCCAAGATTCCAGAAGACAAGATCTCAGCCTAGATGAATAGGTCCGAGAAGACAAGAGCTCAGCCTAAGTGAACAAATCCCGGATTCCAGATCTCGAATCCCGGATGCCAGTACTTGACGATGTTTCTAAGTGAAACATGACGAATAACTTAGACTTATTATATGGCAGAGTTCCTACTTGCATATAATAGAGTTGAACTAAGTTTGCGATGTTTCTGATTGAAACATAACGAATAACTTAGACTTATTATATAGCAGAGTTTCTACTTGCATATAATAGAGTTGAACTAAGTTTGCGATGTTTCGGATTAAAACATGACGAATAACTTAGACTTATTATATGACATAGTTTCTACTTGCATATAATAGAGTTGAACTAAGTTTGTGATGTTTCTGACAGAAACATAACGAATAACTTAGACTTATTATATGGCAGAGTTCCTACTTGCATATAATAGAGTTGAACTAAGTTTGCGATATTTCTGATTGAAACATAACAAATAACTTAGATTTATTATATGGCAGAGTTCCTACTTGCATATAATAGAGTTGAACTAAATTTGTGATGTTTCTGATTGAAACATGACGAATAACTTAGACTTGTTATATGGCAGAGTTTCTACTTGCATATAATAGAGTTGAACTAAGTTTGCGATGTTTCTGATTGAAACATGACGAATAACTTAGACTTATTATATAACAAAGTTCCTACTTGCATATAATAGAGTTGAACTAAGTTAAATCAACTTGAACTTACCATCTCGGCAGAGTTAGACACAGATTGGCACTAGGTGCATATTAGTCAGATTAACAAAGAGACTAAGGTTGGTAACCTCGGCCAGTCTTTGTTTGAATTTGACCTTGGCGACAAGGTCCAAGCCCTATGCCTAATGAGAACCCAAGTGGAACTTAGGTTCACATTAGGGGGCAGAAAGCTGGAGAATGATGCTTGGGAATTAGAATTTACAAGCTAAAGTTACAAGCAAAAGATGGTTTAACACTTGTTAAAATTTTGAGAAAAATTTACAAGGTGAAGTTAAGCCGATGTTATGTTAAAGGAAGATGGTTTAACACTTGTTGAAATTTTAAGAAAAGTTTACAAGTTGAAATTAATCCAAGGTTATGTTGAAATAACAGAAGACAGAGGTTCTGATAAGTAAAGAGTGAAGTGGCAAGTTGTAAATAACACTTGTGAAAATATTATGATAAATATTTTCAAGTGTTAGGTCAAAGTCGAGATAAAACTGCTAGTGGGTATAGCCGAAGTATTCCGCACCGAGAAGATTACACAGTTGAGGTGTACGTTGAAGACATGCAAAATATTCTAAGTATGAAAGCATACAAAGCATAGAAGAAAAGCAGTAAGCATACAGGATGAAAGCAATATTCAACACTTAGAAGAAAATAGAAGGCTTGCATTGAAAAGTGACAGCTTGTTCAAGTACATAAACAGGCACATCGGTCTGACAAAACAGATACTGTTCAAAACAGAGAAGAAAATTACAAAGAAAAAGGTACAATGGAAAGAAAAATTCCTAAGTACTAGGATCTTGTGCATTGATCTCAGACTATTCAACCTCGACTGTTGGCATTGTTTCGGTCTCGGCAAACAGTTGGACAGACTTCTCGGCCGTGATTTCGGCATCGATTTCTAGAAGAGTCTGGTCTAAGCTTTTTGCAGCGGCAGTGATCTCGGTTTTAGAAGTGTCGGCCTTTTTTGGTGAGGTGCTCTTTGAGACCTCATCCTCGTCCTCCTCAATCAAGTCCAGGACTTGATCATTTAGAGTAGAGGACTTGGCCCCAGCAACAGAGTAGGGGGACTTGGCCCCAGCAGCAGCTTCAGATTCTTTCTCGGCAACTTCAGCCTCGGCCTCTTCCTTGTCTCCGGCCTCCTCGTCATCGGCCTCTTCTACTTCATTGGCCTCATCCTCAGATTGATTGGGAGAGGAAGGGAAATGGATATTGAACTGACCCATATCACGGAGGGGAGAGTCTTCGGGGACAAACATCTTTTTGAGGGCTGTCATCCAGTCAAGACAGTAGCCCTTGTTGCAGGCCATGTTGACTTGTTTTTTCAGCCTTAGCAATGGCCTCGGCTTTGGCAGCAGTAACTCAGTCCACTTGCTTCATGTACTTCTTTTTCGAGATATTGAGTTGCTAAAGGCATGAGCATGTTGGATTGACTATAAAGAGATGGAGTGGATTGCACAGTTATGATATTAGGGATGTCAACAAGAAGGTCTTCTACAACAAGAGTTTGGCGAAAGATGTCGTCGTTGGTTACGACGATGGTTACTCACAGATAAGGCGATTGAAAAATTATCAAGGTCTAAGGCTGGAAGCTTAGGACCTCGGTGTTTCCTGTTCCTGGTTCTAGCTGCAAGATTGTCGCTATGTCGGTGTTTGCATTGCTATTGAAATTGTGGGTTGATACGTGGAGTAGTTGATGAAGTGCTTGGCTGCTAGCCTGGTTCAGCTAATAGAGTTTGAACCTGGGGCACGAATGAATTATTCATGGCAATGAATGCTTCAAGAACAACGATGATGGTTTGCAAAGGCAAAAAGAGAGAGTCTGGGGACACAGATAGAGGCAAAATAAAAAGGATGGCAAAAAGTTATGATTTCGAGTCCTTAGGTGACGTGCTCGTGCTAATATTAGACGACTGGGGGCAAAACTGATACGACACGATGGAGACGTGGTTAGTACACTCCAATCTGATGATGATCTTGATTGAGAAGTGCGATCTCAATTGAGATGATCTCGGTAGAGGTGATGATCTCGGTTGAGATGACGATCTCGGTTGACATGATGATTTCAGTTGAGATGTTGATCTCTGTTGGACCTGGATGAGATAGAACATGATGGTTCTTGGTTCTTGGTTCTTGATGCTTGATTCTTGACGAGTGGACATATGAGTCCTTATTTCTTTGCGTCGACAAGTCACGATCTGGGTCGGAGGAGTACATGTATAGGTTCCATCACCTCAGTTTGCCGAGGTAATAGAACCTAGGGGGCAGTTGTAGGGACATATTTTTGGGTAGTCCACGTGGTCGAGGTTGTTAGCCGAGGTGCCACGTGGGCGGACCATGATGCCGAGATATGGTGCGATAATACCGAAATCTGAGATATTTGGATAGAGGACTAAAGTCCTAGATGACATCAAATTATCTATTTGGATAGATGACTAGAGTCCTAGATTGGGAGAGAACTTCAGTTTGGATAAAGATAAGACTCTTAGAGAGTTAATCACAATCCTACTGGGAGTCCAAGATTAGCAGTAATCCAGATTCCATTGAAGCTAGGCTTCTATTGGAACTAGGTTTGTGTTGGCTATAAAAAGGAGGTACCCTCATGGGTCTAAGGTATGCTTTTTATGCTCTGTCTAGTGAGTTAACACTATTGGTTATCTTTGAGAGATATTTTATTGACTTGATCGTCGGAGTGTCCTCGGGTGGACGAACCACCGCGGGATTCTTATATTTCTGTGACAGGTTGTTCAGGCTTAATCTATTCTGCCAGTGCTCTCCAACTGAGTTTCCCCTTTTGGTTGTGTGGTCAGAAATCAACACCCACAGAGACAATTCATATTTTAAATAAATTTCAAATATATATTTGTAATTTTCCTATAATACATCATTTTTTACATTCACTAAATTCAAAGCTGATTTATGTCTGGGTTTGTGTGGATATATAAACATGTAATGTAACAAGTGGATATACACGTTGATCATTTTCGGGGTGATTGTGTAATAACTACAATCTTGTATGGTTTTCTGATTTTGTCCTTATAATTTTTTGGCAAAATTATTAACGTGCTATTTGTAATTTATTTTTTTATTAGTTTGGTCTTTATAGTTTTAATTGTATTAATTTTATTTTTTAATTTAAATATAATTAATAACATCTATTAAAAAATTTAATAGAAATTAAGGACAACTATTTTAGGATAGACACCAAGATTCCAACCACTTTAAGAATAGTAAATTAATTATTTTGTTCATTAATTTCAATTCAATTGATAAATGTGCATTATTAATTAGATTAAATTTGGATAATTTGTAAAATTCAAATGCAAAATTTAATATAATTAAAAATATAAGGACAGCAGTAACTCAAAAACAAACTATATAGACCATCGGCGCAATTTATGTTCCAAATTTTTATTTAAAAAAAATACTAATGAAAAATGAGCCTATACTTATAAAAATAGATGTATAAAATATTTAAATTACTTTAACATTATATTTTTCTATTGTAAGCGATAGTTAGACTTTAGCTAGCTTGACCGCATTTTATTTTTTATTTTTAATATTTCCTCTAATTAAGACAGTTTTCTTGACCAAAAGAGATTAAGGCAATCTTCTATATGGTTTTTATTTTATTCAGAGTGAAGATAGAAGATGACATTTTTAACAATGCTAGCCAACTTGATTTTTATTTTATTTTTTTAACAAGACAAGCCAACTTGTTAATATCCTACAATTAATAAAAGGGTCAAATCTAAAAAATAATAAAATAAAATAAAAGGGTCAAGTTTTTTTTATTTTAATTCTAAAACTTTCATTTTAAATTATCAAAACAATTGATAATTAAGGTCCCGTTTGGTAACTTACTGTTTGAATCTAAAAGTCAAAAAATCATTAAAAGAACTAAAAAACTAACAGCCTATATCAAAAAGTTAAAGATTCTTTTTTCTCTCTACTTTTTGCACATTTTTTTTATATAAAAAATCAAAAAATATTACAAATATATAAATTTTTTACCTTATATTTTAATCAAAAAATTAAAAAATTATTAAAATAATCTACTCTCAAACGAGGGTAAGTTACTTGTTAAACACCCTATTACTTTTGTCTTAGGGTTCCCATTTGACAATTTCAAACTGTAGTTTTAAAGTTTAGAAAAAATATCAGATAAGTAGAAAATAGAGCAATTATTATAAGTCAATGGAGTACAGGTGAGTACTTTACCTAGCATTTGTAGACCAATTGAATGAAAACAAAAATGCTCCAGACCACTAATTAGTGGTGGCTCTAATGATGTGGCAGTGGGTCCCACCCACTGCCACATGTGTTTTGTGCCTTGTTTTGTGTTTTTTTTTTTTTTTTTCACTTGCCACCTCACTAGTGGTGGAGTTAGTGGTGATAAATTAGTGGTATGTAGCATTGCTCGAATGAAAATGAGTACTTTTCACATTTTTTTTTTCATTTATTTTATAGTTTCCAAATTTTGATCTCGAAACAGCTAAAAAAATGTTTTTCCAATGGAAATTGGCTACTTATGTAATTTTACTTCTTTTTTATTTTTTTTTGTTTGGAACTACAAACTTTGCTATTGTTTGACAATAAACTTTTTTGTAATACAAATTGAAGTAATTTTAAATAAATTGAGTCTTATTGTATTGGCAAAGAACAAGTTCCTTGTGCTATGTGTTGTAGAATCATATTACTTCCTCGTTTGGTGTTGGCTCTTTTAGTTGATTTTTTTGAATTGAGGCATTTTAGTTTTGAACCAAAAAGTTCGTTTGATTGGACTTTTTTAAGAGAAAAAGTGAAATAATTGTGATTTGGATATGATATTTTATTTTATTGGCTTATTTAGCCTATTTTATCTTGTGCTTTTTTAGCCCAACTAAGTTAGTCAAATGACGGCTAAAAATGTTTATGAACTTTCAACAATTTAATTTTAAAAATCCTATATAAAGCTTTAAACAAAAGAAAATATATATATATATAAATAAAACAAACAAACAAACAAACAAAAATAGCCTGATAATTGTAAAACTAATCAAGACTAATCAGCTGATCCACTAAAATATTGAATTCACCAGTCTTTATTGTGTGTAACATATGATAGTAAACAATGCATAAAAAATTAAAAAATTAAAAAATTAAAAAAAAAGAGAGATTTATTATTATTGGTTAAGCTATGAGTATTTTTACGCTGCAAGAGATTCAAGCATGAGATCTACCAGAATTATTTAGGATCCTAGTGCAATTTATTATTGTTTTTAAATCTTAACATCCACAAAATATTATCTTGATACAACCTAAAATTGGATAATATAGCCCAACAAATAGCCAAAATTAAACTTTAACCATCTTTGTATGGTTTTCTTTATGGTACAATATACCCATTAATGCACAAAACTGCTACTAATGGATATTAATCTTTCATTCATATGCTAAAAAAATATATGATTATGAAGATTATGAAATCTTTGGTCTCTTTTGGAAAATGAGAGGAAAAAAAAAAAAAAAAGACAAGCTTTTTGAATTTTTAGTTTATTTGGGTTATATCATCTCTTTACTTTTTGACATGACTTGAATCTTTGACCTCATAGTGTGGCCATTTGGTGTAGCTTATGTAAGCTGTTTATAGTTTTTTTTTTTATTCTTAGAGTTTGTGTCAAATTATTTAGTGTGACTTTTGCTTATAATTTATTAAGTAAAAATAATTTAAATAAGTTTAAAAAAAAAAATTGATTTTCAAAAGCTTATTGAGAGGTGCTTTTAACTTTTACTTTTAAATTATCAAAATTTTAATCTAGAATAAGCTATATCAAACACCACTAATGAGTTAGATGGTTCAGGCGCAATATATCATAATTTTAAATTAAAATACCACCTTTACCATCATCGTTGTAAGTAAGCAAGAAAAAAAGTTAGTGACAAATTTGCATGTACAAGTACTCGTATTTTTTTAGCAAAACTTATTTGTAGTTTATTTGATTTAAACTTGTTTTGTTTGGCAAAATTTTGTTTAATTTATTTTTTTATAATGGAGAGCTCAACTAGTTAAAAAGTTAGGCTTTTAAAGTTGGGCTTGTGAGTTTTTTTAACCTAACTTATTTTAAGTTGTCAACAAGTTTTACAAAAACATGATCCTTTTTAGATATATTGTGAATTTATGAGCCATATTTGAATAACTGAATTAATTTGAGACAAAATAGGAAAGCCATTGCTATTTTTTTATAAGAAAATGATTAATTACACTATTTTTTTTAAAAAAAATATAACAAATTCTACAATTTTGATATAATTATACCGAGTTGTTCCTTTTTAATAAGGCTAAATGGACCAAACTAATGCAAATGATAAGAAGACATAAGGACAAAGAAGATAAAATATATATTTCATTATAAAAGATATGACAACATAATTTTTTTATCGATATGACTAATGAATTAATAATGAAAATTAATGTTATGCGAATCTAAACTCCCAAAGAATCTAATGTAATTATGACAAATATATAGGATTTATTGTATTTTGGGTAAATTACACTTTATCCCTTTCTACTATTGCCTCTGTCCCTTTATTCTCCTCAACTAAAAATTGTAACAACTAACCTCCCTCATCTACTAATTTTTTTTTTATATATTTTAATTTGGACCTTTATGACTAAAATACCCTTCAATTGGATAAATTAGACTTTACTCTCTTGAACTATATCCTCATATCACTTTACCCCTTGAACTATCAAATAATTCAATTTGTACTTTCTTTTTCTTTTTTTCTTTTCTTTTTTTCATTTTATCCCTAAATTAAGTTTTAGTTTGTTAGAAAATAAATTTTTTAAAAAAATTTAAAAACCAAACAACGAAAATATTTATGATTTTTTTTTTTCAAAAGTCAACTAAAGACAAGATATTTAAAAATATACCAGTTTTTTGCTATTTTTTCATATTTAGTGATTTTTTAAAAAAAAATCTTCACAAATATTTAAATTTTAGATGCATTTAAAAATTAAAATTTTTTTACTAAAATATGAAAAAAATTATTTAGAAAAACTTAAGCTTTGTATTTTAAATTAAAAATAAAATAAAAATAGTTGAGTAGAGTGATATTGAGTTATAGTTCAAATGGGTAAAGTGCAATTTAATCCTATAGTTAAAAGGTATTTTTGTCATTAAGGTCTAAATTGAAAAGAATTAATAGATGAGAGGGGTTAATGTTATAATTTTTAGTTCAAGGGAGTAAAATGTAATTTGCACTTGTATTTATGTATTTTTTAAAATATTAGGGTCCTTGCTAAAAGAAACTAACAGTAGAATTTTTAAAACAAACAATTAACAAAATGGGTTATGAGTTAACAATAATACCTGCACAAGATAATAAAAAAATAAAAAATAAAAAGGCAACGGTTGGCAAGGACAAAAGGAAGAGTCAAAAAATAACAGGAATTTCTAATTAAATATTCTTAATTGTTTTTAATAATGGTTACCAGAATTATATATATTTTTTATTGTATTTTAGTGGACTTTTGGCTTAAAGTTTTTAGAATTTTTTTATTTAATGAGTTTGAAAACACTTGTTACAGCTCATCTCTTCGGATAGGATTGGAATTGGGGTGGTTATTATGCCGGCCGCATGACAACCACGGTTATTCCGGTCTGATTTAATTAATTATTTAAATCGTTTATTTTTTTAAATATATTTGTAAAAAATTAAATTGATTGAATATGAATAATTCTTTCATTGAATTGTATTTATATACAGTTTTATATTTTAAGTTATAATTATCATTTTTTTAGATACAAATGCAATTTGAGAGCCATCGATATTCAATTAATTTGATTTTTTACAAATATATTTCACTCAATGTACCCTAAAAGTGAATGGTTCAAATCATTGAAATAGATCCCAAAATTAGGCTCATCAGCCGTATAACAGTGACTGTGGTGCCCTCCGTATAATAGCTACCCCAATTCTATTAGAAATTGGTTTATGTTAGAAATTTACATAAAATTATATCATATGTAAAATACATGACACTTATATTAAAATTTTAAGATAATAATATCCTTATCTAGTGATCTTTTGTACTTTGTCACTAAAATAATAAAGACAAAGTACAAATGAGATCACTAGATAAATGTATTATTGTTCTAAAAAATCAATAACAAGTATCATAATGGGATTATTGACTTCAAAAATTATTACGTATGTCATATGTTTCACGCACAACTTAAATCCGTTTAAATTCCTAGACAGAATGCTAACGAAAAATGTTATGCGTACAAGATAATAATTTGAGATAGTTAATTGTTACATTTTAAAATTTAAAAAGACGAGGTTCAAATAAGTCATAAATTAATAGGATTTATTGTGTCTTATCCTAATATTACAAGCAAAAATTGACTTTCTTAAGTAAATCCCAAACTAATAACACTACTTATCATAAATGATGAAATCTATTAAACGACTATAATATTAACACATAAAATGATAATAAAATAATAATAATTGCTATAGTATTATTATTGCTTTTTATATACTCATTACATATATCATAAATTTTGTATTTTAAAAAATACATACGTGTATATGTATGATATAAGTATTATCTATCTATATAAGGAAAAAATGGAGTTTCTAACCTACAAATCTTGTGGGAGTTTCAGGTTCTCAATCTAAATTCATAATTTTTTTGATTTTTAAAAATTAAAAAAATCTTCTATTGGCTAGCTCTTATTCAAGCAAAAATAAATAAATAAATAAAAATTAATATCCCTTGATTTATGACTTTTAAATGGAAAGTATATCAAATCTAAAAAAGAGAAAAAACATACTAATCCATTTCAAAATTCAAATTTGAGGGTCACTAAATATGGAAAGCAATCAATTAATTTAAATTTAAAATTAGCACAATATAAATTTAAAATTATAATGATCTATTCCATGATTTACAAGTTTTAACTACAAATTTAAAATTATCATAATTAACTCATAATTTTTGTATTTAGGAACAATAAGAGTGACGTTGAGATTATTTATATATTTTACAATAGAATACTTTTAAGAAGAGATATTATGAGAATTTCAAAATTTCATACAAAATCTATATACTATTATAATTGAAAAATGTTTTCATCGTATTAAAGCTTGAAGTTGCAATTCCTTTTTTTTTTTTTTTTTTGATTTTGTTTAATTTTTGTTAATATGTGTTATAATATGATTGATTTATAAATTAATTTTATATTCTTAAAATAAAATTTTAAATTTAGATTCTTCCTTTAATTATGTTACCAGAATAAGATCAATATTCATTTATTAATTTATACATCTTTTATTAAATTATAAAATAAAATTTTAAATTTAAATTTAAATTCTTTTTAAAATTATGTTACTACAATTAGGATGAGATCAATATTTACATGTGTTATAATGATGTGTCATAATATTATTGGTCTAAACATAATATGTTATTAAATACACTTATTCAAATTATTAATCACTATTAAAAGTTTATATTTTTTTTTTGTCATTTTTGGTTTTAAATTTTATAAAAAAAAATTATGTCATTTTAAACTACAAGGACTTAAACAATAATTTTTTTAATACAAATATTTTTTTTAAAAAAATACAAAAACATTAAGAAAATGAATGACTTTTTTAACAATTGCCAAAGATAATGGATTCTATTAATTTTTTTTTTTTATCTCAATTGTCAATTAAACAAATTAAAATAAATAAATAATTTTTTTTGGCTTAAATAGTTAAGAAGTGACTTTTGCTAAAATAAAACATAAATAAACATTTTTTTCTATTAAAAGTGATAGTTAGTGAAACTTATTTTTTTCATATAATAAAAAAATGGAAATTACCTGTGATAACTTATTGTTCCAGCAATGCTATAAACCCACACTTTCACCCACAATAATGTGACAAGGGAGTTGGGTTCCATGTCATTAAGTGCATAGCAAATCAAGAGTTGACACATATGATACAATATCATTGTGAATAGAATTGTGAGTGCTTTTTTGTGGATCTCAAACATTTTTCTTGTTCTTTATCTAGATGTGTTAAGCACTTGCAAAACATGGTGGAACCTGTTAATTTTTTTTTTTTAATCTCAGTTGTCAATTAAAAAAACTAAAAAATGAAAAATTTTTGGCTCAAATTGCTAAAAAGTGAGTTTTGCTAAAACAAATAAAAATAAATGTTATTTTTCTAATAAAAGTGATGGTTTGTGAAATATCTTTTTTTATTTAAAAAAAAAATGAGGGTTATAGGTGATAATTTATTGGCCATCTATAATTATTTTCAAATCAAATGAGAATACCATTCTAAATTTTCTTCTTACCTTTGTTTTTTTTTTTTTTATATACAAATACTTTGATTTTGTAGAAATTTAATTTTATAATATTTAAAAATTTTATTGTAATTTTTAAATTAAAAATAATTTTTGAAAAATCATATTTAAATTATTTTATACCATTATAAAATATAATTTTTTTAATATCAAATTATTCGATGATTCCTTTCTAAAAGATGCATTTGCTTTTATTCATTAATATTAAATTTTTAATTAATCTTATTTATTATTAAAAAAATAAATTTGCAAATAATTTTATATATTTACAATTTTGTTTTGATTGCTTAGGTTATTTGTTTTCTCCATCCAAATCCATTCAAATTTATTCAAATTTTTAAATTTTACATAAATTCTTACCGAATTAAAAATTATATTGCACAATTTTTAAAAATTTATAAGCTTGACTCAAGTTGCTTGGGTTCAACTCACCCAATTTACAACTTTAGCAAGGCGGTTGAAAACTACATTATTGAAATTGTGACAAATTAAAAATTGATACATAAATTGTGATAAAATTGTAAAACTTAAATTGTAAGTTTCAATATTTTTTTATTTTCATAATTTACATACAAAAATCTAACTATTTATATTATTTCATATGAACATATTTTATTAATTTTTTCACATCCCATGCATAGCACGGGTTTTCACTAGTCTATATATAAGCAAATATAGTTGTTTTGTCAAAAACTTCCAAATATTCATTCCTAAATTTTCATAATTTTGGAATAAAAATAAAAAAAAACATGGCACCTCCTTTCACATCTCTTCCCATTATTCAAGACTTCTCACTCCCTCTCTCTATAAAATATAAAATAAAAATAAAATAAAAAAATATTCATCCATATCCATCACCCACAATAATATTTATCGCAATCTCAATTTAATATCACTTTATTAAAAATAACTAAATAAATAGAAATCCACAAGTTCTACAACTATTCATCCATATTCATCATCTTCAATAATATCTATCCCACTATCCATTTAATATCATGTTATTAAAAAAATAATTCACAATTTCCACAACTCTCACACACACGTTTCTTTATTTAATCTATTTCATTCAAATTCAATCATTCTCTCTCATGTACCTATCTTTTATCATAATAGCTCATCTTTTCCATTGTTACATTTTGCAAGTTTGATAATTTATGAAAATCATTACAAGGTTAGTGTAATATTATTTCTTACTTTATATACATTTTTTCAGTGTTCGTTAATTTGTATGTATATAATTCTTTTTCTTAATATTTTTCAATTATCTACACACCTTTTCATCTTCTCCATTTTTATGCTCCTAATATTATATATTACTGCATATGCATTTTTTCAGTGTTTATTACTTTTGTGTGTATATATATTTTTTCCCTAATATTTATCATTCTCTCTCATCTACCCATCTTCTCTTAAAATAACTCATTTTCTTCGTTGTTACATTTTGCAAATTTGGTGATATGCGAAAATCATTACAAAGTCAGTGTAATATTATTTCTTACTTTATATATATATTTTTCAATATTTGTTATTTTGTGTGTATATATTTCTTTTTCTCAATATTTTTCAATTCATCTATACATTTTTTCATCCTCTCAATTCTTATGCTCCTAATATTATATTTTTCAATTCATTTACACATCTTTTCATCTTCTCCATTATTATATTTTGTATGGTTTGAGCTTGCTTGCTTTTTACTTTGTGGCTGGTGTTTGTTTTTCGATTTAATCAAATACCATTTGTTTCTTCTCACATCTATCTACATGTCTATATCTATCTTTATATACTACCTATATAAGCAAATGTAGTCTTATGTAGCCTCCAAATATTTATTCCTAAATTCTCATAATTTTGGAGGAAAAAATTAAATATGTGGCACCATAAATTTAAATAATGAAAAAAAGAGAAAAGAATCCATAGCCGTTCAAATCCCAATCCCAATCCCAATCCCTAATTTTCTGTGAATTCTAAAAATACAAAAAATTATATGACAGATACTCTTCAAAAACGTTCCATGTCTATCCATCTCCATAAAATATAAAGTAAAACTGATAGACAGATATAAAACGCGCGTGCGCGCACACACACACACACACACACACATCTACTTATATCTCTCTGAAACCCTCTCATCTATCTCTTAATCCCTCTTCATACATAATTACACCACTACAAATAATCCCAACAACCTACCACCTTCTCACAGAGCACTTCATCAGCGACCGTATAATTAGCCTCAACGTGGTTGATGGTGACCACCACCCCGCCTCTCGAATTACCAGTAAAGACTCATCGAATGCATGTCTCGATTTTTCTTTTCTTTAATAATTTATTTTTTGTTCCAAGCATTTGTTGTAACACCCCAAATAAATACAATAACCCATTCTCAATATTAGTAAATAACGACAAAGATAAAGTAATTATCTTCCATTAGCTTCCAATTAGGTTTACAAAAGGGTAACATATGCAGATATACATTCATAAGTCTAACTCTGAATCTATAGCATATAGTACATAATAGAAGGCACATTGAGCAAATAAGAAATGCCCTAAGGGCTTACAATTTTCCAAGACAGTGCTTAGTTACAACAAAATGAATTTAAATCCAATACAGTTAAAAGTTAAAGCCCTAGGCTTGTACAAGTAGATAGAACAAAATAAACAAGATGAAGCCCTTCCTTCCAAGTCCTCCCCAGCTATTGCCTTGGCGGAAACATATCATCAGCACCTGAAAATGGTTTTCCTACATAAGGTGAGTCAAATCCCAGTAGAAATAATCCAACATAGAATATGAAACTTAATAAAGATATAAGGGTGAGATGCATATGCAATACTAGTGACAAAACATTTTATATCTCTTTCAAACCATGCAATGATAGGTTTATATCACAATTCATAAAACATTCTCTTTTTAATGAAAAACAGTACGATGAATCATATCTCTGAGAATCTCTCAAACAAGTATCACATTTCACAAAAAATTCGTTCGCAAGAAACTGTAAACCGACACCTATGTAAACGTAGGCTATACAAGCACTATTACTGTAATTTTACGGATATTTTGTCTGCGGGATCAGCACCCATGTATATGTAGGCTATACAAGCACTACTATTGCCATTTTACGGATATTTCGTCTGCGGCATCAACACTTATGTATACATAGGCTATACAAGCACTACTATTGCTATTTTATAGATATTTCATCCGCGGGATCGGCACCTATGTACATGCGCGGTTTTCGAGACTTTCACCCTTGACACACAGGCCAACTTATTTGATGTAATAACAACTCCTTTTCAGATTCACCCATTTCCTTAAAACAATATACATTTCCACGAAATAAATATACAACAATGCTCAATGCAAATTGATGAGAAATTAGTTTTCAATTCTCTTAGTTCTCATACAATTTCTACAATAATCATAGTTATTCTCTACCGATAGCACAAAACAGATATCTCTAAACAAATGGATAATTTCAATAAAGATAAACTTTTCAAATTTCAAGATGTGAGTGATAATACATATCCAACTCCACCATCCTCATCCATAACAACTCAATGTCACCATTTCAATGTCAATTCCATTTATCAATACAAAATCAACATTTGAGATTTCTAGGGCAAAACCCTCTTTCCTTTATAAAACCATTTCCCAAGGTAAAAACCCTTCATTTCATCATGCCTCAACAATACACATCTATCTACAATCTTTTCCGATAAACCATTTGAAAACCCCTTTTTTGTTTTCTAACCAAAATCCGAGATTATTCAAAAATCCATTTCTTTCACAAGGTGGTTTTATAAAAACAAATAACTAAGTTAAAACTTATTAGGAAGTGCGGAGAATCTCCATCTCAAGCTTAGAAGGATGGAAGAGAAGAACTTGGAAAAACCCAACGTTGGTGAAACCACAAACCTCTTAGATCAAAAGGAAGCTCTTGACACGATCTATAATCTATCTCAAAGGAGCAAGGTGAAAATACCTCTAGGTAAGTAGATCTGAAGATTTAAGTGGAAAAGTAAAGTTTAGAGAGAGAGAAGAGGAACCCACAATGTAGGGAGGAAAAGAGAAAGAAAAAAAAAATGAGAGGAAAATATTTTAGAGCTTATTTATAGTGGCTAGGTACTAATAGAATAATAGTCCCAAGGTCAAATGAAAAGAACAAACCAAAAATTCCCAAAAAGTAGGGCCCAAACCGAACAAAATCTGGAAAAATACTCACAGGGGTCGACCCTTGCGACAGTGGTTTTGACCCTCAGGAAGAAAAGTTGAGACACTAATGCTTTGTAGTAGACGAGGGTCGACCCTAGGAGATAGAGGTGTCAACCCTATTTTTCAGAATGCAACCCAGAACCAAACAGCAAGGGGAGGGTCGCCCCGAGGAACTCAGGGTGTCGACCCTAAAAACCAGTAGCAACATCAAGAGCAAAGCAAGAGACAAGGGTCGATCTTAGGAAGATTGGAGTCAACCCCTATAACTGAACAGAACAAAAGAAAGAAGACAGTGTCGACACCACCAAGACTGGTGTCGATCCCTGATGCCAAAACCAAACATAATAGGAAGCAAAACAACTGCTACGGACATGGTTTTCCAGTTTCAAAAGTAATAAATGGGTCGAGTCAAATCATGATTGCTATATTTGTGATTTTGTATTTTGATTATAAAGATTACAGAAGATTGCACACTTTTTCTTGATTAGTTATAAGGGGAAAAAAATCATAATAACAATAATAATAATAATAATAATAATAATAATAATAATAAAAGATAGTTTTGATAGTCAATAAAAAACAAATTTATTTGGATACCTATGATAAAATAGTAGAATTATATATTCTCAAGTGTAAATTGTCATGCCTTGGATTTACATGGTCCGGCTTATGTGAATAAACCACCCAACGATGAACAGTAGATAACAACTCTCATGCAAATGAATATAATATAGTCACACAATACATATATTTATTCGGTTTTATACATTCCTAGATACAACATCTATGTTGAATGGATGTTCTGTAAGTAAAACATGCACAGATGTTATAAAATCAAATTAAATGCCCTGAAGCTTACATCACACCAAAGGTGTAACCCTTACAAGAATGACACATGATCAATAAATAACATAAATGGCCTTTGGCCTACAAATAATAGAACTACCCTACATGATTCTGAACACAGCTTCACGTCTCAGTCTACATCCACACATGTACACCTAAAAAACATTTTCAGCCACGCACGTACGGTGAGCATAAAGCCTAATAGAGAATATTTCAAGAAACTAAACATGCTCCACCAACATAAATGATCATGATGCAATACATACATATAATATGCCCAAATGCATTTTCAAATCCATTTGATTTCTCAACAAAATCCTTTCTTTCCAATTTCCAATTTCCAAAACCTTACGTTTAAGCAAAATGTTTTTTCCAAGTTCAAATCATCTGTTTGATATAAAATCCCTTTCCAAAGACCGATCCAGGAATCTCAATACGAACCAGCAAATACATTGCTAAATCAAATGCGAATACATCACTAGACAACAACAAATACGTTGTTAAAATCATTTTCCAAACATCCCGTTCTAAGCCAACATAATAGTAAATAAAATGGGTAAATCTCCAATACAAATACAACATTTGACGGAAATTTCGTTCGCGGGAAACCGCAAACTAGCACCCATGTAAACGTAGGCTATACAAGCGCTACTATTGCCATTTTACAGATATTTCGTCCGCGAGATCGGCACCTTTATATACGTAGACTATACAACCGCTACTATTGCCAATTTACGGATAATTTCATCTGTGGGATCGGCACCCATTACGTAGGCTATACAAGCGCTACTATTGCCATTTAACGAATATTTCGTCCGCGAGATCGACACTCATGTATATGCGCGGTTTTTAAGACTTTTACCATGGACACATAGGCCAACTTTTGATGTAACAACAACTCCTTCCCATATTCATCATTTTATTTACCCTTTTCAATAGTACAATACATGTAACTCAAAATATTATTTTTTTTAAAATAATGCGAATGATCCAAAATATAATGTGAGAATTTCCAAAACATACAGTTTCAATTTCAACAATGCATTACATGTTCCATGATATAAATGATTTCAAATTGCTTAATCCACATACAATTTTTAACACACGACAATGCTATCCTCCACCGATAGCCAAAACAATTATCTCTATTGCAATAGTTAAAAGATAACAATATAGATATACTTTCCAAAAGAGTAACAACAACCATTTTCAAAATTTCACAACCATTTTCTTCCCATCTCTTACCAAAACCAAGCTCATTTTTCATTGTTTTCCAACACAAGCCAAAACCCATGGTTAGAACAAAACCTCATTTTCTTTCAAAATTACTTTTGAGTAAAGGAAAGTCACCATGTCAACATATCTCAACCACTAATACAAAATCATAACCTGTTTCAAGAACTCATTTGAAAAATTTCTCTTTTACATTTCAAAACCAGACCCCAAGTTTAACCCCTAACACCCAAATCCATAGATCTTTTGAAATAACAAATAACTAGGGTAAAAATTATACCAAATGACTACCAAATATAAATAACAAAATAGGTCACAAATATGCTACCGAACTCATATTGAGTTTAGGAAATAGGTCCTACTTCTTGAAGCGAAGAGGAGAACTCGGAAAAACTCAAAGGCGATGAAACCACGAAACTCTTGGATCAAAAGAAAGCCCTTGGTGAGATTTACAATCTTTCTCAAAGGACCAAGATGAAAAGATGTCTCTAACCAAGTAGATCAAGAGATAAATGTGAGAAAAGTTGAGTTTCTAAGTGAGAGAGAGATTCAAGGTTTAAAGAGGGAAGAGAGAGAGAGAGAGAGAGAGAGAGAGAGAGAGAAGAAAAAGTGAATGAGAAAAGTGTGTTTGGAGTCTTTTATAGATCCTATTATTCTATAAAAGACCCTATTATCCTGAGGGTTGACACCACTCAAGGTGTCAACCCCAAAAACTAGCAGAGGCACTAAGAGTAAGGCAACAAGATGGTATCGACCTCCAGGAAGACTACTGTCGATACCATAATAAAATTTCCAACTTCCCAAAGAACATTTCAATGAAAACAAGTGCGAACAAACACTCCCAATGTCACGTCCCAAACCCGCCCCTAAAAGTTTGGCATCGCAACCGGCCAGTAATCCTAGATTACCACAGGCCTTTCTATACAAAACATAAATAATCGGGGCTCGCGGAAGCGAAAACAAAATACTAATAGTCCAAAGAGCTGTGCATTTATATGAACAAGTATTTACATGCCAAAAATATTAATTTACCCACTAACTTTACATAACATGTACCAAAAGATCATATACAACACATAGGCACAGGCCACAGATGCATAACAAAACAAAGCTCACTATACGGCCTTCCAGGCCTAGCCCCAACTTAGAGGCATGCAAAACAGCTGGTAGGCTTCAAAACGGCGGCTCGGTCAAGACTCCGCCTAGGCTTGACTCCCAGAATGCTCACATATAAATACATATATACAAACAATGAGCTAAAGCTCAGCAAGTAACATTAAAGTAAAGGGGTAGTGAACGAATTCCGCATATCATATATTCGTAAATCAAATCATTCATAATCATAATCATAATCAGAACATACATAATGGCATACTCCATAAAACATAACATATAACGTCTTCCGACTAGAGTAATCAGTTCCGGATACTAATTAAACACACACCACAATGAAGTGGCTAACGAGATCTCGTAAATTGGTCATGGACCCGTATTTTCATGCCGTCCCTCATGACTTGGGACTATCTATGGATGCCATACTAGATTCGCAAATCGGGACATTCGTTCATGGGTTTAAAATCACATTTCAAAACATATCGTATCATCTAGCATTTCGTATAACATTTCAAATACATTACATATCAATATAACTTTACAGAAATGTTACTCACAGTGGGTTTCCAAAACCGGTTGCACGGTCTTCAAGATTGACCTACAGATACAAACATTATAGCATGATTCTTAACACATAGAGTAAACACACACACGTAATCTCTTAATGGTGTTTTCATCTCATAACCTCATTATCATAACTGAATTAAGGCTTATGAATGCCTAAAATGTAACGGGAATGCCAAAACATGCATTGAAACACTTTGTGAAATTTCTGAAAAATAGGTCCCCGCTCGAGCGGCAAAACCCTCGCTCGAGCGGACTGCAAACTGTGATAGAGATATTGGATGTGCGAAATTCCCGCTCAAGCGTCAAAACCCCTGCTCGAGCGGCCTTCCAAAATCTGGGTGAAAAACCAGTCCCATTTTCTGCTAAACCGTGGGTCTCCCTTTTGCAAAATCAATTTCCAAAATCATAAAATTCAAGGCTTAAACACTTGAAGAACAACTTGATTTAAGCTTCAAAACAAAACCCACGTGAATCACATAAAAGATCAAGCTTTGAATTGAGATGAAAATTCATAACTATGCACCCAAAAGCTTCATTTCTTAAAACCATGGAGTTTTCCCTCAAATATGAAAATCATGCAAGAAAACCATGATTTTAAACATAAATTTCATATTATGATGCCATGCATATTCATAGATGCTCCTTAGGTCAAAACACACATAATACTTTCCATGAACTATAATTTTCCCTTAAATCAACTTACTTGTCATGAGATCATGCATGAATTAACCTTATTCAAGGACTTAGAAGAGAAATTCTTACCTTGAGTTCTTAATTGGAGAAGTTTAGCTTATTTCCCCCCTTTCTAACTTCTTCTTCCTCCTTTGTTCACCCTTCTCACGAATTCTCTCTCTTCCCTCTCCCAGATATTTTCTTTCTTTTCGTTTTGAGTCAACAATGGTCAACATCCTTATCTATATATCATATATAATAATTGTGCCAAATACATGAGCCAAACGGGGCTTAGCGAATCAGACGAAATTCAGTTCTCAATTAAACGTCCCAAAGGGTTCTAAAAATTTCCGGTATCACATAGGCGTGTTCAATTTCGTTTTCCGAACCCATTATGGTCATCAATTTCAATCCCGAAGTTGTAATTCAAACATATATTTTTCTAATTCAACCAGATATTCTTCATTTAGTTCATATAAACACATAATTAATTACCGATAATTACGTCACACGTTTTGGGGTCATTACACCCAACAAGTCTAAATCGAATTGTACTCCTACAAAACTAAATTATAACAACTCCAAAGGCTCTCAAAATGAAAATAAAGGAATTAAATACACTCTCCAATAGTTTAGAGGACACAAGTGCTACTGTAAACTTTGATTCAATTTACATTTGATGATTGGAAAATGCTATACATACATAAAATTTATAGAAAAAAATATCATAATTATGATGTGGCAATGCCATTTTGGTAAGTAAATTTAAATTTTAAAAAATTATAAGTAGCACTCTTATCTAATTTTTAATCTACTACCTCAATTCTTCTCTTATTTTTGAGTTTTTTTTTTTAAAATTTTATTACAAATTTTAAGAAATTATAAGTGGCATTTCACTCTTATCCAAATTTTAAACTATTACCCTCTCCAATTCTTCTATTATTAGAATTATATTATATTTTCTTTTCTTTTTCAAGTTTATCTTATTTTATTTTTTTAATTTTTAAGTTTGAACGTGATTTTTTTTTTCAATTTTCATTTGATGTTAATTGAATTTCTCTCTATCTCTTTTTTCTAGGATTCATCTATTTTTTTATTCTTATATTCTTATAGTTTATTTTCAAATTTAAACTTTATTATTATTATTTTTTTTTATACATAGTGAGATAAATCAAATATCACCATCTAAATTAGCATCATAGTATTTAATAGTGAATTTTTAACATTGTTCACCACTTTTTATTACTTGCTTGTGTATAGTATGGATTACTGGTAGAAAGAAATTGAATGTGTAATTAAAAAGCTCCCCCAAAAATGCGTGAGTGGGCGCCCAAGGAACCCTTCACTATGTTGCAAACGGTTTTGTTTTTGGTCGTTGGTCTCAATGTGTACAAACAAAGGAAAATATTTAAAAATTTTAAGAAAATTAATAAATTACAATTTGACATTTATGATGCTTTATTATTGTGTATTAAATTAGATAAGGTCAAATATATTTTTTTAAAAACTAATTAATCTGAACCTCTTCTTAGTCATTTATTTTGTATCAACTTTCCTCTCGATATTCAATAGTCCTTGATATAGGAAACACTATGTCCCAATGAATATTAGTTCAGACCTCAATTTTATAAGTCAAATATCAAATTATGCATTTTATCTGATTATTAATCTAATCCTAGAGCCATATCTTCCCAAACAAATATGGCCATAATATTTTTTAATTAATATATGATATAACGATAATATTACCTAAATATATCGCCTGTAATCAGTAATTTACTACTATAACATTATTGGGTAAATAGAGGACAATACTTTTCCTTTTCTTGCTTTTAATTGGCAAATGATAGACAGGACTTGTGCATTTAATTTATTTACTAACGGTTGGCACACGGGATGTGCGTGTAATTCAAATAAGTAAAAATAAAATAAAATACTTATTTGTGACTCAAATGGTAATTTTCTTCATTAGACCTAAAATCTAAGGTTCGAGTTCCACTCCTCCCATCTATCTAAATTTTTTTTTTCTTTTTAAAGAAAAAAATAGATACTGTAGAGGTTGTTTTAAGGACACCACCAAACGTGTTCACTTTATAATAGTACTAGAGGTTATTTTAAAAGAAAAGTGAACACTTTGCACCATAATGATAGAAGACTTTAGGACACCACCAAATTCATTCACTTTATAATAGTGCTAGCGGTTAGTACACACGATGTGTGTGCAATTCAAATAAGTAAAAATAAAATAAAATATATATTATATATGAGACTTAAGTGATAAGATTCTTATTTATTAAACTCAATGTTCGAGTCTCACTCCTAGGTGTGTTCACCTTATAATAGAATAAATGAATGAATGAATGAAAAAAAAAAAAAAAAGAAAAGAAAAAAGAAAAGAAAAGAAAAGAAAAGAAAAGAGAAATAATATCATTTTAAACATTCAATAACATTTAAAATGTTATGTACAAACCATATGTCAAATTTCTATCAATTTATTTTACGGATACTTTTATTTTTGTCATAAAAGTTCATATTAAAAATAATAATAATAAATTAGGAGGATGAAATGCTACAATTTATAATTAATACTGGCCCCGTTTGGGTAAGAAGGGAGTTGCTTAGTTGATTAAGTTATTTAGTAAGATTTTGTTTATGAGGAAAATGCCAGAGAAGTGGAGGAAGAGTATTTTAGTGTCAATTTATAAGAATAAAGGAGATGTCCAAAACTATAACAACTGTAAAGGAATCAAGCTAATGTGTCATATAATGAAAGTGTGAGAGAGAGTGATGGAACGTCGATTGTGAGATATAATAGAGGTATCAAAGAATCCATTTGGGTTTATGCCTGGTAGGTTGACAATGGAAGTGATTTATCTATTTTTCTAAGGAGAGTAATAGAAAGGTATAGGGAAAAGAAAATAGAGATTCATATAGTTTTTATCGATCTTGAGAAAATATATGATAGAGTGCCTCGAGATATAATCTGGTGGGTGGTAGAGAAAAAATGGGTGACAAAATGTTACATTGATATGATTAGGGATATGTATGAATGTGTAATGACTACTATTAGATCGTCTGTTGGAGAAACAAGTGAATTTCCAATTACTGTAGGGTTACACCAAGGATCAATCTTAAGTCCTCCTCTTTTTGGTTTAGTTATGGATGAGTTGATGAGAAATATTCAAGATGATGTGCCATGGTATATGCTTTTTGCATATGATGTCATGTCAGTAGACGAGACTAGAGAAAGAATTAACACTAAGTTAGAGACTTTAAGAAAAGCACTTGAATCTAAAGGATTTAGGATAAACAGAATTAATATAGAGTACATGGAGTGTAATCTTAGTAAAAGTAACAATGGAAGCAGATGAGAAATGAAGATTGAGAACCAAGAACTATTTAAGAGTGAACATTTTCGGTATTTAGGATTGATTATTACAACGGTTGAGAAGATTGGAGTAGATGTGATCCATATAATTAAGGCAATGAGTCTATTCCAATTATTACATTTTCACTATAATTTTGTCTTTTTGTTTGTGCATGTGATCTCTGGATATCATTAGTGTCTCAATCATTTCAGGTGTAAGCTTGCTGCGGTAATTGCTCAGCACCCTGTCCACCTACACTAAAAACTATTTCAGAAATGATCATAAAAATAGCAATGGTTAGTATATCATGGGTCATCTGTGAAAGCACAAGTCACATAGATTCTTTTTGTTTCCATCAATCCAAAATATTAAAATCTCCGCTATCATCCACTAGTGGGCTATCTAAATAGCGTTGTAATTCAGAACTCCTTACACTTACATGTTGAGATATTCTTATATTTTTTATTGCTGAAAAAATACTTAATCTTCCAGTTCAAGATAAGACTGGTGTAGTGTGTGTATTTGCATATACAGTGGCCATGTATTCTTCAAATAATTTTTTGCATGTTTTCATAATATGGGCAAGTTGTTCTTGTTCATCGAAAATACGTTCTAAAAATTTTTGTAAATCAATTTCTTTATACCTAGGATGAATTATTATGGCTGAACTTAAAAGATGAGGCAATGAATCAATATATTTATTGAACTTTTCTTTCATTGCAGTAATAATGGTTACATAATATTCATTTTCCATATTTTGTGAAAACTCACATTCTTCTTGCTAACATGTGTAAAACAAATGGTGAAGTAGGAATATATAAGAAAATAATTTTGTTGCAGTATCAAAAAAATTTTAAAAATCTTTATATAAGGCTACTTGGTGCCAATTAAGTTTCATGAGAGTCAGTACTTCCCATATTGATGTTGTTGCAAAAAATAAATCTATTTCTTTTTTTTATTTACAAGCTCTTTTTAACATATTATACGTTGAATTACACTTGCTTTCTATATCTAAAATTAATTTTTTAAATAACATACCTTCTCGTTAACAAATTTTCTTGTATTCTGAAATTCGATTAGCAGAAGACATATAGTAAGAACCGCATTTTTTTTAATTACCAATACAGAAGTCTTTACATACAACAAATATCACTTTTGATAACATGCAATGAATGTTATCTTAAATAAACGATAGCATTCGTTGGCATTCTATGTTAGCCCATGTTATTAAAAGTCTATCATTTTTTATAACTTTCATAGAATGCTATGGATGAATACTATGAAAAGTATATTGTAGCATTCTTAAAATGCTATGAAATGGTTAAAAGTTGATTAAAAATAGAACCATAGCAATTTATAATTGTTATAAAATCTCTTTTTCAATAATCTAACAACGTTATTATATACCATATCATCGCTATTTATGAATGCTATAATAATGTATATCACTTTTTGTGTAGCATTTATTTGATACAATAAATACCTACTACATTATATATTTAAAAAACTTGAAGCTGATAATGTAATAGAAATATTATCATCCATTGCAGAAACAATATTACTATTCTAATGGAAAGAAATCTTCATTGACAAATATAAAAATATTATCATCCACTACTTAAAGAATAGCAACCATCATTAAAGGAACAAAATAATTACATCGTTTGGGTAAAGTACCAAAATATAAATTTCACAACATTAAAATATAGCATACAAAAAGCTCAAGTCCTAAATTTGTCCATTTAAAGGCCAAAATAATCCCCATTCACTCAAATACCCCATTCCTTCACCTATGAATTTCTCATCCTTCTAGCTTGCTTCTCATACGAATTTGATTCCTCTTCTTCATAAAGAAGCCTATAAAAGAACAATTAATTAGATCCTCATGGTTAAAAGAGAAATTAAAAAAATAAAAATACATATATCTGAACAATCCATAAGCTCAAGTGATTCAATCTTGCTTTCATACCCAATGAAGTAAGAAAGTTGACTTCATTCAAGAATTAAATATCCAGGTTAGTAACTTTAGATTGATTATATAAGTAAATCAACAAACACCACAAAAAAACCAAAAAAAAATGTTATCATAAATACGAAATGGAGAGTATCTCTTTACATGCAAGATTAAAAAAATAAAATGAGTAGAATGTCAATATTTTAGAATTCTTTATTTAAATCCATTGCCACTATATTACTTGGTTCAGCATATAAAAGCAGAACGCAAGTCATTTGGTTCTGTCATCTATCTCATCATTACTTTCTTGAAATAAGAAATAAAAAATTAAAAAAAATCCAAAAAGATTCAAAATCATCATATAAGATCCAAAATCACAACAATTCACATCATGCTAAAGGATTTAGTCAAATAAATTACTAATTTTTGGATCCAAAACAAATTAGATAATGGAATTTAAGGTACACAACATTTTATGGTTACCATGGTTAATCTGATATACTTTTTATACTCATTATGTGCTATATATGGATATGCCCAAGAATTGAAATCTGTCATAAATAGGGAGCACCTTTCAAAGTTGTATCTAAACACCTTGCAAAAGCCTCGAATCAAAGAAACTCATGTAAATCAAGAATTTCAATTTTCAAATAGTAATACTATAAATTTAGAAATTTTATTGACAAATTACTAAATATTTATATGTGGTTTAGATTCATTTTATACATGAACCTCACAATATACACTTTTAATCTCCACCAAACACTTATATTCTTGACACAAATATGAAAATTTATGTCTCGGTTTCTAGATTACATCACTTTCAAAATCCAGTTCTTATAACATTCATTACCATTAGTTGTTCGTTGAATAGAAATTATTAGTACAAGAAAATGAATTGTATATTACACACACACACACACACACACACATATATATATATACATACATATATACACAAAAGCAAAATTAACTTAATTCATAAATTATAGCAAACCAATATACATACATCGAATCACTCCAAGAAAATTACACCCAAAAAAAAAAAAAAAAAAATTACTCACAATTTGTTCTTGGAATCTTCTCTTTTCTCTAGTGCACTTAAGATCAATTAATGTCCTTTGAGGCTTTTATATCAAATCCAATAGAAACTATAATCAATATATATTACATATAATTGATGAGTAGAATTGAAAGAGGGAGTATACCGATCCTGGTTTTGCCCTGACGTTCATTGTGTCCCGGACTTGGATTCCGTGGTTGAATATTGTATCCATGTCTTGTTTTTCCTCTTTGACTCTTTGTATTTGATTTTTGGAACTTGTTAGGCATGTTTGGAACAGATTGGTTGTTGATTGGTTTAGATTGTTGTTGCCCAGATTTTGGCCTCTTCGTTCAAGCGAGGCTTCTTGCACTCGAGCAAGCCTTGTGTAATTGGCTTCTTCGCTCGAGCGAGGTTTCTTGCGCTCAAGCGAGATTTGAGAGTCTTCAGGTTTCTCTCCCAGACGTAGTTTTTCTGGGAAGAGGAAGTTCTTTGCTCGAGCGAAGCTTCTTGCGCTCGAGCGAGCCTGGTGAAATTGTTTCTTCGCTCGAGCGAGACTTCTTGCGCTCGAGCGTGCGTGTGCATTTGTGGTAGACCTGAAGCTTTGCATTCTGCGCTCGAGTGAGGTCTCTTGTTGTGTCTGGTTGCTCGAGCGATAACTCATTCGCTCGAGCGAGGACTGCGTATATCAGTTCGCAGCAGAGCTCTTCTGCATCACTTTTGCATCACATTCAACTCAAAACCCTAGCCCAGCTCCTTCTCTCTCTAAAATACTCTCTCTTTCTATAAATACACCTTGATTTAAGGGTCTCTTAACCCTAGTTCCTTTATTAAAAAGGTAGAGCAACTCGTGGACTTCCATTTGATCCAAGAAAGTTTGAGTTTTGGGCATCTTCAAAGTTTCTCCTTCTTCCTCTTTGAGATCTACTTTTGAGGTAGGGATATTCTACTCTTTGATATGGGTTTTAACCTAAGTGTTTGTCATTTTGTATAAATAGTGGGATTTGAGAAGATTTGGGTAAAGTTAGGGTTTGGATTTGAATTTTTATTTTTGAAAGAGGGTTTTCTATATTTGGCCCCATATATGTATGTGAGGTCTTGATTATGATGTTATGTGAGAATACGTGGTGAGATTGAGCCTTGGGATTGATATTTGAAAAATGGGAAGATTTGCCCTAATATGAGTTAAATAAATTATTTGTATAAATAATGAAATTGATACGAGAAATATGAAATTGGAAGGGCGTATAAATAAATGGTGTTGTTGGATTTGATAAATCTCTCACCTATGAAAAAATTGGCAAATTATCTGTTTGATAAATTTGTTTATCTGTTTAGAAATATCTGTTTTGGGCTATTGGTGGAGGATAGCTATGATTGTTATAGAAACTGCATGAGAACTAGGTAAATTAAAACTGGTCATATAAATTACATCATTGAATATAACGGTTGATTAAATTGTTGAATGTGTGAATTTGGTAGTCATTGTATATGATAACGTTTTTAAATACATTGTACATGTATCTTTGTTTGGTAGGAGATAGGGGATGTACTCCATTGTTTGGGAGGAGATAGGGGATGGACTCCATTGAAAACTAAGTTGGCCGGAGTGTGTAGGGTGCAAGTCCCGAAATCTTATATATATATATATGGGTGTCGGTTCCCTCGAATGTGATTCCGTAAAATGACAAGAAAATTGAAGTGTTTGAATGATGATTGTTATTGAAGTGTTATTAAATGAGTTGTAGTCTTGTTTTGAATTGTTTAGGTTACAATGAACTATACCAATGAATTAATTTGGATAAATGAGTAGAAATGGACTGGGATATAAATGTCGATAATGATTGATTATGGAAAGAGTGTAAGTTAGTTTGCAAGTATTGAACATTTATCTGATACTGACATCTTAGTTAATTCTCATATATTGTTTTAGCATATCTCTACTGGGCTTTGGCTCACCCTACTTAGGAAATCATTTTCAGGTATAGGTGCCGCCTCCAAGGACATAGCTTGGGAGGCTTAAGGGTTGGAGGCTCTATTTTTTTTTGTTATTTTGGTTTTGTGGTTATATGTTTTTTTTTAAGCCGAGGGCTTTAATTATAAAGAGCTTATGACTCTCTTTTGTTGTAACCAAGCTATCTCTTGGAAAGATGTAAGCATGTAGGATATTTATTTTTGTTGTTATCCATTAGTGTTACATGCTGTAGTTTCAGAATAAATATTTATGAAAGTGTAATACATGTAATCTCTTTTGTAATATAAACTCTGATGAATGGAAGTAATATATTTCTTATTATGCTTGTGAATCTCTTGGGTGATTTGTACCATATTTTGAGGGTGTTACAGGAAGAGAGTATTACCTTTGCATTAAGAAGAAAAATACTAAACCAAGAAACTTTATGGAGCAAAAATCCTACTAGTATTGCTTTGGATTATCCACAATGAGAGAGAAATTAGGAAACTACTTGAAAGTGGGATCATGGGATACCTAAGTGCTAAAATTTTGAAATTTATATTTTAATATCTAAGATAGCATTATATTATCATTTATAACATTTACAAAATGTGATTAAAATCCTAGACACGCTTAATTTTTAACAACAATTGTAAAAGGCTATTAAAATTAGAATAAATGCTATAAAAAATATAATGTTATCACCTAATACTATTTTATTAGAAAATGTTGTAGATGTATCATATTTGAAAGTAGGCCTCGTTTGGGAACAGGCTATTTTAGTAACTTTTTGGCTTTTTACGAAAAGATGTGCAGAAAAGTAGAGAGGTGATGTGACTAGTTTTAGTTGACTTTTTGACTTTTTGACTAAAATAGTCAGTCCCCAAACGAGGCCTAAATATAAAAAAAAGCTATAAATACTTTTTGTTTTTTTAACAATCAGGTTTAAAATATGAGTACAATAACAAACATATAAATCACCGTTAACAAGTAATTATAAAATTGATTTCAAATGACTTACAGACTTATTGGAATATGTTCCATTATCTAAACTAATGGTAAATATTTTATTTTGCAAAGTTCACTCATATATTAAATTTCTTATTTTTATCCTAAGTGAATAACCAATGTATGGAAGTTCAATTAATCTAAATGAAATAATTCTTTTATTTAATTTCCAAACATTATCAACAAAATGTGTAGTGATTCATTGATATTCTAAACCATTATTTGACCACAGATCAAATGTTAAACAAACTCTTCCATTCAATTTTTTTAAAATGTCAAATAATTCATTTTTAATATTCTCAAATTTCTTTAAAATCCTGTTTCTAGTTGTATTTTTTGAAAAATCTTGATATTGCGGTGCAAAACCTCTTTGAGTCATTTCTAAAAAATCGAAACATTCACTAATAGTTAAATATTATTCTTTTTTAATAATAGAATCAACTATAGAATTTTGTGCATGTATAGAATCATATAAAAATATTTGCAAATTACTAGTTGATGAAATCCCTAATTGCATTTGAGTTCTAATATCAGGTTGTTGACTTTGTAAATGTCTTTGAGCATGCATTTTTAGATGGCTAGTACTCCTACAGATGCAACACTAAGTAAATTTGCATAATATTTATATTTTTCTTTAAATACAATTGTACCATCAGGATTAATTATAGGTACTCTTTCAAAATGCCCCCAAACAGTACTAGACGTGTCCCTAGATGATGCTGCTGCTGCTATTGGAAGAGGAATATTAGATACAGTAGAAGGAGAATCAACAGATTCATATTGTGTGTATGCATCAATATCAACATAAACATTAGGAATATTAGTATCCATAGTAATGTACGTAAAATAATATATATGAACTGAAAATTAATTAAAATAATAAGTAAACAATAATGAATTTCGAAATAATAACTAATATATGTTACGAAATAATTAACGTAAAAAAATGAGTAGCTAATAAATATTAATTCAAATACTTATTGTTATCAACTGGTGAATGCAATACAAAAATTAGCTTCTTCTGATAAAAGTTTCTTCTTGCATGATTATAATTGTCACTTAGAGATGAGACTTCAAAATTAATTGAGAGAGTTAATAGTTGAGAGAGAATGAGAGTTTGAGAGAGAGATTTATTTGTGAGAAATAAAATGGGAGAAATGTGGCATTTACAAGAGTTGAGAAGAGGGGGGAGTTAATTTATAAAAATAAAAATAAAAATTGGTGGCCGTTGGTAGGAAATGGTCATTTGGCCGTTTGAAGAATTTTATTTATTTTTCAAATCTTTTTATCATTGGACACTGCACACTAGCAATGAGCTGTTGTGAGTGGGCTGGATCGGGCTGAATAGGGAAAAAATTTTAGGCCAGATTAGGTTGTGAAACAGATGGTCCAAATTTAGGCCTAGGGTCCCGAGCCTGGTCGGGCTCATACAGGCGCGCGCCAATTTTACATCCCTAGCTCTAATGTAATGATAGATGATAAAATGATGGTAGTGATATGGTGTAGACAAGTTCAAATTAGGATTATTAAAAGAGCAAGCGATGAAATGCCATATGTACTGTAAAAAAGAATATTTTGTTAAATAAATTAACAGAGATGAACATAGGTGATTATTCGGTAGTTCGGGACACGTGGTGCTCCATGGTAATATGATTAGTAGAGAATATGGAATATTAATTATTTATGTTAAGTAATTGAGAAATAAGAGGTGCTATAATGAATGGTAATTTGTAAATGAGTATAGCCACGTAGTACTATGTGACTATTGTACAATTTTTTGATGTGGATGTGGAATTAATGCTCATTTGGCTAACATTTTGAGACTAAAAAAGTACAAAAAAACAAAATAAGCTATATAAGCTAATAAGACAAAATATCATTTTTTACCTATAATCATTATATTTTTTCTCTCACAAAAATAAAAAAAAAGTCCCAAAACAAAAACCAAACGAGGCTAAAAAAGCCAGGCTAAAAAAATCTCAGACTAAAAAAGTTGACTATATTAACTAATGCCAAACGATTCCTTAATATCGAATTGAAGTATTAGAATTTAAATTGAAACAATAAAACACTTAGGGGTTTAATTTGTACTGTGGCTTGAAGTTTTGAGTTTTTTTCTTTTTTTAAAAAAAAAATTCTTATGTATTTTAATTATTGAGATAAATGAAAAGATCTACTCTGGCTGTCATATGACGGCGATTATAAAAATTTGGAGGGCGATGATGAGTGGCTTGGGGCACGTCCTTTATTTTTACATTTTGGGGGCGCCCCTTTACCCTTTTTCGAGAATAAATCGAGTGCATTCAAACAAAATTATCTCCCTACAGTCTAGCCGAGAAAGGCCGTTAAAGTTATTGAAGTTTTCATTTAATGCCACATGTCGATCTACAATTCACAGCTGTATCTTCCTCATTGCTTTCATCATCCACTGGAACATTACAGCGTTTCTGCGAGCGCTGATTGGGCGCTATCTCGCTGATTCGGTGTGTGGCCAGCCTGTCATCTGCAAAAGCATTCTAACCGTACATTTTCCGACTTTTACATAAATTTCAAATTTAACGATGACGTGGCACTTTTTCATTGGGTAGAGGACTTAAAAAAATAACTTTAACAAAAATGCCTAAGACCCCCAGTGGGCGTCACTGGGGTCATGTACAGAGGTTTTCCATTGGTCAAATTTTTTTTTTTAATTTTTATTTATTTTTTATTTTTTATTTTTGTGATTTGGACGAATGACACGCTACCACCTCACTGGGGGTCGACCCTCTGTAGCAAAGTCCTAATTTTAAATAGAATTTTTTACTAAATAAATGATTAAATATTTGTAGGTGTGACATTTATAATTTTATAAACCCCGCATCCATATAAGATATTTGATCATTTATTTAATAAAAAATTTGCATCTATAACATTTTCAATAGTTTAAGGATCCCCAAATTCAATTCAAATCGAATTCCATGCCTCTTCCCTCCCCTCTCCTTCCATATCCTTAACTTAACAGCTGTTTGAATTTTTTTATTTGTTTTCAGTCGCTTCCAAATTATTTAGGATTTGCATATTTAATATATTTTTAATTTTTTTATAAAAAAATATATGAAAAAAATAAAGAAATAATGTGATTCAAATAAATATATTTATTTAGTGCATTTCCAATTAACCCCTTAGGGTTATCTTGGAAAGTAGGTTAAAAATTAATTTTTTGACTTTTTTTTTTATTTTTTTTAAAAACGTATAAAAAAATATAAAGATAATGTGACTCAAAAAAATCAAAATATAATTTCTACTCCCAATTACTAATGGAAGTAAATTAAATAAGTTAAAGAATTTATGTTTAGTTTGATTTTTAAAAACATTTTCTAAAAAAATTAAAATTAATTTAGTGAAAGAAATAAAAAAATAAAAAATATTTGTCATTTTCACATAATTTTATCTTTTGGGAGGATAGAAATATTTTTTAAAAAATAAAAAATAATATTTATTTTTATCAAATTAGTTTTCATTTTAAAAAAAAAATTGAAAATAATTTTTCAAAAACAAAGTTGAAAGATAATACTTTTGACTATTACTTTTTACAGTTGTGCACATCCCTACAAAATTTTCATAGATTTTGACTGGTACGAATTTATTCACTTACTCTGTAACGTTAACCCTTACCCGTCAGAGTTTATGAAGATGTGTTTTTGTAGGAGATTTTTGTAGGGATGAATCATTTTCCTTCTTTTTATTATTAGCTTCTAAAAAATTGTACCAAACATACCCATTGCAAATATAATTTACTCAACCATCTCATAATGTTAAATTACAAATACATCTTTGAGATTTGTTTAAAATACGAATTACGTCCTATAATTCTGAAAGTTACATCTCGCTCATTGAAATTTATAATTTCATAACAATGACCCATTTTATTAATAAATTATCAACTTAATTAATAGTTTTTAATGATATCAAAAATATATTTCAATTAATAATTCTGGTAATTTTATTATTGTATAAGAGAGTAGTTAAAAATTTTAATTTTTCAGTTAATTCTATTAAATAAAAAATTATGCTAAGGGAGTATTTATAATTTTTCAAATCACAGGGACAATCTGTATTTTAAGTAAATCTCTAGGGGTGTATTTGTAATTTACCCAAATTATTATTGTTAATACACTTAAAGATTTTATTTTTTTGAAAAAAAAATCATTTTGCCGTTGTCAATACACTTAGAGATTTTTTTTTTTTTTTTTTGAAAAAAAGTTCATTTTACCATTGTCAAACTACAATATTGTTACTTCACCTTTGATTTATTAATTTGAATAATTAATATACTAAACTGTTGATATTAGTTCATTTGGTTACAAAGCACAATGGGATTAATAATTTTTTTATTTTATTTTATGCAATATCTATCATATCTGTGAGCACACAAGTGATTAATTAAGATTATTGATTTACTTGTCCCATAACAAGAGTCAAATATCCAAATATCATATAACAAAATACAATCAACTATTTTAAAATTATTAATAGAACACAAAATATAACAAATTATAGTAAATTATTGCCTTGCATACAATCAAATTAAGCAAATTATGTGCATAAATATTTTTGTATGCCAATATGTGTGATATACTATAAACAAATATTTATTCGGTTGACAATATTGATAAAGTGAATTAATAATGCTAATATTTTAAGAAAATAATTATTCACATTGATAATTCAAAAAGTAAAGTAACACAAAATAATTATTAAGAGGACAAAGTAAAATTTTTCAATTTTTTGTTTTCTAAGAATGCAAAGATATTGGTATTAGGGGTGGGCGCGGGTCGGTTGCGTTCACGAAATCTCCAATTCGTCATTCGTTTCCCAGATTGGTGGATTGGAAAAAATCAATCTGCATCCGTTCGCCAATCCGGCAAATGTGGATTGAGCGGATTGACAGATTGACGGATGGATGCGAATCGGTTTGGCGGTTTAAAATTTTATAAATTTTCAACATAATTTAACTTGTGCACTTCCTCAAAAAAAAAAAAAAAAGTATTACAGTCAATGACTTAAAAAAGTATTACAATCATTGCATGCCTCATCTAAAAAAAGAAAGTTTAAAACTTTAGAATGTTACAATCACTACATGCCTCATCCACATGTTACAATCACAGCATGTCTCATCTACGTAAAGTATTACAATGGTTTTTAAAATATAAAAACAATTTAAACCACCAAAACCATGAACAGGGTAGTAGTAGAATTTGTATGTCTCTGTATTGTAACATCTATATCTGTTTTTTAAAACAAAAACCAACCAGCATATATCATTTATTTATTTATTATTTTTAGTGTTAGATTTAAGAATAAAAAAATATAGATAAATAATACATTTATTTTTTTCAATTCAAAAAATATATTGAAGTTGAAAACTCTTTTTTAACAAAATATATTCAACAGAATATTTAAACTCTTTTTCAATTGAAAACACAAACAAAATATCAAAACAAATTGAAAACACAAAGTCTTACAAATTACTAAGAGTGCTTGCGGTTTGACGGTTCGGTTACGGCCAAATGAACATCAAACTCGCCATCTGTCCAAAACTAGGCGGATTGAAAAAAATCAATCCATAACCGTTCGCTCATCATTACACATCCATTCAAAATGTAGCGGATTAGTTTGGTTCGAATAATTTGAAGGAATCGATATATTCATTGCTCACCCTAATTGGTATAACTTCGCATTCATCCCTTTTGTGATGGTTCCCCACTTTCCTAAAAGTCGAACTAATATTTTTGGGGGTATGTGGTAGATTAACCCTTTAAAAATCTCTGTCAAGTATTCAACTATTTTGTTGAATACAAGTAGTTACTATAACTTTATTTTTGGGGTCTAGAGTATCTCCCGTTCATATTGGTACAGTCCAATATAGTTCGGCTTGTTGAGTTTATTTTTGGTATCTTTTTTGATAATTTGAATCGTTCATATTTTAAAATTTATTGAATATATTACTTTTGTAAAAAATCATGTCGATTAGATGTCAGAAAATTAATGATTTATAAAAAAATGATCTGAATATATAGTATTCGTTATTTGATCGACGTGATTTTTTATAGAAATAATGTACTCAATAAATCTTAAATTGTGAACAATTTGAATTATCTAAAAAAGACCCAAAAATGAATCTAATAAATCGAATTAGATCCTCCAATTCAGATGATGAACTGGATTTAAGCCACTGCCAACTTGATAATTTGGTCCGTCTGAGGTTGCTTGGAACAATCTATCTAGGATATAGGGTTTTTTTATTTTTATTTTTATAAGTTCAAATTTATTAAAGTTAAAAATTTTAATTTTACAATGAAGTTGACTTATTATAGAACTAACTTGAATCCATTTAGGTGATCTAAATCGTTTATCTCATAGAATCAATTAGAAAAATTATGTACGCAAAAATCAAGTTGATTCAATATCAATTGTTATACCATTAGATCATTCTTTGTCTCTACAGCATATGTCTTTAATAATAGACTGCCTAATATATATATATGTGTGTGTGTGTGTGCGCGTGTGTAATTTGATCATATAATTATTTATGTTTGATTAGTATGATTTTCAGCATGTATATATTTTTCTCAATTTGTCATATAATTTGAGTGATTTAGATAACTCATTTGTGAAGTTGATATCTTCAATTTTAACAAATTCAAATTCTTTTTTTTTATAGGGATGCAATTCCTTTATGCTGTGTTTGGTTAATATTGTGTTTGGTTGGAGGATTTGGAAAGGGAAAAGGAAAATGTGTATGAAACTATGTAAAATTTAAATATATTTTATTCACATTTCACCTACATTTTCCATTTCCATTTTTAAATTCCTCTTCAAATCTCTCAACTAAACACAACATAAGGGATTTGGAAAGGAAAATAAAAAAAGTGTGTGAAATTAAGTGAAATATAAATATATTTTATTCATATTTTATTTACTTTTTTTGTTTTACTTTTCAAATTTATTTTTAAATTTTCTAACCAATCACAATGTTGGATTGAAGGATTGATTAAGCTCAACTTGAAATGTACATAAATCTGTTCAATTTCGCCTGAGCCCAACCTTCACCCCAAATGGATTGCCGAAGACAAGCCAGGGTAAATTTTAAAGAGTATTTGGTCCTTTGCTCGAATTCAAGACAAAAAATTTATATTCGAATATCCTAAGCCGATGTATTACATTTTTTTTTTAAATAAAAAAAATATATTAGAAAATTATAAACATTGAACATAACAAGAAAATTAGTTTGAGTTATATTTATCAAATAGTAGAATATATTATATTGTAATATTGATTTTAGTGAGTGTTTGGGTTTTATTTATTTATTTATTTATTTGTTTTTATTGTAACTTTTTTGTTGGCTTATTGTTGTCTTCTAAATTTTTATTTTTATTTTTCAAAAAATTTTAGACTTCTAGATTCTACTCAACAAGACGAACCAACAAATAAAAAAATAAAATAAAAATTCCAAAAAAGTCTAGCAAGGACAAAAATAAGCTAAAAATAGTGATTTTTTTTTGTGTGTTTATCTTTTTAGATTCGTCTACATAAGATTGACTGGAAAAATAAAAAAATTTAACATAAGTTTTAAAAAAAGTTACTAAAACTAAAAATGTTCAAAAAAAAAAAAAATGTAGTTTATTTAGAAGTACCCATAATGGAAAAATAATCAGTATTTTATATGTAGATTTTATAGAGGGAATATCAACAAAATTGAGAGTAGGAAAAATAATTGCAAAGTAATAGATGTACAAGTGAATCATGCATTAGATTGTACAAATAACTTCATCACTTTGCTATTACATTTCTTACTCACCATTTTTTAAAAAAATTTCCTATTTTATATTTATGATATACAATTTATATATATAAACAATAGAATTCTGAATTGTTTGAATTACTCGGATTGTGAGTCTCCCCTGCGCTATTTGAATTTAATTCAGGTAGATAGATTTTAACATAAGTTCTGATCAAATTACTGTTGGTACTTTTTTTCATAATAATATTAAAAATATATATATATATATAATAAAATTAAATAGAAATGGCAAAATAAATTAATTTTTTTAATTAAAGAATGAAATACATAATAAACTATAAAACTAAAAATATAGGAATGAACTAGATTATATCATGAAACATATTGTAAGACGAATTCACATGGACATATAAAATAATATACAATAAAAAGTTTAAATTTAAAATTTTGAAGAACGAAAGATAAGGGATGCAAATCGAAACTTATGTGATATCACAGTTTCCTTAAAACAGATTCACCGCCTCTTGATGGGTGTTGGAGGTACACCGACGTCTGTCTCCTAAGAGACGGGTCAAAACCAACTAATGCAGAAACACCTTCTGAATAACATTGGCGAACTTGATAATGGCAGCACTCTCTCTTTAACATGAACCAAAGAAGGGGCTAGCACAAAGAAGATAGAAAAAATTTCTTTTAGTATAAAAATCATCTCCAACTTTATTAACTCAAAACATTATCTCATTTTCCATCACAAAACCCCCTTAAAAACAACATACTAAATTGGAGAGGAAATACCTCTATTTATACTAGTAGCGGCGAGCCTTACCTATGAAGGCTAATATCAATGGGGTCATCAAATTCCATTAACCAATGTCATCAACTTTAGCCATTAAGACTAGAGTTACAAAGGTTGAAAACCTATGGCCACTAATATGGTCATCAACTCCATCATTAAAAGATGAGAGTTATAAATGTTGAAAACCTTCCTTATATTATATATATAAATATATATATATAATGCTATTTGAATAATCCAACTAGATGGGTCGCAAAATGGATACGGGTGTTAGGTCACAATCTAATCCAAGTCCAATATCAAACACATACACAAGCTAAGTCCAACACATCACAACACAACCCAAACTCAAGATTAAGTCAAAGTCTAAGTCCAAGACTAAACCCAGCACGTCTACAAGCATAAGCGTAGGCCCAATTCAAACTAAGACTAAGTTCAAATCTAAGCCCAACTTTTATTGATGTCCACTTTATGAATCAATTCTCATTCAGAACCTAATGGTTTCGGTTCATTATTTTTATATTGTAATCTTCTCACTTAAGAGAATGCAACCCCACTTAGACCCATCTCAACTGGCGATTAGGTCTCACTTTAATTTTGAATTAAAGTTGTCGAAAAACTATTATTTTAACGATCCCCCACATGCATAAAATTGGTTGAATAAGAAAATGGGCAACGCTTAACAACAAAGACTCAGAGAGAGAGCACACAGAATAACCCTATATCGAAAAAAGGTAGTTGTTAGCCTTGAACCTTTTGTAATGAAAGCCTATCGGATTTACTAGCTGACCAGTGAACGTGATGTCTTGAACTATTCTGCTATTTGTGTAAACTGTAATGACCCCGAAATGCATATCATAATTATCTGTAATTAATTACGTATTTATATGAATTAATTGGGAATTATCTGTTGAGCCTACAATTTCGGGACTGAAATTGACGACCATAATGGGTTCGAAAAATGAAATTGAGCACGCCTATGTGATACCGGGAATTTTTAGAACCAGTTGGGAAATTTAATTGAGGACTGAATTTCGTCTGAATCGCTAAGACTTGTTTGGCTTGAGTTTATGGCACAATTTTATATATATGACTTAAGATAAGGATGTTGACCCTTATTTGACTCATTAACTCAACACAAAAAGAGAGAAGAAAAATCTGGAAGAGGAAAAGAGAGAGAATTCGTGGAAGAGAGAAAGGAAGGGGAAGAAGATAGAGAAAAAGGGGGAATCAAGCTCAAGGTTCCTCCAAAGAAGTGATTAAGGTGAGAATCTCCTCCTAATGTTGTGAAATAAGGTTGATTCATGCATAATGTCATGGTAAATAAGAGGATTGAAAGGGGGCAATATGTTTAATTTGAGCATGTATGGCATAAATAGATGATTCATGGTTATATTTTGGCATATTTGAGGGAGAACCTCCATGGATTTGAGGGAATGAAGCTTTTATATGCATAGTTATGATTCTTTATCTCAATTCATGGTTTGATCTTGTATATGATGTATGTGGGTTTTGTTGAGAAGTTGTAATGTTTAAATCAAGTGGTTTTCAAGTGTTTTGGAACTTGGTTTCATCACTTTGAAGTTATTTTTGGCAAAGGAAAGGTTGGAGCTTTGGAAAAGTGCAGAATTTCGCAGTCCGCTCGAGCGGGGGTTTGGCCGCTCGAGCGGAGATTTCGCACATTCAGTATCTCTGTCACAGTTGCAGTCCGCTCGAGCGGGGTT
>CM069905.1:77323438-77534138 GCA_036172215.1 Camellia granthamiana | reverse complement strand
AAAACTGAGAGAGCATTTCTGATTGCCATTCTGGCTTGAAGTAGACTTGATCTTGAGCTTGAGGTAGAGGCACACTCATACTTCAGAACATTGGCAAGACCTGAAGAGGTACACACGGAATATAGTCGCGGAACTTACTGAAGTTGGAACAAACTCAGATGCCCGACATTTTCCTCTTTTGCTTTTGCTTTGCAGCCCGAAACTCATAGCTTCAGATAGGTCTTGGTTTTACTGTTCTCACATGACCTGGGTTGAACCCTGCAGTTTTATGAAAGAACAAATTCTGTTTTGCACAAATGTGGAGAACGGCACGGCACTCGGAGCACAAAACGATTTTTATTTTTGAAAATGAGAAAAGGATCCTCAACCGGGTATTGAGCCTACGACTGAATACAGCACACTACAACTCAACAAGGAAATAAAAGGCACACAACCTAGACACATCGAATAACACTCGAAACGACCCAAAACAAAATCGAGATAAAACAAAAAGACACGACACTCAGACGTGCACAGGGAGCCTGTTTCACCGGGTATATTTCCCACCCTTTCTTATTTGTGATTCTCACATCACTCGGCCCTCAAGCTCGGTTTTTCTGAAAAAGCCCTCTTCTCACTTTTTCTCTCATCGCACATCTCTCTATTCTTAAATCTCTCATTTTTCATCCCTCCCCTGGGTGGTTGATGGATAAACAGCAAGTTGAAGGCTCGGGCCCCTAGCATTCTGCTCGATTCTCTTTCTTCCGCTCACAGCTAGTGAATTCTTCCCACAGAGGGGTTGCACTACATTCGGGTGTGTAGCAAATCTGCAGCTGACATCGATTGATGATGCTTTGCTGGGGAGTTTGGACGTGATCAGATCTGTCCAGATGATGGAGTGGAATATCTTGGCCCATTCTAGTTCGTGCTTCGCACTTGGCTTGATACCTCGTTGCGTGGAGGATATGAGAGCTTTCAGCCTTTTGCGGTTTGCTTCAGTTGTGCCTTTTCTGGCAGGTAGAGTGCCATTCTCGGCGAGTAGGGTGCCCTTTCTGGCAAGTATGTTGACAATGGGGAAAAGACAGAACACCTGACTCAACTGTGCCCCTGGTTCATCATTTTGACCATTTTTTATTTTTGCTTAAAAAAATTTGACCAAAATGAGAGTTAGATTAACATGCTTGTTCAACTTTTGATTTGAAATCATGCAAGTCAGGCCATGAGTACTGAAAATTTTCCTTTTTTAGGTCCAAGAAAATGGTCCAGTCTTGAATAAAAAGGAATAGTTTTTTGAGAGAAAATCAGTCAACCTCAGTAAAAATTTTCAAAAACTATTTTTGCAAACGGCCACTGCTCAACGAGCATAGAACCCACTCTCGAGATGCACAACCTCAGATCTGAAGGAAAATTGCCCCGTGCTTGAAGAAAGCTGTATGGCAACAGAAAGTTGCCCCTTGTTTGAATGGCACTGCGGCGCATTGAATGGCAACGGAAAGTTGCCCCTTGTTTGAATGGCACCGCGGCGCGTTGAATGGCAACGGAAAGTTGCCCCTTGTTTGAATGGTACTGCAGCACATTGTAGTCAGTCCTCAGAGCGATGAACACAACCAAATCCTCAGATACAGAGAAGACAAAGATGACCAGAACCATCGCATGGACACAATTGAATTTGAATTGTTTTACGGCTGGACTTCAGAATGAAGTTGCCTACGTATCCCAAAGATGGGAATCAAGCCTTACGTAGTTCGGGGTTAAGGTACACTCGGGTATTAACCTCTCCTTTTTAGGCTCTAACTTTTGCCAAGGCGCCCGATGCAGGTTTTCGACCTTGCGAGCTTCTTTCCTTTTCTTTTCAATTCTTTTCATTTCTTTCTCTTTTTTTGTTTTTCTTTTTTTCTTCCTCCTTTTTTTTTTTTTTTTGTATTTTTTTTTTTTTTTTTTTTTCGCTCTAACTTTTGCCTGGGTCGCCCTTCCGGGTTTTCGGCCCAGCGAGCCTCTCAAAGGGTAGAAGTGTAACAAGTCCATGCCAAATGGTTTTGAGATTGAAGCCCTCTGTATTCAGGAGAGTGGCTGTTGTATTGATTAGCAGAAAGATCCACCTTTGACTCTTCGAGCACATCGGACATTTTTGCCCCTAGTTCGAGGAGTGCTTCTGTTCTAGCTTCGCAAGCTTCTTCTGACGAGGTCTGACCTTCTTGATCTGACTTTGGTGCCTCATGTTCGAGGGCTGCTTCAAATCCAGCCACACAGGCCTTACATTGTGGTTGACCGTTGAACATTCCGAATGCCAGTTCAAGGTTTGAAAGCCAAGGGGGGTCGAGTCTCGAGGCTGAGAGCGATCCTAAGCTGCACAATCTCAAGAGCGATTCCACACATGTCTTTGCAGGACCGCGCAAAACCTTTTTTTGAAAGTTTTTAAGAAAGCGACAAATCGCTCGCGCTGAAGACAGTGTAGGATCAATCTGGATCAAAGCCAGGGTCCTTCTCAGTACTCACACTAACAAGCATGATTTCATTCATTAAGGGCTTAGTATGCCTCTCTTTCTCTCATTTGATCAAAGTTTTGCAAATCTCGAGGAATTCTTCCCTCTTTGTTTTCACCGCAGTGTTCAAAAAGGTTTTGAAAAACTTAGGTCAATACAATGACTTCAAGGCACAAGAGTGCAGGTGGCATGCACTGCCATTTCATTCAAATCCCAGCACAACTAGCACACGGTAGAAGCAAATGCGAGAGCGTGGAAATCATTGCTGTTTCATTCAAAATCTGTTGACATTACTGGCTCCCTGGCAGAAACAGACTCAAAACAAAACGAAAAGACAAACACAAAACAAAATGGTGACGCCCGAGGTAACACCCCCCCGGAATCACCCGACTCCTATACAACAGGACTGACTCGATACAACAAGACAGACCCAAAACAAAAGAGACAGACTCAAAACAAAAGGACAGACTCAAAACAAAACAACAAAATTGACCCACTACCCAAGTCAGAAAACACAAAAACTGGTATTTGCACATTGCTCAGAACAGTGCGTGCCATTCCCACGTCTGGAGTAATCTGAGTGCCATCCACAGGTGGTTCATCCCTTGATCACATAATCACATTATCCCCCAAATTCACTGACCCAGTGCCGATAGACTTTGCAGAACTTGCGTGACGATGACCTTGTTGTCGATCAGATTTTGTATCTCATGGTGAAGACGAAAGCACATATCAGTGTCATGGCCAGCTCGCTGATGGAAGGCACAATAGTCAGCCGGGTTATGTGAGGGAGGGGGTTTCTTTGGTAATGGCTGTGACTCTAGGGGCTTCAGATGCCCTTGTTCAACAAGGATTTGGAAAGCTTTTGATAAAGGCATGTGGAGGGCATGGAAGACCCTCTAACCTCGGGGTTGGTACTTCTGGGTTTGTGGATTTTTGCTGGACGCACCAACAGGGAGATTGGCAGGTGCTGGCCTGGCTTGCTGATTTCTTCCGAGTGGAGGATTGTTTCTGATACAACGACCCTTCTCCCAGTTTTCCCTTTGATTCAAACTGCCCCCAACTTGAGCGGCAAAAGTGTCATCCACAGTTTTTGCAACAACTGCGAAGACTTGCTCTTTGTTCAGTCCCTCGGCTTTCAAAGCCTCAACAGCCATCAGAAGATGCTCATGGGGAACCATGTCCGCCCCTATCTTGTTCTTTCCACTTGCCTTTACCTTGCCAAAGGATTGGCATTCCTCAAATACAGCCCGTTCCAAGACTGGGGAACCTTTTGACACGAACTCCCTGGTATGAGATGCGGTTGATGATGGCGCCAAAACTCCAAAGGTTAGATCTGCCACAGTTCTCTGAAGATCTTTGATCATCCTCATCAGCTCAGAAGTAGTAGGCTCACTGATTTGAGATGATTGGGGTTCACGTGCATCCATCGTGCTTAAGCCCATGCTTTCTGGGATAAACATCTCGGGCTTGAGTATATGGGTCGGGGGGAATATACTGGGGTTGTAGGTGGGTGGCAGTGTATGGCTGAGGTTGGGATGTGGATGAGGTACTTGGTCTTTGGGGTTTTGAAATGGAGCTATTGTCCGGTTGTCAATGAGATTCTGGATCTCATGACGAAGGCGATAACAACCATCGGTACCATGGCCGCGCTGTTGATGATATACACAGTATTTGCTGGGGTTGTGTTTGGCAGGGAGTGGATTTGGCAAAGGTTGAGGATTAAGGGGTTTGAGGTGGTCTTTTTCCATCAAGACTTTGAATGCGCTGGTTAGGCTCATATGGAGGGGGGTGAAAAATCTACCCTGAGCTCGGGCTGGACTGGCTGGTTTTGAGGCAGATGCCCCAGATGGGCGCTGCGTTTCACTACTGGTCTCAGCCTGCATTGCAGTTTCCTGATTTAACACTGCTATCATAGCCACAAATTCTTCCGAACCTTGTGCCATCACGGGTCTACTGATGATATGACTGGTGACTGTCGGATCAGATGAACAAATGAACCCTGTCTGGCCCTCCTTTGGCTTGCCTCAGCGAAAGAACATCTGGTTGCCCTTTGAACTGAATCTCTGACCCGACAAAGTCTATCAGCACAAGTCTAATGATCCTCGGGGGATATTGGAGCCTTCCGAAGCTATGGTTCCCAAGACTACCCTAGCAAAAGAGAAAACAGACAGCATCTCAGCCTGATTTCACCTGAACAGATACGAGCATAGTTGAATGAGTGTGCCCTCTACTGAATTCTGCCTCCCAAAATTCCGCCTGTAAGCTGATACCCTCAGGTAAAACTGATTCCACCAAATACTGATGCCCGCAGGCCTGATACCCAAAATACTGAATTGGTGCCCACAGGCCTCATGCTCAAACTTGTAAACTGATACATGCATTCCCTGTAGAGACGCACTCTAACAAGCACATAACAGATAAGTGAGAGCCAAAACACCCCTATGTTGGGGTAGGGTTTCCCTGTCCTATTTTGTCAGGAGCTAGGGTTTCACTACGCACGCAGTGGCTTCAAACAACCTATAAACGGGTAAGCAACCTGTCCTAGTTTGGAATGGTCACTATGGATCCGAATATGCACTAGGTCGAATGGTCAAAAAGGGTGCCCCGGTAAAACCGGGGTTTGTGTTCCCATGCTGTCAGAGCCCAGAGCCGATCAGCCTTACGGACATGACTTGACAAGACAAGCCTCCGGCAAATCGTTCGGGAATGGCATATGGCAAACACGGTGTCCTAGGCGCACCAATGCAAATGCAATGCAAAGAAACACACAAGCGTAGTCAAAAACAGATATCATGAGTTCGAGTCAAGTTCTCTAAATCCCCAGCAGAGTCGCCAGAAACTGTAACAAGCCCGCGAGGGACCTCGCTACAGTTCTGACTCGATTTTGTTGTGGTTCTAAATCTGAACCAAAGAGTCCAACTCTGGCAAATCGTTTTGAAGAAAAACAGATTTTTTTGAAAGAAGTGCCAAACATGGACTGCTTTGCCAGATACAGAGTCCAGCACCTAAAATTTTAAAATGGGAAATTTAGGAAACCCTGACTCGGTGCCAAAGGCCACGTGTCCGTCATCACCAAAGTTGGCTCGGGAACTTGGGTACGATTGGGGAAGGTCACATCGTGAGCACCCCCGCTCGCCCGGTCAAAGACCGGCCTCTACTAACCATGATATCTGTTTTTGAAAACATTATGAGTTCTTATTCCGGTTATTAGCCTAGATTACTATGTGATGCTCGCAGCAAACAAGTATAGACTGGGCCGTCTGAATTGGAACAAAACATTTCATGTTTGTTTGTTTGAAAATGGTGTGATGGTGCTACCCGCAGGTAGGCTAAAATGCGGATTTGCCACCCTCAGGTGGGCTTAGAAAACAGTGATGTTGCCACTATCTAGTGGGCTTAAAACAAACAGTCAATGCATTGTCCCAATTCAAGTAACTCAACCTCCACCCACAGGCATTCAAGGCAGTTATATCACATAAGCATGTAGCCTCATGGTAAGCATGCTATTCATGGCAGTCACTCACACACATGCAAGGATGCTAAAGCATAAAACTTACCGAGTACTCCAAGCCAAAACAGAAACTACATTAGAAATCATGCATGATCCCTAAGTATGCTAAAATGCCTAATGCAACACATGCAAAATGCAACTATAGCAGGCTCGGCTATTCTAAACATGGCATATGGAATGCTACAACTAACATGTATTCAACTTGGAATTGAAATACAAATGCAGTTTGTATGATGCGCCGAGCCCGGTGCATGCAAAACAGATGAATGATGCAAACATGCTGTCATACTGTATGCTAATTGAAATATGCCCTATATCTAACCATCGTAAGCAGATAAATAAAAAGGGAGAAAGACGTGGGGTTGGAAGACATACATCGCACACACCCACACTTATTATAGTTATGCCCTCGCGCAGAGGGTCCGAATAAATATACAGTCCGAAATAAAAGAATAATACAGATTTCTAATTAATTAACAAATTAAACTAAAAAAACTGTAAAACTGGCATGCAAGCCAGGGACTGCCTTGCTTCCGACAGATGATGCATGTTGGGCTGCCTTCGGCGCGGAAATCCACTGGGATGCCCCAAGTAGCCTCTGTTTGCACTATGTCTCGAAATGCGCGCCAGGTTCTGAAAAGTTGCTGATTCCTGATTTTGACTGCAACAGAGAGCAGGAAAGGGGCACAGCAATGTATTTCACAAATATATGCATGCCTCGATCCTCGTGCCACCAATCACGCATCTCGATGCATGATGGCCGAGGAGCCGAATTGCACAACTCAATATAGGATGAATGCATATGAATGCTACAACAAAACCTAGCTCCATCATGGGTAATCCGGAGTGTCGGTGACTTGGGAATTGAGACCCGTTTCGTTACTCAGAGTACAAAACGCGCCTCGTTTCCCGTGCAATATGCATGATATGTATGAAATGCAACTAAGATACAACCTAGTATGCACAATGCAGATGAAAATGAGATGTCTCGAAATGCGTGCCCACAGGCACGCAAACCGAGGAATGCGGAATGACATGCGAAATGCAATGATGGGCTTATACCAACATGAGGGAGCCTCAGCCACACTCATATAGGATGCCGGAATGATAAAAAAGAGGTGCCTCGAAATGCGTGCCCGTGGACACGCATACCGAGAAAATTCATGAATGCAATCTAAGATACAACCTGGTATGCACTATACTGGGAAAATGAGATGAAAATGAGATGCCTCGAAAAGCGTGCACGTGGGCACGCAAACCGAGGCCATGATGTGAGATGCGAATCGGATAAAACCTAAGTGCCTCGAAATGCATGCCCTCAGGCGCGCAAACCGAGGCGATGATATGACATGCGAAAATCGGATAAAACCGAAGTGCCTCGAAATGCGTGCACACTGGCGCGCAAACCGAGGCGATGATGTGAGATACAAATCGGGCTTATACTCACATGAGTGGACCTCAGCCACACTCACATCAGATGCCGTCGGATAAAAAAGAGATGCCTCGAAATGCGTGCACCCGGGCGCGCAAATCGAGGAATGCATAAAATGGCATACGGAATACAAATTGGGCTTACGCCAACATGAGAGGGCCTCAACCACACTCACACAAGCTGCCGATGAATGAAAACGGAGTGCCTCGAAGTGCGTACCCACGGGCACGCAAACCGAGGCAATGCACTAAGGCATGAAAATGCAAATTGGGCTTACACTTACATGAGAGGGCCTCAGCCGCACTCACATAAGATGCCGGCGGATAAAAATAAAGTGCCTCGAAATGCGTGCCCGCGGGCACGCAAATCGAGGCGATGATATACAAGCATGAAAATGGTACAGAAATGCGATGATGGGCTTATACCAACATGAGAGAGCCTCAGCCTACTCACATAGGAAGCCAACGGATGAAAACAGAGTGCCTCGAAGTGCGTGCACACGGGCACGCAAACCGAGGCAATGCGCTAAGGCATGAAATGACATGGAGAATGATATGCAAGCATGCAAACCAAATTTCAGCAGCTAAATGAAGGGGAAAACAGCCCCGAAATGATACGAAATGACAATCAATGCATGAAATCATCCCGAAATGTGATTTTAAGTACCCGAAATGGCCTACGGCTATGCTAAACATGCAAAATTGGCACATGACAGCAAAAAAAATAGCAAGGCAGTCCCAAAAATAGCATCTTTTCAGTACAAAACATGGCCAAATTGTGAGCATAGATATGGCAACAAAAGCTTGCAAAAATACGGTAAAAGAGGGGAATTACAAAGCAAGTGATATGTACAATGCTCAAACCCAAAAAATCAGTTCTACAACATTGAAGATGGAACAAAAATATGCACAAATTCAAGAGATGACAACCTCTAAATCAGTATGTATATATGCTAAACATAGCATGCAAAAAGGGGCTATAAAGAGAGGTATCATGAGAAATGACCAAACCACTTAATACCATTGACAAAAAGTGTAGAATAGACCAAAACAAGACACTCTCTAAGCCTGATGGAGGCTCAAAACAGTAGCTAAACAGGTCTAACAAAGCATGCAAATTTACGGTAAAATGAAAGAATTTCAAAGGAAGTACCAAAAATATACACCAAATGTCTTAAGACCCTAAACAAAACATGACAAGGAGACAAAAATAAGGCTTTATCTAGGCCTGATGAAGGCCAAAATCCGGAGCCAAATGAGTCTAGCAAAGCATGCAAATTAGTGGCCTAAGGAGGGATATAAAGGAAAGTATAACATGGAGACCCCAAACCAAGTTTATCTCTTCTACAATAATGTAGAGGGACACAAAATAAGCTCACTCACAGTTAATGGCATGCTCAAAATCAGACTTCATGTAGGTCAAATAAATCATGCAAGTTTACGGTAAATTGAAGGAAATATGAAGCAAGTGCATGATAGAGAGGCCAAAAAAGGTTGAGCCCTTCTTAAATATTGAAGAGGGACTCAAAATAGGCCCACTCACAGTTTATGTCATGCTCGAAATCAGATCATTCATGAGTCAAAAAAAACTTGCAAAAACAATGGCATATGATGAGATATTGAAACAAGCATTAGATAGGGGCCCCAAATGATGTTGAGACCTTAAACAAACATGAAGAACACCTCAAAATAGTGACATTTTCAGTTAATCTCGGAACTCAAAACCACAAGCAAATAGGTCTAAGAAATGAGCCAAAATAGGGCTAGAAAAGAGGGAAAGAGGACTTACCCTTGTAAACAACTTCTTGGCTGCCTTTTGCTTGAAGAATGGATGTTTCCTAGCTGCTGGAATTCTTCCCTTGCTGCTGGAAATGGTATGGTGATGATAGAGCTTGGAGTTGATGAAGAAATGGCCTAGAACTTGGATGTTTGAAGCTTGGAAATGGAGAGGGAGAGGAGAGGTGTGTATGGAGCTCTCAAAGGTTTTTTTCTAACCCTCCCACCAGCTGGAAGCTGCTGGTTTTTATGGCCAAAAAGGTGGAAATATCTTTCCCCAAATATCTAGATATTTTGAGGGCAAAATATCTAGATATTTTGAGGGCAAAAAAAAAAGATTTTGTTCGGCCACGAAGTGGGCATCTGAGACCGCAGTGTTCCTCGGAATGATGAAACAGAGGTACCTGCCAAAATTGAACAAAAACTAATGCAAAACGAAAGCTCGGGGACCAAAACCGCGCGGGGTCCCGAAAATGGGCTGCCGGGCACCGGAAGTGGTGTTCGGCTGCGAAGTGGGTCTCAGAGACCCCAGTGTTCCTCAGAACGATAAAACAGAGGTCCCCGCCAAAAACCGGAGAAAACCGATGCGAAATGAATGCTCGAGACCAAAACCGCGCAGTTTGGGGTCCCGAAAATGGGCTGCCGGGCATCGGAAGTGGTGTTCGGCTGCGAAGCGGGTCTCGGAGACCCCAGTGTCCCTCGTTATGCTAAAACAGAGGTACTCGCCAAAAAACAGAGAAATCGGAGAAGGTTGGGCGGTCCCGAACCGAGGCACACGACCTGACGGTCTCGAAAACCGGGAACCGGGCTCCGAAATGGGCAAAATGGCCTACGGCCACGAAAAGTAGCTCACGGCCACCGGGAGATAGTCTACGGGACTACTCCCTTCCCTCAGGAAAGAAAACAGAGAAAACCGAGTCTGGTTCGCAAACCGAGACAAGGCACAGAAGAGGGTTCGGAAGTCCGGAGGCAGGGCGCACGGCCGCAACTCTGAGACTTCTGAACGAGCACAGTATGCAACATCACCGAGCGCTCAATCGGTGACGTCTGCGTCTTAAGGTCGGTCAAAAATGGGGTGTCTACAGTTGCCCCTCTTTGACAGAACTCGGAAGTCAAGAAGTGACGGGAGTGAATGTCAAAGCCCAGAGACGACCCATTTTTGACAAGGCCGAAGACTTAGACAAACAAACAAGATAAACAGAGAATGTGTGCCCACAGGCGTGCCCGCAGGCAGGGGGCAAAATGCAAAATGATAGGCGCGGAGCCAGATGATCATGCAAGTGCGGCAAGCTGTAATGAAGCAGGTATTGACAAATAGATGCGACAGTTTTAAGCAAGAATGCAAAGCAACAACTACATCTCATGCAGTTAGGAATGCGGAGAATTATTCAATTCTCGTCGCGTCTCACACGGAGAAGATACAATACCTGCGCGATTCGTCTGGTCGCACTAGCCTCAAATGAACCGTACATACAATATCGTGCCTGCAAAATAGAGCAATTCAACAAGAACAATATGCTAACAACATATATTCAATGCGATTCCTGTGATTCCGAAAGTTCGACACACGCAGTGCCGGCGAGTGAATGCATCGCAATGTGATACAAGTAAGGTGCGCAAGATAGCGCGATGCAACAGAGAGTATAATAGATGCAAAATGGTGACATACTCCAACCGTGCTGGACCCGTGGGAGGAGAGAGAACAAAGAAAACCAATCAGGCGCGTTCCACGCAACCTGAGATAAATTCCAGACACGCTGAAAACCGTGTGAGGAAGGGGACACTCAAAACACGCTGAAATCATGAGAAGAGGTCGAAACAACCGTCCAGGTGCGTACACAACGCAACCTAAGATAAATTCCAAACACGCTGAAATCGCGTAAGGAATGGGACACTCAAACCACGCTGAAATCGTGAGAGGAGGTCCAAACAACAACCGCCCAGATGCGTGCACAACGCAACCTGAGATAAATTCCAAACACGCTGAAATCGCGTAAGGAATGGGACACTCAAACCACGCTGAAATCGTGAGAGGAGGTCCAAACAACAACCGCCCAGATGCGTGCACAACGCAACCTGAGATAAATTCCAAACACGCTGAAATCGCGTAAGGAATGGGACACTCAAACCACGCTGAAATCGTGAGAGGAGGTCCAAACAACAACCGCCCAGATGCGTGCACAACGCAACCTGAGATAAATTCCAAACACGCTGAAATCGCGTAAGGAATGGGACAAGAGAGACACATAGGGAGCAATCCCAGTGTTATGGAATGGTGTGAGCACTGGAACGTATTCCAAATACTTTTAACCGAAGGAATGGTGTGAGCACTGGAACGTATTCCAAATACTTTTAACCGAGGAATCTAACTTGTCGCACGCGCGAGGAAAAAGAATAATAGTCGCAAGTGAAAAGGTGCATAACAATGCAGGTGAAGTGCGCATAACAATGCAAGTAATGAGCATAACAATGATAGGCAAATGTGCATAACAATGCAACGAATGAGCATAGAATGATTGATACACAAAATGAGCAGAGTATGATAGACATACTAAAGGTGAACACAAAGTGTGATAGATGCACTATATGAACAAGTGTGATTGATACACTAAGTGAGAATGTGTGATAGATACACAAAATGGATGAAGTGTGATTGATACACTAAAGTGAAGAGAGTGTGAGTGACACACTAAGTGAAAATGTGTGTGATAGATACACAAAATGAATAAAGTGTGATTGATACACTAAAGCAAATGAAGTGTGTTAGATACACTGAGTGAAGCAAATAAAGTGTGATTGATACACTAAATGAATGATCTTAAACGGAACTTCTTTGAATGAACCGTACATACAATATCGTGCATGACTGAGAAAGAAACTTGACAGGTATAATGCATTACAAGGCATGATGCTTAAGGAAAGCAAATAAATGGACAAAGCGGCACTTTAGAAAGCACCTCATAAGGTGAGTGGCGGTGAACCGCTCTATTCTGACGGGGATCTCCCCTCGTGCTCTTCGAACACTTACCTTCAACTCACAGTACAAAGGCTCTGGAATGCTGACAAGGGACATCATCTGTATGTAAGAGCTACGGCTGCTACTTGTCTTCCTGATCATATTCACAACTTTCCCTATTCTCCAACGGGGTGACAGACTAGGTTGGTTCAGTATCCAGAATTGAGGTGCATACACTTGCTCTCTCAACCTATGGGGCTTCCATACAGATTTCAAGCCGAGGGCACGCCTCTGGGTATTTAAACCAGACTTTAGTCTCGAAAATCCCGAACCTTTGCGTTCTAGGCCACGGCCATTCGAACTCTAGTTTCCACCGTCGCAGTTGGTCTCCTAGGAACTCATCGCAAACACAGTCAAGATGCATCTGGCAGGGGAAAAACTGAGAGAGCATTTCTGATTGCCATTCTGGCTTGAAGTAGACTTGATCTTGAGCTTGAGGTAGAGGCACACTCATACTTCAGAACATTGGCAAGACCTGAAGAGGTACACACGGAATATAGTCGCGGAACTTACTGAAGTTGGAACAAACTCAGATGCCCGACATTTTCCTCTTTTGCTTTTGCTTTGCAGCCCGAAACTCATAGCTTCAGATAGGTCTTGGTTTTACTGTTCTCACATGACCTGGGTTGAACCCTGCAGTTTTATGAAAGAACAAATTCTGTTTTGCACAAATGTGGAGAACGGCACGGCACTCGGAGCACAAAACGATTTTTATTTTTGAAAATGAGAAAAGGATCCTCAACCGGGTATTGAGCCTACGACTGAATACAGCACACTACAACTCAACAAGGAAATAAAAGGCACACAACCTAGACACATCGAATAACACTCGAAACGACCCAAAACAAAATCGAGATAAAACAAAAAGACACGACACTCAGACGTGCACAGGGAGCCTGTTTCACCGGGTATATTTCCCACCCTTTCTTATTTGTGATTCTCACATCACTCGGCCCTCAAGCTCGGTTTTTCTGAAAAAGCCCTCTTCTCACTTTTTCTCTCATCGCACATCTCTCTATTCTTAAATCTCTCATTTTTCATCCCTCCCCTGGGTGGTTGATGGATAAACAGCAAGTTGAAGGCTCGGGCCCCTAGCATTCTGCTCGATTCTCTTTCTTCCGCTCACAGCTAGTGAATTCTTCCCACAGAGGGGTTGCACTACATTCGGGTGTGTAGCAAATCTGCAGCTGACATCGATTGATGATGCTTTGCTGGGGAGTTTGGACGTGATCAGATCTGTCCAGATGATGGAGTGGAATATCTTGGCCCATTCTAGTTCGTGCTTCGCACTTGGCTTGATACCTCGTTGCGTGGAGGATATGAGAGCTTTCAGCCTTTTGCGGTTTGCTTCAGTTGTGCCCTTTTCTGGCAGGTAGAGTGCCATTCTCGGCGAGTAGGGTGCCCTTTCTGGCAAGTATGTTGACAATGGGGAAAAGACAGAACACCTGACTCAACTGTGCCCCTGGTTCATCATTTTGACCATTTTTTATTTTTGCTTAAAAAAATTTGACCAAAATGAGAGTTAGATTAACATGCTTGTTCAACTTTTGATTTGAAATCATGCAAGTCAGGCCATGAGTACTGAAAATTTTCCTTTTTTAGGTCCAAGAAAATGGTCCAGTCTTGAATAAAAAGGAATAGTTTTTTGAGAGAAAATCAGTCAACCTCAGTAAAAATTTTCAAAAACTATTTTTGCAAACGGCCACTGCTCAACGAGCATAGAACCCACTCTCGAGATGCACAACCTCAGATCTGAAGGAAAATTGCCCCGTGCTTGAAGAAAGCTGTATGGCAACAGAAAGTTGCCCCTTGTTTGAATGGCACTGCGGCGCATTGAATGGCAACGGAAAGTTGCCCCTTGTTTGAATGGCACCGCGGCGCGTTGAATGGCAACGGAAAGTTGCCCCTTGTTTGAATGGTACTGCAGCACATTGTAGTCAGTCCTCAGAGCGATGAACACAACCAAATCCTCAGATACAGAGAAGACAAAGATGACCAGAACCATCGCATGGACACAATTGAATTTGAATTGTTTTACGGCTGGACTTCAGAATGAAGTTGCCTACGTATCCCAAAGATGGGAATCAAGCCTTACGTAGTTCGGGGTTAAGGTACACTCGGGTATTAACCTCTCCTTTTTAGGCTCTAACTTTTGCCAAGGCGCCCGATGCAGGTTTTCGACCTTGCGAGCTTCTTTTCCTTTTCTTTTCAATTCTTTTCATTTCTTTCTCTTTTTTTGTTTTTCTTTTTTTCTTCCTCCTTTTTTTTTTTTTTGTATTTTTTTTTGTATTTTTTTTTTTCGCTCTAACTTTTGCCTGGGTCGCCCTTCCGGGTTTTCGGCCCAGCGAGCCTCTCAAAGGGTAGAAGTGTAACAAGTCCATGCCAAATGGTTTTGAGATTGAAGCCCTCTGTATTCAGGAGAGTGGCTGTTGTATTGATTAGCAGAAAGATCCACCTTTGACTCTTCGAGCACATCGGACATTTTTGCCCCTAGTTCGAGGAGTGCTTCTGTTCTAGCTTCGCAAGCTTCTTCTGACGAGGTCTGACCTTCTTGATCTGACTTTGGTGCCTCATGTTCGAGGGCTGCTTCAAATCCAGCCACACAGGCCTTACATTGTGGTTGACCGTTGAACATTCCGAATGCCAGTTCAAGGTTTGAAAGCCAAGGGGGGTCGAGTCTCGAGGCTGAGAGCGATCCTAAGCTGCACAATCTCAAGAGCGATTCCACACATGTCTTTGCAGGACCGCGCAAAACCTTTTTTTGAAAGTTTTTAAGAAAGCGACAAATCGCTGGCGCTGAAGACAGTGTAGGATCAATCTGGATCAAAGCCAGGGTCCTTCTCAGTACTCACACTAACAAGCATGATTTCATTCATTAAGGGCTTAGTATGCCTCTCTTTCTCTCATTTGATCAAAGTTTTGCAAATCCCGAGGAATTCTTCCCTCTTTGTTTTCACCGCAGTGTTCAAAAAGGTTTTGAAAAACTTAGGTCAATACAATGACTTCAAGGCACAAGAGTGCAGGTGGCATGCACTGCCATTTCATTCAAATCCCAGCACAACTAGCACACGGTAGAAGCAAATGCGAGAGCGTGGAAATCATTGCTGTTTCATTCAAAATCTGTTGACATTACTGGCTCCCTGGCAGAAACAGACTCAAAACAAAACGAAAAGACAAACACAAAACAAAATGGTGACGCCCGAGGTAACACCCCCCCGGAATCACCCGACTCCTATACAACAGGACTGACTCGATACAACAAGACAGACCCAAAACAAAAGAGACAGACTCAAAACAAAAGGACAGACTCAAAACAAAACAACAAAATTGACCCACTACCCAAGTCAGAAAACACAAAAACTGGTATTTGCACATTGCTCAGAACAGTGCGTGCCATTCCCACGTCTGGAGTAATCTGAGTGCCATCCGCAGGTGGTTCATCCCTTGATCACATAATCACATTATCCCCCAAATTCACTGACCCAGTGCCGATAGACTTTGCAGAACTTGGCGTGACGATGACCTTGTTGTCGATCAGATTTTGTATCTCATGGTGAAGACGAAAGCACATATCAGTGTCATGGCCAGCTCGCTGATGGAAGGCACAATAGTCAGCCGGGTTATGTGAGGGAGGGGGTTTCTTTGGTAATGGCTGTGACTCTAGGGGCTTCAGATGCCCTTGTTCAACAAGGATTTGGAAAGCTTTTGATAAAGGCATGTGGAGGGCATGGAAGACCCTCTGACCTCGGGGTTGGTACTTCTGGGTTTGTGGATTTTTGCTGGACGCACCAACAGGGAGATTGGCAGGTGCTGGCCTGGCTTGCTGATTTCTTCCGAGTGGAGGATTGTTTCTGATACAACGACCCTTCTCCCAGTTTTCCCTTTGATTCAAACTGCCCCCAACTTGAGCGGCAAAAGTGTCATCCACAGTTTTTGCAACAACTGCGAAGACTTGCTCTTTGTTCAGTCCCTCGGCTTTCAAAGCCTCAACAGCCATCAGAAGATGCTCATGGGGAACCATGTCCGCCCCTATCTTGTTCTTTCCACTTGCCTTTACCTTGCCAAAGGATTGGCATTCCTCAAATACAGCCCGTTCCAAGACTGGGGAACCTTTTGACACGAACTCCCTGGTATGAGATGCGGTTGATGATGGCGCCAAAACTCCAAAGGTTAGATCTGCCACAGTTCTCTGAAGATCTTTGATCATCCTCATCAGCTCAGAAGTAGTAGGCTCACTGATTTGAGATGATTGGGGTTCACGTGCATCCATCGTGCTTAAGCCCATGCTTTCTGGGATAAACATCTCGGGCTTGAGTATATGGGTCGGGGGGAATATACTGGGGTTGTAGGTGGGTGGCAGTGTATGGCTGAGGTTGGGATGTGGATGAGGTACTTGGTCTTTGGGGTTTTGAAATGGAGCTATTGTCCGGTTGTCAATGAGATTCTAGATCTCATGACGAAGGCGATAACAACCATCGGTACCATGGCCGCGCTGTTGATGATATACACAGTATTTGCTGGGGTTGTGTTTGGCAGGGAGTGGATTTGGCAAAGGTTGAGGATTAAGGGGTTTGAGGTGGTCTTTTTCCATCAGGACTTTGAATGCGCTGGTTAGGCTCATATGGAGGGGGGTGAAAAATCTACCCTGAGCTCGGGCTGGACTGGCTGGTTTTGAGGCAGATGCCCCAGATGGGCGCTGCGTTTCACTACTGGTCTCAGCCTGCATTGCAGTTTCCTGATTTAACACTGCTATCATAGCCACAAATTCTTCCGAACCTTGTGCCATCACGGGTCTACTGATGATATGACTGGTGACTGTCGGATCAGATGAACAAATGAACCCTGTCTGGCCCTCCTTTGGCTTGCCTCAGCGAAAGAACATCTGGTTGCCCTTTGAACTGAATCTCTGACCCGACAAAGTCTATCAGCACAAGTCTAATGATCCTCGGGGGATATTGGAGCCTTCCGAAGCTATGGTTCCCAAGACTACCCTAGCAAAAGAGAAAACAGACAGCATCTCAGCCTGATTTCACCTGAACAGATACGAGCATAGTTGAATGAGTGTGCCCTCTACTGAATTCTGCCTCCCAAAATTCCGCCTGTAAGCTGATACCCTCAGGTAAAACTGATTCCACCAAATACTGATGCCCGCAGGCCTGATACCCAAAATACTGAATTGGTGCCCACAGGCCTCATGCTCAAACTTGTAAACTGATACATGCATTCCCTGTAGAGACGCACTCTAACAAGCACATAACAGATAAGTGAGAGCCAAAACACCCCTATGTTGGGGTAGGGTTTCCCTGTCCTATTTTGTCAGGAGCTAGGGTTTCACTACGCACGCAGTGGCTTCAAACAACCTATAAACGGGTAAGCAACCTGTCCTAGTTTGGAATGGTCACTATGGATCCGAATATGCACTAGGTCGAATGGTCAAAAAGGGTGCCCCGGTAAAACCGGGGTTTGTGTTCCCATGCTGTCAGAGCCCAGAGCCGATCAGCCTTACGGACATGACTTGACAAGACAAGCCTCCGGCAAATCGTTCGGGAATGGCATATGGCAAACACGGTGTCCTAGGCGCACCAATGCAAATGCAATGCAAAGAAACACACAAGCGTAGTCAAAAACAGATATCATGAGTTCGAGTCAAGTTCTCTAAATCCCCAGCAGAGTCGCCAGAAACTGTAACAAGCCCGTGAGGGACCTCGCTACAGTTCTGACTCGATTTTGTTGTGGTTCTAAATCTGAACCAAAGAGTCCAACTCTGGCAAATCGTTTTGAAGAAAAACAGATTTTTTTGAAAGAAGTGCCAAACATGGACTGCTTTGCCAGATACAGAGTCGCCACCTAAATATTTTAAAATGGGAAATTTAGGAAACCCTGACTCGGTGCCAAAGGCCACGTGTCCGTCATCACCAAAGTTGGCTCGGGAACTTGGGTACGATTGGGGAAGGTCACATCGTGAGCACCCCCGCTCGCCCGGTCAAAGATCGGCCTCTACTAACCATGATATCTGTTTTTGAAAACATTGTGAGTTCTTATTCCGGTTATTAGCCTAGATTACTATGTGATGCTCGCAGCAAACAAGTATAGACTGGGCCGTCTGAATTGGAACAAAACATTTCATGTTTGTTTGTTTGAAAATGGTGTGATGGTGCTACCCGCAGGTAGGCTAAAATGCGGATTTGCCACCCTCAGGTGGGCTTAGAAAACAGTGATGTTGCCACTATCTAGTGGGCTTAAAACAAACAGTCAATGCATTGTCCCAATTCAAGTAACTCAACCTCCACCCACAGGCATTCAAGGCAGTTATATCACATAAGCATGTAGCCTCATGGTAAGCATGCTATTCATGGCAGTCACTCACACACATGCAAGGATGCTAAAGCATAAAACTTACCGAGTACTCCAAGCCAAAACAGAAACTACATTAGAAATCATGCATGATCCCTAAGTATGCTAAAATGCCTAATGCAACACATGCAAAATGCAACTATAGCAGGCTCGGCTATTCTAAACATGGCATATGGAATGCTACAACTAACATGTATTCAACTTGGAATTGAAATACAAATGCAGTTTGTATGATGCGCCGAGCCCGGTGCATGCAAAACAGATGAATGATGCAAACATGCTGTCATACTGTATGCTAATTGAAATATGCCCTATATCTAACCATCGTAAGCAGATAAATAAAAGGGAGAAAGACGTGGGGTTGGAAGACATACATCGCACACACCCACACTTATTATAGTTATGCCCTCGCGCAGAGGGTCCGAATAAATATACAGTCCGAAATAAAAGAATAATACAGATTTCTAATTAATTAACAAATTAAACTAAAAAAACTGTAAAACTGGCATGCAAGCCAGGGACTGCCTTGCTTCCGACAGATGATGCATGTTGGGCTGCCTTCGGCGCGGAAATCCACTGGGATGCCCCAAGTAGCCTCTGTTTGCACTATGTCTCGAAATGCGCGCCAGGTTCTGAAAAGTTGCTGATTCCTGATTTTGACTGCAACAGAGAGCAGGAAAGGGGCACAGCAATGTATTTCACAAATATATGCATGCCTCGATCCTCGTGCCACCAATCACGCATCTCGATGCATGATGGCCGAGGAGCCGAATTGCACAACTCAATATAGGATGAATGCATATGAATGCTACAACAAAACCTAGCTCCATCATGGGTAATCCGGAGTGTCGGTGACTTGGGAATTGAGACCCGTTTCGTTACTCGGAGTACAAAACGCGCCTCGTTTCCCGTGCAATATGCATGATATGCATGAAATGCAACTAAGATACAACCTAGTATGCACAATGCGGATGAAAATGAGATGTCTCGAAATGCGTGCCCACAGGCACGCAAACCGAGGAATGCGGAATGACATGCGAAATGCAATGATGGGCTTATACCAACATGAGGGAGCCTCAGCCACACTCATATAGGATGCCGGAATGATAAAAAAGAGGTGCCTCGAAATGCGTGCCCGTGGACACGCATACCGAGAAAATTCATGAATGCAATCTAAGATACAACCTGGTATGCACTATACTGGGAAAATGAGATGAAAATGAGATGCCTCGAAAAGCGTGCACGCGGGCACGCAAACCGAGGCCATGATGTGAGATGCGAATCGGATAAAACCTAAGTGCCTCGAAATGCATGCCCTCAGGCGCGCAAACCGAGGCGATGATATGACATGCGAAAATCGGATAAAACCGAAGTGCCTCGAAATGCGTGCACACGGGCACGCATACCGAGGCGGAGATGCTAAAATGCAAATCGGATAAAATCGAAGTGCCTCGAAATGCGTGCACACGGGCACGCATACCGAGGCGGAGATGCTAAAATGCAAATCGGATAAAACCGAAGTGCCTCGAAGTGCGTGCACACGGGCACGCAAACCGAGGCGATGCTAAAATGAAATGAAATGGCATACGGAATGCAAATTGGGCTTACGCCAACATGAGAGGACCTCAGCCGCACTCACATAAGCTGCCGTCGGGTAAAAACAAAGTTGCCTCGAAATGCGTGCCCGCCGACACGCAAACCGAGGAATGCATAAAATGGCATACGGAATGCAGTGATGGGCTTACGCCAACATGAGAGAGCCTCAACTCACTCACATAGGCTGCCGATGAATGAAACGGAGTGCCTCGAAGTGCGTACCCACGGGCACGCAAACCGAGGCAATGCACTAAGGCATGAAAATGCAAATTGGGCTTACACTTACATGAGAGGGCCTCAGCCGCACTCACATAAGATGCCGGCGGATAAAAATAAAGTGCCTCGAAATGCGTGCCCGCGGGCACGCAAATCGAGGCGATGATATACAAGCATGAAAATGGTACAGAAATGCGATGATGGGCTTATACCAACATGAGAGAGCCTCAGCCTACTCACATAGGAAGCCAACGGATGAAAACAGAGTGCCTCGAAGTGCGTGCACACGGGCACGCAAACCGAGGCAATGCGCTAAGGCATGAAATGACATGGAGAATGATATGCAAGCATGCAAACCAAATTTCAGCAGCTAAATGAAGGGGAAAACAGCCCCGAAATGATACGAAATGACAATCAATGCATGAAATCATCCCGAAATGTGATTTTAAGTACCCGAAATGGCCTACGGCTATGCTAAACATGCAAAATTGGCACATGACAGCAAAAACAGTAGCAAGGCAGTCCCAAAAATAGCATCTTTTCAGTACAAAACATGGCCAAATTGTGAGCATAGATATGGCAACAAAAGCTTGCAAAAATACGGTAAAAGAGGGGAATTACAAAGCAAGTGATATGTACAATGCTCAAACCCAAAAAATCAGTTCTACAACATTGAAGATGGAACAAAAATATGCACAAATTCAAGAGATGACAACCTCTAAATCAGTATGTATATATGCTAAACATAGCATGCAAAAAGGGGCTATAAAGAGAGGTATCATGAGCAATGACCAAACCACTTAAGACCCTTGACAAAAAGTGTAGAATAGACCAAAAAAAGACACTCTCTAAGCCTGATGGAGGCTCAAAACAGTAGCTAAACAGGTCTAACAAAGCATGCAAATTTACGGTAAAATGAAAGAATTTCAAAGGAAGTACCAAAAATATACACCAAATGTCTTAAGACCCTAAACAAAACATTACAAGGAGACAAAAATAAGGCTTTATCTAGGCCTGATGAAGGCCAAAATCCGGAGCCAAATGAGTCTAGCAAAGCATGCAAATTAGTGGCCTAAGGAGGGATATAAAGGAAAGTATAACATGGAGACCCCAAACCAAGTTTATCTCTTCTACAATAATGTAGAGGGACACAAAATAAGCTCACTCACAGTTAATGGCATGCTCAAAATCAGACTTCATGTAGGTCAAATAAATCATGCAAGTTTACGGTAAATTGAAGGAAATATGAAGCAAGTGCATGATAGAGAGGCCAAACAAGGTTGAGCCCTTCTTCAATATTGAAGAGGGACTCAAAATAGGCCCACTCACAGTTTATGTCATGCTCGAAATCAGATCATTCATGAGTCAAAAAAAACTTGCAAAAACAATGGCATATGATGAGATATTGAAACAAGCATTAGATAGGGGCCCCAAATGATGTTGAGACCTTAAACAAACATGAAGAACACCTCAAAATAGTGACATTTCCAGTTAATCTCGGAACTCAAAACCACAAGCAAATAGGTCTAAGAAATGAGCCAAAATAGGGCTAGAAAAGAGGGAAAGAGGACTTACCCTTGTAAACAACTTCTTGGCTGCCTTTTGCTTGAAGAATGGATGTTTCCTAGCTGCTGGAATTCTTCCCTTGCTGCTGGAAATGGTATGGTGATGATAGAGCTTGGAGTTGATGAAGAAATGGTCTAGAACTTGGATGTTTGAAGCTTGGAAATGGAGAGGGAGAGGAGAGGTGTGTATGGAGCTCTCAAAGGTTTTTTTCTAACCCTCCCACCAGCTGGAAGCTGCTGGTTTTTATGGCCAAAAAGGTGGAAATATCTTTCCCCAAATATCTAGATATTTTGAGGGCAAAATATCTAGATATTTTGAGGGCAAAAAAAAAAGATTTTGTTCGGCCACGAAGTGGGCATCTGAGACCGCAGTGTTCCTCGGAATGATGAAACAGAGGTACCTGCCAAAATTGAACAAAAACTAATGCAAAACGAAAGCTCGGGGACCAAAACCGCGCGGGGTCCCGAAAATGGGCTGCCGGGCACCGGAAGTGGTGTTCGGCTGCGAAGTGGGTCTCAGAGACCCCAGTGTTCCTCAGAACGATAAAACAGAGGTCCCCGCCAAAAACCGGAGAAAACCGATGCGAAATGAATGCTCGGGACCAAAACCGCGCAGTTTGGGGTCCCGAAAATGGGCTGCCGGGCATCGGAAGTGGTGTTCGGCTGCGAAGCGGGTCTCGGAGACCCCAGTGTCCCTCGTTATGCTAAAACAGAGGCACTCGCCAAAAAACAGAGAAATCGGAGAAGGTTGGGCGGTCCCGAACCGAGGCACACGACCTGACGGTCTCGAAAACCGGGAACCGAGCTCCGAAATGGGCAAAATGGCCTACGGCCACGAAAAGTAGCTCACGGCCACCGGGAGATAGTCTACGGGACTACTCCCTTCCCTCAGGAAAGAAAACAGAGAAAACCGAGTCTGGTTCGCAAACCGAGACAAGGCACAGAAGAGGGTTCGGAAGTCCGGAGGCAGGGCGCACGGCCGCAACTCTGAGACTTCTGAACGAGCACAGTATGCAACATCACCGAGCGCTCAATCGGTGACGTCTGAGTCTTAAGGTCGGTCAAAAATGGGGTGTCTACAGTGTTCTTGAGTTAAAAATGAAAAGAGTTTAGCCTTGTAACACCCTTACTTGTGTTTTCTCTTGATGGGTGCAAATCTATCTTTTCTACACCTATCTCTCATAATTTCTAAAAGCACACCTTCAATCTAAATTTCTGAGTTTAATATATACTATTTAACATGTTTTCATCACAAAAGAAGTGAAATATTTTCCTTAGTTGCCCTCTTTTCTCACCGATCTTCTTATTTTAAGTAATATGTATGAAAACCAGCTTTTTTCAGCCAACTTCCAAAATTTCTAGAAAAATGTATAAAAATTCCCTTGACCTCATTTTTATGTCAAAACCTTCCTTATAGAGTTAAATTTCAATTAAAATTGGTTTCATTGAAAAAGAGTGAGTGGTTTAAGAGAAAACTCGATTTTCGTAACAGTCAACAAATCTGGACAACACTGGAGTATTTCTTAAATAATTAAATATCTAGAAAAGCTATGAAACTTCTGAAAGATGTTATAAAAACTAGATAAAATTATCTACAAACTATAGGAATTCCAAGTTTAGGAAAAATCTAGAAATGCCTCTTTAATTGCAATCTTTAAAGTGCACCAAATCTAGAAATTTACTTTTGTTGATAAAATTGTGTTCTCGACTTCATGGATGTGCTTGTTACCACCTGTTCATATCTTGGTATAATATTTTCATGTGTTATAGTTATGTGTCTTACCGTAGTTCTTTGATGATGCTCGTTTTTATGTGGACATTATTGTCTTGATAAGTTTGTTCTAACTTTAACTTAAAACATTTAACTCAACGGAAAACTTAAGTGGGGTGGTATTGGGTTTTCAATCACTTGAATAATGAAGAGATGATAATGTGTTATGTATGGATTGATGGGATGTGCTCCTTAATTGAAGGATAATTCTTGTGCAAACAGTTATTGTGTAAACCCTAGAATGGAACAAACGTATTCGGACTCTTTGCGATGATTTGATTTGGCGAGATAAGGCTGGGTCCATATGGGACATTCAGGAGGATAAAAAAAATTTGGAAAGATGAGGTTGAATTTAGGGTGATAAAACCTTTTCTTTTTGGCATTCCTTTTGAGGCCCTACAGTTGGCGCTATGAGGTATATAATCGTTGATAGGCATCTGAGGAAAGTTCTGCAACAAAGCAGCGAAAAGGGGAGTTCCGAATAGTCTGGTATCCAATTCTTGCGGTTGGGAGTAGGGCTGTACAAAAATCCGAACCATCCGACGAAACCGACCAATTCGAACCGAAAAATCAACCCACGGACGGTTTTTCCATCACCAACAGTCGATGGCGGGTGTCTTCAGTGAAAAAATCAATTTTCTCGAACGGGCCACGGTTTCCTACACGTGATAACCGAAAAACCGATCCGACCGATATTTATTATATTATATAATTTTACTCGTGTACGTATGTTATTGGCTTTTCATATTATGTTTTATCTCTAAACATTATAACCAGACAAAGTGATGACTTTTAACACTTGATTGTAATAGACTAAGTCTAGGCAGTAGGTTACAAGTGATAGGGTTCTTAGAAGTTGGGCCTGACATTGATGTCCTTTTTTCTCCCATCTTTCTCTTTGTGTCTCTTCCCTTCATGTGTTCTCTAACTCTCTCTCTCTCTCTTTTATTTTTTGTTTTTATCTTCCTCCCCCACACGCCTCTTCAGCTCTCTCACTCTCACTTACACGCATTCACCCCTCTCTCTCTCTCTCTCTCTCTTTCTCTCTCTCTTCTCTCCTCTGTCTCTCACACCTGCTTCGCTCTCCCTATTTTTCTATATCTGCCTCACGCCTCTTCAGCTTTTTCTCACACATTTTCTCTCTCCCTCTTCCCCCAAAATCCTTTATCTACTTCCATTGTACTAATTTCTAGAACCTATCTGTGACCGTGACTTGATAATGAAGAGCCAAACCCTAAACTGCGTTATTCCTAATAAATTGATGTTGAACAGCGGCCATGAACACTCAAAAGCACTTAGCAAAACAGATGAACACTCGTTGATTCTTAGTGAGTGTTAATTTCTTATTCCCTTTGTTGTTTTGTCATTTCTTTCTCCTTCAGGAATCATTCCCTAATACCTCCTTTATTTTTTAGTGTTATGTGTTATCTTCTTCTCCAATTGACATTAAAACCCCTTTCTCTTTTGCTATTTTTTGTGTTTATGATTTTCAGTGACCCATGCAACTCGACCGAGACCGACCGCCAAACCAAATGTCACTCACGGTCAATTTCGAACAACACATCGATCGGAAGCGGTTGATTATATCTTCAACCCGTCATGGTCGGGTCGGTTGACGGATTGCTAGGAAAACCGATCCGGTCTGACCCGTGAACAGCCCTAGTTGGGAGGATGAAATCTCTTTGGGGGATTTCTAGAATACTAACATCTAACTTTGTAATCCTTGTTATTGACTTAAATATCATGCTTCATTAGTTACTTGTTATAAATGTGATGATGTATTGGATTGGGAAAAATGGACGAGGTATGTGCGTGTCTACTGGGCATTCAAAGCTCATGGCATTTCATGCTAGGTATTGAAGACTATTAGCCTGGTCGAAAGCAAAGCTAAAGCATTTGAGGACATACAACTACTCTAGGAGGATTAGAAACTAGTTCGTAAACGTATTTTCAGATTGTAAATGATAGATCCCATGTATTTAAAACATGATTTTGTAATTATAACATATCTATACATATCTTTTATATACATATTCTTTTTTTTATCGTCAACTCATGTAGACCTTGTGTTAATATCTTGTTAAGATCTGTCAAAATGGTAGCTTTGCTATCTAAGGTGGTTGGACTTTGAAGGAAGGCCATATTGACTCCTTCGACCTTCCTGGGGTCTTAATTGGTTATTAACCAAAGGACTCATTAATGACGTTTCCTATTTTATAATCTTAGATAAACCCTGTATTTATTTGTTAATATATTCTCTAATGTTCCCGATTTTTGGGGCATCACACTCTGGCTTTGAGAACAAGCTGAAGACGGTGCAGACTGTTGCCCTCCTCCCTTCTGTAGGCAAACTGCTGACTTGTGGCCCAGCTAAACACACTTGAAACAAGTGATACCACAAGGACCACGCCTCCCAGAACCCCAACTCGGTACCGAAAATGTGGACCTAGACTGTGCTCCCTGGGACTGCTATGGATTAGAACCCTTCTGTCTCTTACTGTCCTGCGTCTCTCCCTGAACCTCCTGACTCCTCTGAGCCCCTCATCTTCTCCTCTTCGGTCTGTATCACAGTCTCTAAATGAGCAGCCGCCTCCACAAGACGACTGTAATCCCTAATCATGGACGCGACCACCTTGAAAAAGAGTCTGATCCTTAACCTATTCTCAAACTCCAAACAACGGCGTTCCTCCGTTGCTACTAACTTAGGTGCAAACCACGACAGACTAGTGAAGGTAGCCTCAAACTTGGCCACTAGTGTGTTAAGCTGCTTAAGCTTCAAGAACTGCTCTCTCAACTTCTCCCTAATAGTGGGAGGTAAAAACTTGTCTTAGAAGACATTGATAAAAGCAACCCAAGTTCTCCCAATGCGTCTACGCACAAACTTTCACCACTGACCTACATCTCCCTTCAGCTAGAAAGATGCCAAGGTCACTCTCAACCCATCGTCCTCAATGCCAAGCATCTTGAAAGTGTTCACCATTTGTTCCAACCACTCATCTGCCTTCAGTGGCTCCTTCGAATCCCTTAAAAACTCATCCAGTTTCGACCCGAAGAACTCCTTCTTCAGAAAAGACGGCCCTGTCTCAACAACATAAGCCTAGACTTGATTCTCAGCTCTAAGAATGTCCATGGATTTCCGCAAAGCTTCGGCCATCTCATGGGAAAAAGCACCTATGGCCTGTTAACCAACCGGTTCGACCACATTAGCCTGACTAACCCCTTCCTCCTGCGCCGGAATATCATCCGACAATCGCACTTCCTGCCGTCTAGGCCTGCCATGCCTACCACTACCACGTCCACGTCCTAACATCCTAATGAAAGTAACACAAGAGATTAGCACATTTACAAATGTGCCGAAGCTAACTCACTCGCGTCCTAATGCGGTAGAAAAAAATTAATTCACTCCACATAAGCACATAGTCACTAAAACACATGCAAACTTCCTTTCTAGATAATGATCGTCCAGCAATGTTGCCGGAGTTCCAGTTAGAAATAACAGTGATCAAGTGCTCTTCTAACAAGACTTCTAGAAACTTGTAGACCTAATCAATACCTTAGAAATTAAATTTCATACCTACTTAGTCACATAAACATATTATCACATAGCATACCAAGTTTATTCCTCATATCATTTAGCAAGGAAACCCATAGTAGTAATAACTACTCCCCCACGATCCCAAAGTATTCAAACCTAGTAAGCTCTGATACTAAGTTGTAACGCCCCCCTAAATATTACAATAAGATCCTCCCACAACAAATGTCTAAATATAATCTTCTCTCATTCATAAAGTTTCATCTCTTTACAAAAGTATAGCACATGCGGTAATACATTTATAAGTCCTAACCTTGAATCTACAGCATGTGTCATAACAAAAGATATGAAATAAGAGTTAAACAGATAAAGTAATGCCCTATTGGCTACAATTTTCCAAGACAATGCTTGGTTACAACAAAAGTGAGTTTACACTTGATACAAATAAAGCCCTAGGCTCATACAAAATAATTACAACAATAAACAAAAATAGAAGCTCTTAGCTCTAAGTCCTCCCAAGCTATTGCCTTGGCAGAGACATGTCATCAACATCTGAAAATGGTTTTCCACATAGGGTGAGCCAAAGCCCACTAAAGATTCTCTAACATAGTGTATGAATCTTAACAGTGTTATAAGGTGAATGCATATACAATGCTCATGTCAAAACTTTTTATATGTCTTTCCAAAACCATGTTATGCCAGATTTATTTCACAATTCATGCAATCAATTCATTTTCAATAGAAAACAGGGCAATAGATACAACACTAGGAATCTCGAGGACGTGTCTGCAAGTAGGCTACAAGCACTACTAATTTGTCATTTTTACCGATATTAACCGGAAGGCTTGACACCTAACCACGCGGGTTTCTGGACTTTCACCAAGGACGCACAGACCAACATAATACCACAACTACACTCTTACCCAGATTCACCATGGTATTCACCCATTTTTCTCAAAATAACAACAATTTTAGTGTGTTAAATATGTAACAATGCTCAATGCAAATGGATGAAAAAATAGTTTCAATTCACCTAATTCTCATGCAATTTCTACAACAATTATAGCTATCCTCCACCGATAGCCGAAAATAGATATCTCTAAACAAATAATCAATTTCAACACAGATATACTTTCCAACATTTCCAATTAAAAGTGATAATTCATATCCAACACCACTATCATCAACATCATTGTGCCAATTCTATAATGCCAACATCAATTCCAATTTCTCTGTACCAAACCAAGTACTCATAATTTATGGCAAAACCCACTTTCTCAAAAAATTCATTTTCCAAGGATAAAATCCACCATTTTTCCCAACCCAACCATTTTTACAAGGCTACAATCATATATAAGAACCCATTTTGAAAACCCCTCTTTTGAATTTTTAAACCAAAACCCTAGAATTTTGTTTAAAAATTCCCAAATCACAACATAGTTTAGAAAAGCAGATAACTAAGTTAAAAACCATACAAAGTGTCAAAGTAATCTCTACCTCAAATATAAGGACCAAGAAGAACAAGAGTAGAAACTTGACAAAGCCGAAAATGAACTTTGCTCTGATCAAAACGAAGCCCTAGGTGAGCTCTACCTTTTTATCAAAGGGACTATGGTGTAGAAACCAACGAATCAAGATGTATTTGAGTTTTAGAGAGGGAGAGTAAGTAAATCTAGGTTTTGAAGTGTTTTAGAGAGAGAGAGAGAGAGAGAGAGAGAGAGAGAGAGATGAGAAAATGACTCAAAAGTGACCCCCTTCAAACTGATACATGCGCAAATCACTCGAGCACAAGAATGGTCGTTCGAGCTACCAGACACAACGAAGACACCGCTCGAGCGCAATAATGGCCGTTCGAGCGCACAATGCATCCCTCCCAGTTGTTTAGACCTGGAAAAGTTCGCTCGAGCGCAAGAAGCGTCACTCAAGCGTAGACATCAAGCTCTCAATAATTTGCAAATTGTAAAAGACCACTCGAGCACAAGAAGTGTCCCTCGAGTGAACAAGCAAAATCCTAAGCAGAATTTCTTTTGAAAAACAAGTCACTAACCTGTTCCAAACATGACAATGATACTCCAATCGCTCATTACTTACAGATGCCATAATAAATTATGTAATTTGACAGTTTCATGAAAGTGATCCTGTAAACACTTATATACATAAATCTATAAATATCGTGAAAATAATTATAAAATTCCTATATCGATCAAAATATTAAGCTACAATATCATTCCATTTTCTTAAAAAAACCATTATACATTTTCTACATAAATGTAAATATTCTAATGACTAATGTTATATTTTTCATCATGTAAGATATTTGTATCACAAGAAACGAGACTCAACAACTCTTGATATATAAAAATAAATTATATGTTAACATTAATACATTTTTACATCAATAGTATGCAAATAATATGCATAGTGGAATGAATTTTTATTATGAGATGAACTATTAAACAATATTGTGTAATTGTGCAATTAATTCCATACTTTCAATTGTATTACATGTATGGATTATGAAAAATTGAAGTGAAAAGTTAATAGAAAAAGATTTTTGTATACCATATATTTAAATGACCTGCTTATTGTTTATTTTTTAAGATAAGATTGTGATTTCAACAATCTAGCTATAAATTAATATTTATGTTTATAAAATTTTTCATTTATTATTTAAATTCTTCAGCCGAGTATGTATTCATTCTATTACTTAGTTGTATTTTAGATGCAGATCAATTTATACATACAAATATCTATTCTTTGTATATATATCACATACTAATTTAAGAGACACATAATTATAGTATTAATAATTTATGAAAAATCCCGTATCATGTGAAACATAAGTGTCCAATCAGGCCAAGTTTGGCATCCTTAAAAAAATCTAAAAAGTCAAAAAGTTATACAAAAAGTAAAAAAGACATTACTATTCACAAATAAAAAATATTAAAAAAATATTATATATATATATATCTATACTTCAAATACACTAGCAACGTGACAGTCCAAAACCAGGAAAAGATCCACTTTTTTTGTAGCCAAAAAAAAATTTTATAGGTAAAGTTTATTAGTTTGATGGTAATATTGGGCCCTTGGGGGCCCAGTAAGGGTTCCGTTTTGATAATTCGAACCGTTCAATATATAGAACTCGTCGAGTAATGTTTGCCTGTAAAAAATCGCATTGATCGGATATCGTTAACTATATAATCAAATCAGTTTTGTATAAACAAAACCGATGGTGTGATAGTTAACTGTTGGAAAAAAAATAATCTGATCATATAGTTATCGATATCCGATCAACGTGATTTTTTACAGGCATATAATAATCGACGAGTTGTACATATTGAACGGTTCAGATTATTAAAATGTGACACATGGTAGCCCCCACGGATCCACCATCACTGTCCAAAAGTTATTTACCCCGAAGGAGTTGATTATTTTTCTTACTAAACAGGCTGGGCAGCCGCAAGCAGCCGTACCATCAATCTTAAATCTTACCCTACACACTTTATTTATACAATTTTTTATTACATATTTTTTCATAAAAAGACAAAAAATTAACCTAAACATCCATCTTTTTTTCCTCAACTTTTTAGTTCAAAAAGATAAAAAATGCACTTATTTAAGACACTCCAAACAACCCCTCACTAATATATCACAAAAGTTCGAAAGAAGGTTTAAAGTTTTACAACTATGAAATCGAGCCACTCCAAGGCCTAGCATCACTCATATGATCACCCCCAAAAAATTTAAAATAATAATAATGGCCTACCCTAGCCTTGCCTTGCCATAGTTTTTGTTGAGTTTGGCCTAGTTCCAGTGGTGTCAAAGAACTCAAAATAGAAGTTGCCATAGGATTAAAAAGTTTATAATTTATGAAAGATTTTAGAAAATAGATAAATTATAAATACAAACCTTACAAGGTATATTTAAAATATGATTTGCCTCATTGTGATTTTAGAAATTACGTCTCATTTTTTTGTAATTTTTAACATAACAAATGAACTTTTTTATTAATAAATCAATAAATCAATTAATAATTTTTAATAGTGTCAAAATTTTATTTTAATTAATAATCTAAGTAATTTTATTATTGTATAAGAAAGTAATTACAAATTTTATTTTTTTAATTAATTCTGTTAAATAAAAAATTCTAACAAGAAATATTTGTAATTTTTTAAATCATAAGGAGGCCATTCATTTTAAAATCTCAGGGAGTGTATTTGTAATTTATACTTAAAAAAATTATGTTTAGCTTTTAAAATATTAAAATTTTATGTTTAGCTTTTAAAATATCAAACAGTGTGTTTGGTTTAAGTTTTTTAAATTAAGTTTTTTGAAAACTGAATTTTTTGGTTTTCGTATTTTTTTTTGTTTTTAGTGAATATTTTTAAAATTTTAAATATTTTTTTATTTTTTTAGATGCACCTTACTTAGATGTATCTAAAAAGTAAAAAAATTGTGAAAAAATATTTTAAAAAATTAATAAATACATAAAAATACAAAAAATATACTGAAATCTCATTTTTTTTTTTTTTATATTTTTGGTATTTAGTGAATTTTTAAAAGTTTTTTTTCACAATTTTTTTACTTCTTAGGTATATTTACGTTAAGTATGTCTAAAAAAAAAAATTTTTTAAATTGCTTAAAATATTAAAAAAATTCAGTAAAAACCAAAAAAAAACGAAAAATAAGAAAGTAAAATTTTCTAAAAAGTGTTTTTGGAAAACTATAACCAAACAAATTATTTTTATCATAAGTGAAAAATTAAAAGCATTTTGGGGCTGGCAAAATTGGGCCAGCAGTGCGTGTTGTTTGGGCTCTCAAAATTGGCCCCAAAAAGTGACACATCACACGCCCAGTGGGACTCGAACCCACAATCGCCTGATTAGAAGTCAGACGCCTTATCCATTAGGCCATGGGCGCGCTTCTGCTTCAATCTTACAATATAAAATTATATAGTAATAACAATAAAGTTTTAAAAAATAAATATTTGGAGAAAAAACAAAAATAATGAATGGGGGAGACATGAGAAAGAACATATGGTAATATTGGTTACCATTTCTGTCTTTTTTTTTTTTTTTGTGAAATCAAAAAATTATTATTATTATTATTTAAAATGGAACATATTATGTACTCCAAAAATGAATTATATCATATAAATTGAAAGGTGGTATGGTATCGACCACATCTAAAATAATTTTGATTTGGGGTATTTCATTTTTTGGTTGCATAAAATTATTTTGGGAAGTAGTTATTTTAATTAATTTAATAAAAAAAAATTTACAAAAAGACGTGTAAAAAAAGTACGGAGGAGAGTTGATTTTTTTTAGTGACTTTTTGACTATTTTAGGATATTTCCAAAATAGCCCATAGTATTGTTATTTCTGAAAACACCCTATCATTTAATTTGTTTTGCTTTGAAAAAATATTCACATAGAAATGAAAATGTAGGGTATTTTCAAACTTTTCAGTATTTGTTTTTGAAAACACAAAAACATCAAAAATGAAAGTGATAGTTAACAGATCCTAAAGTGTTTTCAATTTTATAGACACATATATTCCTTGGTTAGCAGCAGGTTGAATGTTTCAGAAAAACTAATTGCTAACATTTGTCGACTTCGTATCATTAAAAACGACTGGTTACTAAGCAATGATCATGAAATAAGCTGATTTTTAATTTTTAGTTCCTCATTCTTTTGTGGTAATATGGATTAACTACTTGCTCAAGTCATAAATAAATGAGTAAATCTAAGTGCATAGATGATTTTTACAAAATAAGACACAAATGTGATACAAACGGTGAGGACACCCTTTATCTCACGTATGCTTTTCATTATGCAAAAATCATCTATGTTCATATTTATCAATTTGCTTTATTTCATCCCTACAACTAGTCCCACAATAATCAAGTATGAAGTATGGTCACATTGTCAAACAGTCGTTCACAATAACTCCAACAAAAGAAAGCGTTCTTATTCTTTTGAAAAAGAAAAAAAAAAAATAGCACTGTTAAATGTAAATGTCACAACCTTTTGCGACTCAGAAAACAAATGAATTTTTTTTTCCTCTAACTTGAAACTTTAATGCCCAAATGACTTTTCATTGTTTTCATGAACCAATTCTTTTATACAATTCTTTTACATGAATGATAACAGAGTTACCAATATCAAGATGGATAGTCATCCAAACACATTACAGAGACTCTTAACTACAACTAGTTTTCTCAAAGTGGAGAAAAGCTTGCTTACAATTCTCACACAGGGTTAAGGGTTCTTCTATGAGCATATCAGATCGCACAAGTCCTCAATCCTCGCTTGTGAGATGTCAGTGAAAGGGAAAACCCTGAACTTGTCACTACCCTCACAAGTCAATGTCAACCGCCCTGTTGTTACCTCTGTCTGCATTTACCATAAAAATAAAAAGACTAAAATAAGAATGGATTTTCAGCTGTCTGGTGCCAGATGTTAGTTGCACGACAAAGACAAAAATAACTGCATTTGAAATTATCTTTTAGAATGGCATGTTGAGCAATGTTTACCATGCTAGAAATTAAATTACTTCTTATCTTTTAACAATTGGCATTCACATTTCAGTGTGTTATCATTTTTGTATTTTTCTGCTCATATAGGTTGCTTATTCAAATGTCATCTTAAAGTTCTGACTTAAGAATATACCTCGCAATGCATTGGTTTGTCATTGCAGCTCCACCATTTGGAGGGAACACAGTCAACATATTGACACCATCCACAGTACTTGCTCACGTTTACGCCATGAAGAACTGCAACAATAACTCCTGCAAGTCTGCATATTGAAGAGACTCCTCTTATAAGATCCCATCTAAAAAAACCAACACTATATGATGCAGAAAGATAACATGTTACACAAACAAATATAAAAAAATAAAAATGAACTCACAGAAGACTAAAAAGAACAAGAGAAACAGTCCTCAGCACAGGCCTGTCCAGTTTCTGCCTGAGTTTGACAGAACATTTGACATCATATTCAAATAAACCTCCGTTATTTTGAGCCATCTTCCCAAGCTGAGGATTGAATAGGAGCGCAAAGCCAAGAAGGAATCCCGATATAAATCCTCCAATATTTGCAAAATTGTTCACATAAGGTAGCAGACCAAGTGCAAGATTGATCACTGAGATAGACAGAATGGCTAAAAGAGCCGAAAGCTGCAATAAAACAAAGGCATCAACAGCCAATTACAAGGCCCGTGGATACAAGGAAATGTTGAGGGGGAGTGAAAAGTTGAAGAACCTTGTTGCTGTGAAACTTCCAGTTTCGGATAAGCCCTGAAAGCATGGCACCTAGCAATCCAAATAGAGCACCGGATGAAGCAACTGATGATCTGTCTAGGAGAAATAATGATGCCACAAAACTACCACTAAAAGCAGAGAGTACGTAGATAATCCCAATTCTAACTGCCAAAAAACAAAAACAAGAAGGTGGTTCAATTTCTGGAACAAGTTAGTCCTCAATAAATTCTCCCTTAGTGAAACTAAATAAAATTAAAAAGAAATGAATGCTTACGTGGTCCAAATTCTTGCTCTAAGTGAATTCCAACAAAGATAACACTGGAAAGGTTAATAATAATGTGGACAATCCCCCCATGCAACCAAGGGCTAGTGAAAAGATGCCAAATATTTTTGTGATGTTTTGCCAAAAATGTCTGTCGAATTGCCCCCATTGTATCCAGCCTGAAACAGCAAGAACATAAAATAATTGAAGCTAACAAATAACAAATTGCAGGTACTTTAACTTTGGGGCTATTAATTGCTTGAAAATGAGTTATAACCAACATCAGATGACATATAATATCTTTATGGTTACAAGATAAAACTGCAAAATGATTCTGAAGAAGAGTTTTTTATTTTTTTTTTAATAAAAAAAAGAAAAGAAAAGATGTCTTCATTCCCAAAGAACACAAATGCTTCTTACAGCAGGTTCATTCATTCTCAAACATATTGCAAAACACAGACTGGATTCACCATTTAAAAGGTATTGGTTCAGTCAACTCCAGGGATAAGGTCAGAGCCTATAATCCTATAACTAGAGGAAAACACAAGGATCGTGTTTCAAAATACATCAATTGAAACAACTGAAAGAAGAACAGAAAGAAGAATGGAAAGATGTAAATTGTTTTCGATATCCAAAGGCATTTATGGTTGTACTTTCATGACAGATTCATATATCACTTGGTCACAACATTGAATAAACTTAAGTCTCTATGATGGTGGGATAAAAGGACCCCCAGAATAAGTTATCGCAGGCAAGGTTGTTAAAATCGAGATCCTTCGTTGGATCGTTGGAGGTGTTTATAGGATCAGATCGTAGAATCGGATCGAGGATCGTAAGATCCTACCGAAAAAGACAAATTACATAATAATTTAATTTAAATAAATATTTCTTATAAAGTATACACAAAATGAGCCTATATTCTATTAAAAAGAAGTGAAGATATTGTGAAAAATACAATACTCCATGTAAAATGTGTATATAATATTATACAATAAAAAACTCGATGGTGAAAATTTTGTATTTTATCAAAAAAGAAGGTGAAGAAGAAGAAGAATTTTATAACAAAATACTTTACAATCTACAATAATGCATAAAAAGTAAAGAAAAAATATTTAACAAAGTTGGATATGAAAATAGATTAAGAACTTAAAAGAGTAGCTTAGTCGAATGATAAGGTTTGTCGTTAGTATCCTTGGTGGAGCGGATTCGAGTCACAAAAATAATCTCTCCAAAAATTGGGATAAAGTTGCAATCATCTTACCCTCCTTAGACTCCGCTAAAGCTAAGTTTGTTTTTCCGACTATTTAATTTTCTTAAATTACCGCAATATTTGAATGTTTGTTTCTTAGTTTGTTTTTTTTAGTCTATTTGATTCAATACTACTTAATTTTTATTATTTATTTTGACCAAATAAATTGGTATTTAGACAACAAACAAAAAATTTATAATAAAATATGTCATACAATACAAAACAAGGCTTGTAAATTGGATTGGATAGGATCGGATTCGGATCGGGATTCCACAATCCTATAAGATCCCACTACCAGGATTGAAAGATCCTACCTATAAGGAGTTTTTTACACGATCCGGATCGATTGTACTCAAATGGATCGTAAGATCGTAGGATCGTAAGATCCGGATCGGGATTCTGATAACCATGATCGCAGGTTGAAAACTGTGAACCAAATGTGGGCCTATCCCAATATAAAATAGTCCTATACCACCCCCCATATCCATGAAAACATGGCATAAGAGTTACCAAGGTTCTGAAAAGCAGTTGCGGTCGCTGTAACGGTGGCGGTGGTGCGGTTGCGGTTGTGGGGTGTAAAGGCCACAGCGTAATAATTGCGGTAACCGGAACCGTAAATTTTTTTATTTTTCACCCAATTTGAAAAAAATTTACTGCTATGCATAATTTTTTCCCATCTTCATATTTATTGGGTTTTAAAATAAATATTGATAAATTTTTGTAAATTTTTAAGTATGATCCAGTATATTTCATATTTTTAAATCAATATAAATTGAGTTTTTTATATTTTATTTTAATAATTAATAACTTTATATATCATAAATCCATACTACGCTTGTGGCAAAAATATATATATATATATATTGGAGTTAGATGTATAAAATTATTTTTTTAATTATTATACTTGTGAAAGCAGATGCAAATTTATAATTATAAGTGTTATGTTTTCTAAATATTTTGCAAAAAAAAATCAATCACTTACTATTATATATGAAATAAACAATGACAAAAGTAATAAAATAAATAAGAGTCTAAATATATATATATATATATATTTAATCAAGCCAAATAGATAATGACCACACTTATTATTATTATTATTATTATTATTATTATTATTATTATTATATAGATAGACACATACAAACAAAATGATTGAGTGATAGCAGCTGAACAGAATAGCATAGGTCTTGCAGCTTCAACAAATCAATAACATGTTCTTCATTTTCTCTCTTCGCTCTCTCTATCTCTTGCTCCTCTATCTTCCCTCTTTATCTTCCGTCTTCTCTCTCTATCCCTCTTCTCTCATTTTCAGTTTTTTTTTTTTTTTTTTTTTTTTTTTTTTTTTTTTTTTTTGTGTGTGTGTGTGTGTGTGTGTGTGAGTTTTTTCAAAAAAAGCAATTCGGAACCGTTATGTAACGGTGCATAACAGGCTGTTACAGCCGTTACGACTGCTACGGTCAACACACCTATGAATCTCAATCACACTGCAAAAGCAGCCGTAACAGATAGCAGTAACCACCACAACCGTTATGTAACGGCGTTGCGTAACGGCGCGTAACGGTTGTGACCGTTTTTTAAAACCTTAGTTCCTATAGAAAGTTTTGGTTAGATGCTACCAAAAATATCACAGCAGAAATAAATCAAAAAGCGCACCAAAAAAAAAAAAATAATTTATCTATAGTTTTGAGGATATTAATTAAACACAAAATTACCAGCAATAACTTTTTCTTTGTTTTTTTTTTTCTTTAACATAGTTTTTCTCATCAACCAAATGGAAGTGAGTAAAACAGAAAATTCCCAAAATTTGAGAGCCGCAACTAACCAAAAGCACATCAAAATAAATCTTCCGGAAGCCCTAATTAACAGGCAACTATAACCATTCATTTTCTTTCCTTTCAACTTTTCTCAAAACCAAATGGAAAAGACCATATATAAAAGCATGAATAGCTTAAGATTCAAAACAGAAACCAACCATATGCATTAACAACAAAAAGTTGTTAGAAACCCTAATTCACAACATATCAATTCATGTGCAATGGATAGTGCTTTTAGTTCTCCAAATTCAAAGAAAATGTGCAAGAAAAACCTAATCCAAGTGAACTAACGAGAAAAATGAACATGAAACAGTGTTGTTATGCCTACGTATCAAACAAAACAAGAAAGTAATCTGAAAACACACACAATTGGCAAAAGAACTAGTTGAAAATTAACGAAATACTCTGTTTGGACACTCAGAAAATGAGGGAAAAAGAAAAGTAACAAGAAGCCAGATGAAATAATGCAGAATAAAACCCAATTACACAAAGATTCAGGCAAGAATATCCAAAATAAGAACAAGAACACTAAACCCAAATAGAGAAAGCAAGAGAGAAGAAGAACAAGACTGACGCGGAAGAAGAGGGGCCGAGCAGGGGATTCTCGGAGAGTGGCTGAAATGAGAGTCGTCCGAGTGGTTTGAGGGCGCAATCGCGGTGAGAGTTTTTCCAGCAGTCGTTGACGATCATGGTGGCTGCGAAAGCCACAAGGTGGAGGATGACGAAGAGAGAGATGATCCAAGTGTTCTCTCTCCTCTGCGATAAGGGTCTGAAGAAGGGGACTCTCTGTTCTCTCCCCAATTCGTCTGAAGCGAAATCAATGGAGACACGGGGCTGTGGTGCCTTGATTTCGATAGGGGTGTGGTCTTTGGTGGTCATCGCCATTGATTTTGCAAGCAATTGCAAGTGGCTATGGACCCCAGACAGAGAGAAAGAACAAGAATCTTCAAGATGTAGTGTGTATTTGCTTCAAACCATCGAGAGAGAGAGAGAGAGAGAGAGAGAGAGAGAGGTCTCTCCAGAGGCAGTTGGGTATGGCGGGATAGAGATTTTCCCTTTAGAAACAGTTAGGCTTGGCGGGAATGTATGACCGAACTTGTAAATTACAGTTAGCTCCGTTTGTTTCCGCGTGTAATTTACAATTTTTATTTTTTAGCAATGCTACGCATACTAACTTTTATACTAAATAAATAATTAAATGTCTTATATAAAAATGCGAACTGTAATTTTATAAACTTCATACTCATGTCACATATTTAGTCATTTATCTAGTAAAAAATTTAAACTTATAATATTTTTTTTTTAAAAAAAAGAAAACAGTAAAATAATTTTTACCATTGTTCCAAACGACAAACTATCAAAAATTCCATAAGTTAATTTTTGTGAAATTTACTCTGAGTTACGATCGCTCTCAACTTATTTAAAAATTTTAAGTAAGTATCATACTCATTCATTGTTAATAAAAAAGTAAATATAAAAAAGAGTTACGACCAGTATTGAACTTAATACCCATTAAATTTTATTTTAAATTAATAGATCTACATTTTCAATTTTACTTTTACAATCCAACTTGATAATTCACAATTTCTCAACACACTCCAATTCTTACAATAAACTCACTACTTGCCAATACTTCTTAGTAATAAAAGCGACGATTTTCAAGATTAATATGTCTATAAAAAGTTAGGTAAATTACCTTAAAACTCCCTCAATTATGATCTATTTTTGAGTTGTCTCCCTAATGTTTAAAACTAAACACTTAACCCCCTCTCAGTTTCATCTTTTGATACTGAACCCCTTCTGTTAACAATTTGTTAGGGTTTTAAACAGAAGCATGTCATGTGAGTGGCATATGACTGACCAATTAAGGGTAAGAGGAGGATGTCGAATTGGGTGGTGAAGGGAAAATGAAGTGAGGGAAAAAGAAGGTGTAGTTGGTGGTAGCAATTGACTAAAGGGACTAGATAAGGCAGGAGAGGCAGTCGGTGTAGGGGAAAATGAGGTGGTTAGGAGGGGAAAAGAATACAATGAGTAGTGGTGAGATGAGGCAATGTACTGGAAGTATAAAGTAGCAATTCATTCGGAGTGCTGCAATCCAAATTTGAAATATATAAAAATATTGGTAGTCATTTTTATACAAATAGAATCACAAAAAACAAGTAGTTATGGGAGAAAGTGAGGTGATGGAGGAAAGTTGTGGCTACAGGTGGAGGTGGAGGTAGAGGTGGTGAGTGGTGGGGAAAGGGGAGGCAGAGAGAAGAGGCTTGTTTGTAAGTAGGTGGTGGGTGTAATGTTTTAAAAACTGGATCGGTAAACGAATCGGAAAATTGATCTAGTGGATGAATCACTAGTTCAATTGCCAGGTTGAATTAGAATCGAACTGTGATGTCATAATTATTTTATGAATATTTTTATAATTTAATATATATATATATATTCATCAAACATATATGTTTATATATGTTTTTTTATTAATATTGTTTGTAAAAAATTTAATTATACATGTGTTTGAGGGAAATTAGTTTGAATATAATAAATATTATATATTTCCTATATATTAACAAGGAACTATAGTGATAGAGTGGAAATTCATGCTCTTTGAAGCTTGAGATGTTGGGTTCAAGTCTCTTTAGCATTAAATTTTTCAATATTGGACCAAACATAACAAACTGGTCCAGTTTGCTTTAACCCGGACCAGTTCGTCTGGTTTAGTTTAAAATGACCGGTTTTCAAGAGGGAACGGATTAGAGGGTATATCCGGATTAGACCATGGACCGGTTGACGGTTCAACTGGTTAAACTAGCCGATTTAGTCCGATTTTCAAAACATTGGGTGGGGGTCTTAGGTAAAGAGATGGTATTGGCTTAAGAAGATAATGATCAAAGGCTACAGTGGTAAATTAATAATTTTTGCTAACAGTGTTTATAACATTATGATTCACATACTTAAAAGGGGGTTAAGTGTTGAGTTTTAAACATGAAGGGAGCAACTCAAAAATGAGTTATAGTTGAAGGGGGTTTAGTGTCATTTACCCTAAAAAGTTTACTTTGGACTTGTTGAGTAATTGCTCAAACTAATAGGATTAGCTAGTAATTTTGCCAAAATAAATAAGGCTTCATTGTTAGTCGGTCTTACTTTTGAGACTTATTACTCATTAGGTCCTGATTTAAAATCTTATGCACACATAAATCCTGTCCTATATATTTTTTTCCTTGTTTAGCCTTGAGTGTTTTATATTGCACTAAATAATATTTTGTTCTTTATCTTTTTCTTTGTTCTATTTCTTTCTCTATCTAAGAAAACTCTTCTCTCTTTACCATTTCTCTCTCTGTCTTTTTTCTCTCTTTCTCTTCACCATTTTTTCAAAAACTTCACACAATCATTGGTCATCGCCACCATCATTGTCGCCGTCTACCACCACCACTACTATTGTCGTCCACCACTATCATTGTCACTCGGTTGCCGCCACCGTTCATCAACTATCACCACCGGTGATGTATGCACCACCACTAACATCTTAGATCTAACACCACCGTCACATTTCTACCTCTATCATTGCAGATCTATACTCCACTGTTACGGATCTACACTCTGCCATTGCTGATCTACACTTTGCCATTACCTATCCACTTTTACCATTACTGATCTATATCGATCTAGTTGTTTTAAGTGATGAAATCGACTCTAAACAGTGGTGATTTTTCAGATCTTGCCCATTTCTTTTCTTCTGTGTATGTGAGGAATGAGGATGGATTCTTATAAGTGAACATGAGTAGGAGTGAGTTAATAAAAAATTTCGTTTGCAATTTCTTTCATAAATCAATCAGTGATAAATTTATCACTGATAAATTATTAGTGAGATTTTCAATGATAAATTTATCACTAAATATGTTTTTGATTAGTTTATTAGATTAGTCTATGTTATTTATTTATTTATTTATTTTGGTGTGTATATGTCTATGTGTGGTTGTATTTCTATGAGTGAATAAGTAGAAAACTAAATGATAGTGAGTGCGTGTGTGTATATAAATGTGAGTGAGTGTGTGAGAATGAATGATTGAGTGTTGTTTGTCGTGACAATAGTGATGTGATGATAGATGTTTATTTTTGTTGAAAAAAAATCTAAAAAAATGTCGTTAGAAACTATTATCGGAGGTATTCGCTAGCGCCAGAGGTGATCGCCGAAAACTATCACCAGAGATGATCGGCGATAGCCAGAGGTGATGAAGATGGGTATCAGGCGAGTTGTTGGGTAACAAGTTTTGGGCTAGGGTAAAATTGGAAAAACAAGATTATGATTTTGGGCTAGAACTTAGTGGGTGTTAAGTTGTTGGACCAGGACTGGCCCATAACTCCCCCAACAACTAATAAAATTGTGGTGTTAATGGGCTTGGTGGTGGTCATAATTCCCCCACCTATCGGTGTGGGCTTTTATAGCATTTTTCATTTATTTATTTATAGATTCAAGGCTTTTACATTCACGAAAAAGTGTGCGTGCTCTTTATCCATGACAGGCCCATATTTTTTTTTTGCAAACACTGGCCCATATTTATTTAGATAGAATCGGATCGCCTTAACCCGTAAGCATGGCCCATTTGCAATGCTTTTGTGGAATTACTCCCCCCCCCCCCCCCCCAAAAGAAAAAGAATTACACTAATAATAATATTAAAGTTATCGTCATATTTGACTTTTGAAAAAATAAAAATTAATTTAATAAAAATAAAAACAACCATACGTTACATGATCATCATCCAAAAACATAATAATAATTAATTTGGTAAAATAAATAAATAAATAAATAAATATCTAAAAGATTTATCAAGTTACATAATTATATCTTTAGTGGGCATAAAATAATTTTTAAAAATTCAAAAATATTTTTTGACATTTATTTTTGTCAAATTAGTTTATATTTTATTAAATTGACGATTTTATCATTGAAATTAAATAATGTTATCTTCAATCGTCCTTATTTGTAACAAGATTTAAAATTTAAAGTCAAATGTGTCACAACTGAAAAATTAAAAATTAAAGTGATATAAATTCCAAACTATAGGAACCGTTGAAATAATTCGTCAAAAAAAAAGAAAAAAAAAATAAGAAAAAAAAGAAGAAAGAAGAAGGAAGAAGAGAAAAGAGTGAGAGAGCGAGAACGAGAGCGAGAGCTGTGATAGGAATGATTACAAAAAGACTACAAAAAGATTGATATTAAAAACTGGAAATATTTGGAAAGAGTTGTGGTACGTAGGCAATGATTATCAAATTACATCATAACCGTACCAATCTAATTCAATAAGGGTATAGTTTTCTTCTAGTCCGTGATCGGATTGGAGAATACTATTAGATTTGTGAAGGTTCATCACGGATTCTGTTTCAATAATCCGAACTGTTTAATATGTAGAACTCGTTGAGTACTATATGCCTGTAAAAAAATCACGTTGATCGGATATCAATAACTATGCGATCAAATCAGTTTTATATGGAAAAAAATAGATGGTGAAAAATAAACGTCTTACAAAAATTTGATTTGATCATATAGCTATGGATATCTGATCAACGTGATTTTAAACAAAATATAGTACTCGACAAGTTCTACACATTGAACGGTTTAGATTATCAAAACGAGACCCGTAATAAACTTCCATAAGTCCAACAGTACCCTTTAGTCTGATCACAAAATGGAGGAAAGCCAATCCCTTGAATGAAATGCCACATCATATGAGTAAGGCCATTAAGTGATTTTACTGTTTTATCTTTAAATAATTAAAGAAAAACACAAACAAAATAATAATTATTGTTTGACTATAATGATAATGTAAATATGATAAAAATTTGAAGAGAAATGTTTTTTAGCACTAAAAATTTGAGCACTAATGCCCCTAAATTTCCAATTTTGGTAATTCTTTTTTTTTTTTTTTTTTTTTTGCCTTGTGTTTTTTTTTTTTTGTTGCCTTTTTTGGATTTTCGGGGCATTAGTGCCCCAAATTCGGGGCACCAATCAAGACTGAAATTTGAATCGCTTGAAAACACCCAATGAAGCGTTTCTTTAAATAATATAGATATACAATTTCGAACATGTAGGCGGATAAACAAGTTTTTAGAGTGTGATTGTTGAAAAGTAGAAAACCATGGGCTTTAAATTTCCAATTAAACCAATTACAATGCAAAAAAGACTTCGCTTAATGCTTTGAAAGTGATACAAAAAAGAAAAATAGAAAATAACAAGCCTATGGGTAGGGCCAATTAGGCAAAAAATTCTTAACCAAAATATGGTGTTTCGCGTGGATTATAAGGGGTGATCAGTGGCGGAGGCACATTAAGCCCAGGAGGGTCACGTGCCCCTTGGATTTTGGAATTTTTTTTTTTATTTATTTAACATAAAGAAAATATTTTAAATAAAAAAATTTATAAAATATTATTTAAAGTGAAATGTCAATGACATTTTAAAATTATGAGAATAATAATGATTACTTTGATTAAAAATAAAGAGATTATGATAAGATATATTATTATTTATGAAATTTCAATATAATGGTGATATCTATCATTATTAACATGCAAACATAATTAATTTCAATGAAGATATGAAATTTATTAGATTGTTAGTTACATTTGATATGTGAAATTTATCCTCCATGTGAAGTTTATCCTCTATGTGTTTCTTTCCATTCATAACTGAAATGACCACTATATAAATTATAATCAAGCAACATATCTTCAATTATAAAAAATAAAAAAATAAAAAAAAATTCAATAGGTCATAATTAATATCAGAATGAGTCATAACTAACTATTACTTGATATATAATTATAACCAAAATAACAATCACAAGAAGTTATAAGTAAATTATATCTAACACTATAATTTGTTATAATTAAAGATCACGAAGATTATAACTGCGACATATGATAGACACTTTTTTTTTGTTTTATGTTTTATAGAATTTTTCTACTAAAATATATCATTTCTATCTCAACTTATCTTCTTTTTTAAATTTCCAATCCACCTATAAAATAGTTACTCCCCAATATTTGTATAAAATTTAATCTCAAATCTTTTAATTTAAAATTTACATTTATCCAAATGAACTCTTAATATTTAAGTTTAGTAATATCTCATTGTTATTTATTATGCAAATAAATAAATAATGTTGTCATTAATTTGTGCCCCTTTCCACTGAATTCTTGACTACGCCACGAAGGGTAATTATAGCTTATTTTAATTTGAGAATCTGTGTCTGACTGTTTAGTGCAGCTTCTACTTATAGTTTTTTAGACAAAAATAGCTTAAATAAGTTGAGAAAAATTGATTATTTATAAGCTGAGGAATGAGCGCTTCTACTTACAACTTTCTGATTATTAACTTTTAACTTATAATAATCTACGTCAAATATCCCCATGGATAAGAAATGCACTTTTATTCATTTGCAAGATGATGCTTTGTCCAAATTATTGAGTGCGGTGTACTTGAATGCACTGATTAATTTTTTATTTTATTTTTTTTGTGAGTAAGTGATTAATTTTTTATTTTTATTTTTTGAGTAAATGATTAATTTTTAATGTTATGTTTTTTTTTTAGTAAAGTTTGAATAGATGTGTTTAGGATTATGACTGAGTTAAATTGCTCAAAAACTTAAATAAAAATATATATATATATATATATAGCTCAAGTAATACTTTTCTCTATATTTCTTTCAAGCACAAGAAATCAAGACTGAATAACTTCTCAATCCTTATCTCTTTAAGCCACCCAAAAAAGCACAAATCTTTAAGCCACCGTTTGGGAAGATAGTTTAGGAGTTTTTTTTTTTTTTTTTTTTTTTTTTGCTATTTTAACCACAAAAGATAAAATAGGTTATTTTAATCCCAATAAATAAAATATCACATCCAACACATAATCATTACACTATTTTCTCACAAAAAAAATTAAAAAAACTAAAAAATCAAAAAACTCTTCCCAAACTAAATTATTTAACTCAGACTAAAATAATTAAAAAAATTAAAAATTAAAACATCAACTCACTTCTCAAACCACACCTCAATGGATTGAGTAGCGTATAAATTGAGTTGGGTTGATAGTGATATCCTCTCACTCTATTATTTGCTTTGGGTCAAATGTCTGGACTTTGAAAATCTTTTTTGAAAACTGAGGTAGCGTTTAGTAGAGTTTTGTAAATGTGATTTGAGAGTATGAGTTGTATTTTGAGTTTGTGTGTTGTGGAATTATGATTTGAGTGTAGAAAATTTGTTTGGTAAAGAGTTTTGAAAATAGTTTTGAAAAGAGTTTTGATTTGAGTGGGGAATTGTTGATGTGACATTTGATATGTGATACAAAAAATTACAACTCATAACTAAACATACAACTCAAAATTATTTTAAAGCACATAAAAAATTCAGAAAATATTTTTTTCGATTATAAATTAATTAACATATCAATTGTAAAAAAAAAAAAAAAAAAATGTCAGCCGGCCGGACGACCCTAACGGGAAAAAAAATTGCGCAGAACAGACGCAGAAAAGACAGAGCTTTCGGCAGAGTTTTGGAAAATTAATTTCAAAACTCTTACCAAACATGGAGCTCAAACACACATGTAGAATCATGATTCCAAAGCACAACCAAACACAAACTTTTCAGCCATCTATTAGTATAAACAACAATAATTCATCCTACTAAAAGCATCACCACTAATAGGATTAATGCATTAAAAAAATAAAAAAAAATAAAAAATAAAATTCCAAGACCAAAACATCACATCATTACTGGTGGGACCCACTGCTACCTAATTAGTGGGAGCGCTAATTAGTGCTCCCACTCATTTTCCTAGTGTAAATGTTGCCTCTCATATTGTCCCATCTTTTCCCTCTCCTGACTTTTAAACTGTGGCTGAATTATAAATTTGAATTAATTAAAAAAATTTAAAAAAAAAAAGAGAAGAAATTAGGTAAATGTAAATAATATATATATATATATATTTGTTGAGAAAGTTGCATTTCAGTAGTGTAGTGGATAAATAATTTTATTTTCATGATGGTGCAAATTTTCCGCATGTAAAATATAAATATTCGCCTGTGATTGGTTCAAATCTTCTCAGTTAGTCAAAATTACACAAAAAAAAAAAAAAAAAAAAAAATTTCTATGTTGTGCAATTATTCTATTACTGTCACACTTAATTGTAATTTTTTTTTTCTTTTTCCCATTTTCCTTTCCTTTTCAAATTGATGATGGGTTATGAACTCTCCAAATTTGATATTCTCAACAAAAAAGAAATTTTCAATAGTCTATCAAATTTTGAGATCAAAAATTAGATTTAATTTTTAAACTTAATGATGTGATAATCAACTAGGTTATTAAAATTAATATTTTCTCATATCTTTTTTAATCATCAACCAATCATATGACTTATACATTATTGAGTCTAGAAAATATGTCTAGAAAGTAGACTTGTATATTATTTTTCCAAATTTGACAATTGCTAAAATTTGGCAAGATTCTTTCTATCTACCTGGATAGAATATATATATGTATTTTTTTTTAACAAAGATAACATTAATATATTAGTAGTTAAATTATAACACGAAAAATGCTTGGGAGCACTAATTAGTGCTCCCACTAATTAGGTGGCAGTGGGTCCCGTCAGAAATGATATGATGTTTTGATCTTGGAGTTGTATTTTTTTTGTTTTTTTTCTATTTTTTTAATACATTAGTGCTATTAGTGGTGATATTTTTAGTGGGATGAATCATTGTTGTTATAACACAGCCAACTTGAACATGAAATCTCATCATGATATCTAAGTGCTGTATTCGTCACCACTTGAACTACAGCCGAGTCACCTATCATAAGATTCACAAGTAATGTTTTGCAATATCTACGTGTACATCTTGATAAGTGAACTTATTATTTAATAAATTTTATAAAAAAAATTTATCATAAAAAAAGTTATTAATTGTAAGTTTTAACGACAATTCATAAAAATTATGACAAAAAAATCACTAATTATCAATTTTTAGCGACGTATGTAAAAAATTGTCAAAAAAAAATTATTTTTAATGACAATTTTACCAAACCTTATTTTCAATAGAACTTGATGGGAATTAAGTCAAGCTAAACTACTAATAGGTCCTAATAGCTTCACTTAATTCCCATCAAACGCTATTGAAAATAAGTCTTAACAATATTGTCATTAAAAATAATTTTTTATGACAATTTTTTACATACGTCATTAAAAATTGACAATTAGTGACTTTTTTTCGTCATGATTTTTATAAATTGTCGCTAAAACTTACAATTAGTGACTTTTTTTACGACAAATTTTTTTTATAGAGCTTATTAGATAATAAGTTCACTTATTGAGACCTACACGTAAGTAACTCTAGTGTTTTCATTTGACTTTTTAAAAAACATATATATATATATATATGGATATGGGTAAACTACCAATAGGTCCTATTTTAGAGACTTATTATCCAATAGGTCCTACTTTGGAGACTTAATACCCATTAAGTCCTATTTGATAAATTTATTAAGTGATAAAGATAAATTTATCAGTCTTTTTTTTTATGAATAAATTTATAGTGATAAATTTATCAGTCTCTTTGTTTTTATGAATAAATTTTTAGTGATAAATTTATCACTCTCTTATTTTTATAGTGTTAAATTTATTAGTTAGGACCTGTAGATAAATAAGTCTAGTGAATAGGACTAATTGATAAGTACCCCTATATATATATAATATTTGCACAATTAAATATGATTATTAAATTAGGTTAAACCTATCACATGTTCACATATTAGCATAAGAGAATTTAAGAGAGCCGTGAAGCCCACCACAGGTCATGAGAGAGTTGTGGAGCCCATCACAGGTCATGTTTCGATGATTTGAACCATTCATTTTTTAGGACTTATTGAGAAGAGTATTCATGTAAAAATTAAGATGATTGGACATCGAATAAGTATATGTTTGAATTAAATTTTTATTACAAAAAATAGATGGTTATTCTTGAAATTATATTTGTCGTTTATTTTTTTAAACAAATAATATGATTCAAACATATAACTACCAATGTCCAATCATATTCCGCTTGTTTGGTTTGGGTTTTTAGGATTCACTTTTCAGAAAATTAAAATTTTTTATTTTTCGTATTTTTTTAAACTGAATTTTTTAATATTTTAAGCAATTTTTTTTTTTAATTTTTAGATAGACCTAACATAAATACACTTAAAAAGTATAATATTTGTGAAAAAATCTCTAGAAAATTCACTAAATACCAAAAATATTAAAATAAAAAAAATACGAGAATTTAATATATTTTTTGTATTCTTGTGTATTTATTAATTTTTAAAATATTTTTTTATAAATATTTTACTTTTTAGATACATCTAAGTAAGATGCATCTTAAAAAGTAAAAAAAATGCTTAAAATTTTAAAAATAATCACTAAAAACAAAAAAATTAATTTTCAAAAAATTAAAACCAAACATAGTGATTATTTTTTGCATGAATATTTTATTGAATGAATTTAAAAATGAATAGTTCAAATTATCGAAATTGATTCTAAAATGAACTTACTAGAATCAAACATGCTCTTAAATTGAGATGATAACTTGAAAAAAAAAAAAAAAAACCAAATCCAAGTTAAATTATAGCATTTTGATATTCCAATTTTTTTTTGCTTTCTTGGGTTCGTATTCCATTTGGTGGATTAGCAAAGTCCACGCACAAGTTTTCTCTCATTTGGGGGGACCCACGACCCCATGAATCTTGAAAACATCAATCTTCGGGTGGCATTGAAATGTTCAACAATGCTATGATAATATGAATTCTACCATTCATATTTAAAATGATAGCAACAATTTTTGTGGCATGAGTGGGTTCTCTCGTCAAAGCATTGATTTTTATTTAATTTTGATTGACACCCGTTGATTTTAGTACATATATTATATTTTGTATCATTTTTATTTATTATATGAGGTGATATTTTGCATATTATTTAAACATTGTAAAATGCATGAAACGTAAATAAATAAATCTAATACAAAAATTTAATGAGAGTTTTTAAATTTTTTGTTGGAAAATTTATCTTTAATGATTTTTTTTTCATATTTTAATTTTTTTATATGCACCTAAAAAGTAAAATATTAAAAAAAATCTAAAACAAATTGATAAATACAAAAATATAATGAATTGTTGATTTATTTATTTATGTTTTACGTTTTATTTTTTTTGTATTTTGTGACTTTTTAAAAAAAAAATTATAAGCGTATGTATATTAAGTGAATATAAAAGTAAAAAATTACTTGACATATTAAAAAAATTACTAGAAAAAAAAATATAAAAACTCCAAAACTGTTTTTAAAAATATTTAACAAAATTAAAAATTACCTAAAAGTCCTATTCGTAAGGTTCATGTTCCATTAAGTCCTCAATCTCTTTTTTTTTAACCCATAAAATCTGTTTACTTGCTAAACTGTATGAATGCCTGTGGATGAAGGCTTGTTGTTTGAATTGAAACGATTCAACAAATGTGCGTTTTAAGCCCACTTTGTTGTAGCAAATCATGTTTTGAGCCCACTATGTTTGGTGACAAATTCACATCTTTAAGCCCACTTGAGGTGGCAAATTCAAACCATTTTCGCAAACAAATATGAGTTGAATTATTCCAAATTGAGCAAACTAGTCCATACTTGATTGTGTGCGTCACATAGTAAAACTAATTTAATAATCAGAACAATAGCACATAATGTTTATAAAACATCATATCATGGTTAGTAGAGGCCGATCTTTGATCGGGCGAGCGGGGATGCTCATTTCAGGACTTTCCCCTCTCGTACCTAAGTTCCCGAGCTGAGGCAACTTTGGTGATGACGGACACGTAGCCTTCGGCAGAGTCAATGTTTCCTAAATTTTTTCAAAATAAAATATTTAGGTGGCGACTTTGTATCTGGCAAAGCAGTCCAATTTTTGCATTATTTGATTTAAAAACGATTTTCTAAAAAAGTTTGCCGGATTTGGACTCTTTGGTGTTTATCAGTTTCACATTGTACTTGTGAGATTAGATTCAGAACCGCGGGAGTCCGAACTGAAAGATCTTTTTTTCAAACACTTTCCGAAAAGCGGAGCGCGGAAAAAGACGAGTCCACACTTACCTTATTTACTAATCACAAATCTTTTAATAATCATCTAAGCATGTCTCAAAAGTACTATATATTTTCTCTTTTTAAAGTGGTATTGTTGGGTAACATTTTACTTTTGTTTTTTTGTTTCAAAACTTAAAAACTCCATAAATTTTGTTATATACATATATTTTTAATAAAATGTATATTTTTGGAATCTACACAATGAAATCTATCGAATAAGATCAATATTAAATATAAGATTTTATAAAAATAAAATATTATGTTTTTGAGCTATACAAAATTAATAATTTATCAGTTTGCAAAACTATCTAGTAAAATTCAGAAATTTCTCAGTTTTTTTTAGTATTAACTGAGAATATTCTCCGTTTTTTATAGATTTCTCAAAAAAAAAAATTTCAGTTTTAAAACTGAGCCAATTTTTTCAATTTTAAACTAAGAATATTCTCAATTTAAAACCTGAAAAAATTGAAAAAATTAGGCCAAAAACATATTATTAGTTAAGTTAAGAAAACTTACTATTAAAAATGGTTTAAATTGTAAATTTATAATAAAAATATATATATATATATATATATTTTTAATATAATTTTGTATTTAGGCCTTGTTTAGCATGATCTAAAAAAGTTAAAAAGTCAAAAAGTCACTATCCTATTTAAATCATATCATCTTATTTAAGTCACATCACCACTCTAACATATCACTTCAAACCCAACTCATACCTAACCCATATTTCATAAAAAAGTTAAAAAGTGCATTTAAGGGTAAACTACCAATAGGTCCTACTTTGAAGACTTATTACCCAATAGGTCCTACTTTGGAGACTTATTACCAATTAAGTCCTATTTGATAAATTTATTAAGTGATAAAGATAAATTCATCAGTCTTTTATTTTTATGAATAAATTTATAGTGATAAATTTATCAGTCTCTTTGTTTTTATGAATAAATTTTTAGTGATAAATTTATCACTCTCTTATTTTTATAGTGTTAAATTTATTAGTTAGGACCTGTAGGTAAACAAGTCTAGTTAATAGGACTAATTGGTAAGTACCCCTTTATTTAAATCATCCCAAATCACTCCTTAATATTAATCTTGTTTGATAGATTATGTTGTGTTGATTCTATAAATATAAATTTTATCAAAAATAAATGTACATTGTAAAAATTATGATGATTTGAAATTTTAAAAATCAAAATAAATTTCACATCATTATTTTTTTTTTTATATAAACAATTACAAATGATGAACCACCATTGTTTAGAAGATAATTTCATCTATTAAAAATTAATGAGATTTGAAGTAGTAAAAAATCTTATTTTGGACTTAATGAAGTATAAGTTCACAAAATGAAACTTGTGCATAAATGCCCTTTAATTTTTTTTTTTTTCATTCATAATTTGGGTATTATAGTTTAGAATTCAATATGTTTAGCATAACATCCTAAATGTTACCAAATGAATTTGTAGAGAAATTAGGACATTTGATCTAATGGTTGTATAACACCCTTTGCAATATGAGATCTCGAGCTCAATTCTTAAAAAGAGGAGTTTGATACACTTTGTGGTAGTGTTTATTTCTTCCCCATTATGAGGGTTATATGTAGTTAGTAATGGGTTGTGTTAGGATTGTTGATTTTCTAGTTATTGTGGGTTAATAGTCTATTGTATGTAGTGGTTGTCAGGCTTAATTTATTGGTTAGTAATTGTTGAGCTTGATTCATTGGTTGTGTAACGCCTCCAAACAGTAAACATATGATAACCCTAATTTAATCCTTCTCAGTTAAATAATCATAATATTCCGATCATCATTTACTAATCAAATCTCCATATTTGTATTTCATAACGTAAAAGAGATTTACAAAAGTTGTCCACATGCAAATATATATTCAATCTCCTCTAAAGTATGAATCTATAACATGCGAAAGAGATAATAATAAAGAACAAATACAAAATAAAGCCCATTGGGCCACAAGTTTCAAAGCTTAAATCCGATTATAAGTAAATGGTTTACAAACCCATTCACATAGCCCTTGGCTTGTCAAAAACATAACAAATAAACAAAAGAGCCTTGTACTCTCAAAACATCCACTCGCCTTCACTGAGGCAAAATCACCACATTTTTTCCTGTAAAAATCTACTAGGAGTGAGCACAAAGTCCAGTAGAAAGATCTTAACAAAATACATATGTTTTTGTTAACAGTGTTTATAACATTTATAATTCACATACTTAAAATGGGGTTAAGTGTTGAGTTTTAAACATGAGGGGGGAACAACTCAAAAATGAGTTATAGTTGAAGGGGGTTTAGTGTAATTTACCCTAAAAAGTTTACTTTGGACTTATTAAGTAATTGCTCAAACTAAATGGATTGGCTAGTAATTTTGCCAAAATCAATAAGGCTTAATTATTAGCCGATCCTACTTATGAGACTTATTACTCATTATGTCCCGATTTAAAATCTTATGCACACATAAATCTTGTCATATATATATATATATATATATTTCCTTTTCTAGCCTTGAGTGTTTTGTATTGTCCTAAATAATATTTTGTTCTCTCTCTTTCTTTGTCTCTCTCTCTCTCTCTCTCTCTCTCTCTCTCTCTCTCTCTCTATCTCTATCTATCTAAGAAAACTCTTCTCTCTCTGCCTTTTCTCTTTCTTTCTCTTCACCAATTTTTCGAAAACTTTACACAATCATTGCCTGCCGCCACCATGGATGTCGTCGTTTACCACCTGTGACGGCCCTGACCTCCAAACTATTATATTACATTATTTCAATAAGTCTAATTGTATGATTATGTGTTTAATTGTGTGATTACATGTTTAATTTTGTAGTGATCTGTTATTACATGGAATATCTGTTTGAATTGGAAACTTAGAGATAAAAGTTGAGAACCTAGACAGCTTCAGAAACCGAAGTTGATTAGCTTAATAGACTAATTAGAATGTTTAGAATTTTATGGAAACTTTAATTGAAAACTGATTCGGATCAAAATAATTAGAATAAACTGATTGAATTAATTAGAATTAAGCCTACTTAGTTAGTATTAATCAACCTTGATTAGGCTAAGTTAATTACATTATATATATAAAGCCTAATCAAGTCTTGAGCCCATATGTTATACAACTCTTGGCTGAGAATTGAGAGAGAAAGGAGGAGAGCTCAACACTTTTGAGAGAGAAATAAGAGATTTGATGAATTAAGCTAGGCCAACACTTGTACTCAACACTAGGTATGACATCCATCTTTAATTCTTGGAAATATTGCATGGAGAAGTTTAATTCAACTAGTTCTAGCACTCTTTTGCATGTAATTTAGAGATATGTGTTAGATTTCCATGAATTGGGTGAAAAAGAGTTGAATTGCATACATGAATGTGCATTTTGAGTTAAAATCCATGAAATTCTCACATGCATGGAATTTTTGCAACTTAACTTGAAGGTTTTCTCATGTTTTCATACTTATCATGTGGGTTGATCAAGTTTTGGAAAGATATAAGAAGATACAAATTCAATGTGATGCATGCATGGTTCATAATATAGAGTTTCAAGCTTTGGGTTGTCAAATGGATCATGATTTTGAGTAAATGATTTCAAATTGGGAGTGTTTTTAAGTTATATAATGATTTTCCATGTTTTTGTACCAGAAATACAAGTTTTGGGGCTTTGAATATCATTTTTGAACTTCAAACACAATTCTGGAAATTCTAAAATTCGACCTATCTGCTCGAGCGAAGAAAGTATCACTCGAGCATGAAAATCGAGTTTCCAAAAGTTTTACAAAAGTTTATAGACCGCTCGAGTGACCAAAGTGACTCTCGAGCAAGGACCCCCTTTTACTCGATTTTTTACTCGAGCAATCGTCGAGCGAAAATTTCATGCAACCAGTACTTTTGCAAATTTTACAAACCGCTTGAGCGACTAAAGTTACGCTTGAGCGACCACTCTTATTTTCGAACCCCTGCTCGAGCGAAGGAAGCTGCGCTCGAGTGGAGACCCTGTTTTTAGCAAAGTTTGATTAACTCTTTTAAGTGCGTACTTACATCCTTATGTCATTTCAAACACTCTTAGGCACCAATTGTGCTCATATAAACATAGAATGAGTTAGAAACACATGAGGAAAATTTAATTAAAGCAGAATGGCTATTGAACGGTACTCCAATTATATGTTTGTTATGTGTTTTGTATAGGTGGACGTCCGAGGCCTAGTGACAACATAACCCACTGTGAGTAATAACTTTATAAAGATATGTTCAAGTTATGTTTACTTTCGAAAATGTTATTGCTATTGAAATTGATATATGATTGATGGAATGGTCTATTGAAACGTTATTTTCTTATAATGAATGAAGTTCTGTTTTGAAATTGTATTGTGGTATCCATTGAATATAGACCCTTGCCTGGGAGAAACAATACCACGGTTAGGCCCTTGCCTGGGGGTAATAATATCACAGCTAGGCCCTTGGCTGGGGGAAACAATACCATGGCTAGGCCCTTGCCTGGAGGTAACAATACCATGGCTAGGCCCTTGCTTGGAGGAAATAATACCATGGCTTTTGGATTGATTGACACACAGAGATCTCTAGTGTTAGACCGTTATGGTCTATTGTTATTGGAATATTATTACTTCATGGATGTACCACACAAATGTACGTTGAATGATATCTATGATGAAGTTTATTGATTATTGAGAACTGAAATGAGATTTGGTTTGGCAATGTTATCGAACTTCATTCATATAACCTCTTTATTCTGTTATTACTCACTGGGCCCTAGTTCACTATTTACTTATATATGTATATAGGTGGGAAAGTTGAACATCAAAGTTAAAGAATGCCTCGGGTCTACCTGGGTCAGCTTTTTTGAGGAGCTTCTGAAGGAAGTAAACTAGGCTCGTGTGGAGCCAAGTTAGTTAAACCCCTTATGTTTTGCTTAATCGTTTTTGTATTTGTGCAAGTTTTGGGGTTTTGCATAGCAATAATATATGGATGTTAGAACTTATGTGATGTATGTACATAAAGAACGAACGTTTGCTAATGATTCAAAGTTCTTTTCATATACGAACGGCTCAATGGATAATTTCTTTTTATTATATTATACTTCCGCTAAGCCCCGCACTTTATATTAAATGGATTTTGTTTATGGAGGTCGTAGGTAATCTATGATTACTGTCCGGTCATGATACTAAACCTATAGAGGCGGGTTTGGGTCGCGACAAAGTGGTATCAGAGTACGAGTTATATCTCACTCACTTGTCCATTGAACTATAAAGAGTCTAGAAGAGACTTTAGGATTGCATTCATGTGCATTTGAAATTTTGAGTGAGGTAATTTCGCGATTATATATGCAATTGTGTGCATGAATATATATTGTGTTTGTCATAATACAAGTTTCATATAGAAAATGGTGAGAATAAGAGGTGATGATCTAGAGGAGGCGACCTCCTCCAGACTGGATAGAATAGAACAAATGATGCAAGACATGGCTGAAGCCATAAGATAACAACAGCAGTGGCAACAACAACAACCGCCACCTCCACCCCCAATGCCTGTACCACCTCCAGCTCCAGTGTGTCAGACGGGGGACTGTACTATTGCTTTGACTAGAGAATTCAAAAAGATGAAGCCACCAGTGTTTCATGGCAGAATTGAACCATTGAAGGCTGAGGCTTGGGTCTTGGGGATTGAGAAGTTATTTGAAGTGTTCCCATGTACCGAAGCTTAGAAGGTACAACTAGCTGCATTCACATTAGAAGATGATGTAAGGCGTTGGTGGATGTTGGTTCGAGACGAGAATAAGGATGTTACTTGGGCTCGTTTTCTAGAGATCTTTTACGAGAAATACTTTCCACAATGTGTAAGAGACAGAAAAGTAGTTGAATTCATGGAACTCAAGCAAGGAAACAAATCAGTTGCCGAGTATGAGGCTCAGTTTACGGAGTTGGCTCGCTTTGCACCCCATGTGGTAGATACAGACTACAAGAAAGCTAGACAATTTGAGGGAGGTTTGCGTGACCCAATTCTGGATGAAATTAATGTGCTCAAATTGCCGACATATGTGGATGTACTTGATAGGGCACTGATAGCAGAGGGTAACGTGGCTAATCGTAAATAGAATTTTGAGTGGAAGGGAAGAGGACAGAATTTTAATAAGGGGACAACGTCAACAAACAAGAAGTTAAAATTTGGGAGTTCTAGTAATACTGGTTCAAGCCAAGGTGGTAGTTCAACACCAACTTGTACCACATGTGGAAGGAAACATTAGGGTGTTTGCTACCACGCATTAGGAGTTTGTTATCACTGTGGAAAGATGGGACACATCGCAAAGGATTGTACACAATCACGTCGAAGTAGAAATCATGGTACTGCAAGTTCAACTAGATCTATTCCAACAACAGGAACAAACACGACACTCACTACAATAAGAAATGAACAAAGGCAAGAAAGGGATTTTGCACTGATTCCGGGGGATACTCAAAATACTGAGGCAGTAGTGTTAGGTATAATCTCCATTTGTGGTAAACCTGCTTATACTTTAATTGATTCAGGATCTACACATTCGTTTGTTTCTATGGTTTTTGCTAAAACTTTGAATAGACCCATGGAAACATTGAGTTATATATTATGTGTTGCATCACCTACAGAGGGATCTATGTTATGCTCAACTGTATTTGCTGCATGTGAAATATTTTTTGGGAATGCTATTTTGTATGTTGATTTAATACCTTTAGACATGAGACATTTTGATATTGTTTTGGGTATGGATTGGCTAGCTAAATACTATGCAACTATTGATTGTGCTTTGAAACGAGTGATATTCTGACCTCCCAGGCAAGATGAATTTTATTTCGAGAGAAAAGGGGTAGTTCCACCACCATGCGTCATATCTGCCATGAAAGCCCGAAAACTAATGAATAAGGGTTGTCAAGGGTATTTATGTAGTGTAACGACCGGACCAACTATGGACATTATTCTAGACAATATACCAGTGGTGAAAGATTTCCTTGATATGTTTCCAGATGAGTTACCTCGCTAACTTGTGATAGAGAAATTGAATTTGCAATTGATGTGATATTGGGTACACAACCAATTTCTAAAACTCCCTACCGTATGTCTACCACTGAAATGAAAGAATTGAAAGTTCAGTTGTAGGAACTACTTGATAAAGGGTTTGTCAAACTGAGCATATCACCATGGGGTGCACTGGTACTTTTTGTAAAGAAGAAAGATTGCACTCTTTGACTATACATTGATTATCGAGAGCTCAACAAGGTAACAGTGAAAAATAAATATTCATTGCCACGTATTGATGACCTGTTTGATCAGTTACAGGGGGCTCGAGTATTTTCAAAAATTGACTTGAGAGTGGGGTATCATCAACTGAAGGTTAAAGCTGAAGATGTTGAAAAGACTACCTTCCGGACCAGGTATGGATATTACGAGTTTTTAGTCATGCCTTTTGGAGTAACAAATGCGCCCGCAACATTCATGGAATTGATGAATAGAATTTTTAAACCCTTCTTGGATGAATTTATTGTCGTGTTTATTGATGATATTCTCATATATTCGAAAAATAGAGATAATCATGAACAGCACTTAAGAATGACACTCCAAACACTTAGAGAAAAGGAAATTCAAAAAGTGTGAATTTTTGCTTGATGAAATCGCGTTTTTGGGACACATCATTAATAAGGATGGTATATCTGTTGATCCTCATAAAATAGAAGCGATTATTAATTGGCCTACCCCGACTAATGTATCAGAAGTTCTTAGTTTTATGGGATTGGATGGTTATTATCGGAGGTTTTTTAAAGACTTCTCAAAGATTGCAATGCCATTAACTCAATTGACTCGAAAGGGAAAACCATTTGAATGGACCGACCAAAGAGAATCTGCATTTCAAGAACTAAAGACAAGATTGACCACAGCTCCAATCCTCACTATACCCTCAGGTATAGAAGGATTTATGATTTATAGTTATGCATCTTATAAAGGTTTGGGTTGTGTCTTAATACAGAATGGTAGGATGATTGCATATGCCTCTCGACAGTTGAGGCCACACGAGAAGAACTACCCTACACACGACCTAGAGCTTGCTGCAGTTGTGTTTGCATTAAAGATATGGCATCACTATTTGTATGGGGCCAAATGTGAAGTGTATACAGATCATAAGAGCTTGAAATACTTTTTCACACAGAAAGAGTTGAACATGTGTCAAAGGCGATGGCTTGAATTAATCAAAGATTATGATTTGCAGATCCACTATCATCTGGTCAAAGCCAATATTGTGGCAGATGCACTTAGTAGAAAGAATGTGGGGAATCTTGCCTGTTTACTCACAGATCAAAGAGAGCTGCTACTAGAGTTTGAAAAACTCGAAATTGAGGTGGTGCTTTTTGAACAATATAGCTTGATAACCGCAATGTCTGTACAGCCTATCATTATCGAAGAAATCCAGCAAAAACAAATGACTGATGAGCTTTTGAAGAAGATTTGTGATGAACTTGGCACCAAGCCTAAACCAGGAATCACAATTAAAAATTTCATGTTGTAGACGTCCCCGAACGCCCCGGGGAGGGTGCGGCTCCCCCCCGTTCCGTTCGCTTGTGGGTCTACTACAGTTCAAAGGACTCAAATGTCACGGTTCTTAGTCTGAACCAAAGAGTCCAAATCCGGCAAATCGTTTTGAGAAAAACAGATTTTTTGAAAGAAGTGCCAAACATGGACTGCTTTGCCAGATACAGAGTCGCCACCTAAATATTTTACTTTTGGGGAAATTTAGGAAACCCTGACTCGGTGCCAAAGGCCACGTGTCCGTCATCACCAAAGTTGCTTCGGCTCGGGAACTTGGGTACGATTGGGGAAGGTCACTTCATGAGCACCCCCGATCGCCCGGTCAAAGACCGGCCTCTACTAACCATGATATCGAGTTTTGAAAACGTTGTGTGTTCTTATTCCGGTTATTAGCCTAGATTTACTATGTGATGCGCACAGCATACAAGTATAGACTGAGTCGCCTAAATTGGAACAACGCATCTCGTGTTTGTTTTTTTGAAAGATAGTTTGCTACTCGCAAGTAGGCTCAAAATGCAGATTTTGCCACCCTCAGGTGGGCTTAGAAAACATGGTTTTGCCACTATCTAGTGGGCTTAAAACTCACAGTCAATGCGTTATTCCAATTTAGATAACCCAACCTTCACCCACAGGCATTCAAGCAGTTATATCACATAAGCAGTTAGCATCATGGTAAGCATGTTATTCATGGCAGTCACTCACACGCATGCAAGGATGCTAAAGCATAAAACTCACCGAGTACTCCAAGCCAAAACAGAAACCGATTAGAAATCCATGCATGATCCTAAATATACTGAAATGCCTAATGCAACACATGCAAAATGCAACTATAGCAGGCTCGGCTATTCTAAACATGGCATATGGAATGCTACAGCTAACAAGTATTCAATTTGGAATTGAAATATAATGCAGTTAGTATGATGCGCCGAGCCCGGTGCATGCAAAACAGATGAATGAATGCAAACATGCTATCATACTGTATGCTAATTGAAACATGCCCTAATCTAACCATCATAAGCAGGTAAATAAAAGGGAGAAAGACGTGGGGTTGGAAGACATACATCACACACACGCACACTTATTACAGTCATGCCCTCGCGCAGAGGGTCCGAATAAATAGTACAGTCCAAATAATACAGTCCAAATAATATAGTCCAAATATGTACAAATCCCTAATTAATTTACAAATTAACTAAGAAAAATAATAAACTGGCATGCAAGCCAGGGACTGTCTTGACTCTTCTCCAGATGATGAATGATGCATGTTCGGGTTGCCTTGCGCGGAAATCCACAACGATGCCCCGATTAGCCTCTGTTTGCAATTGTTCTTGGAATGCGTGCCAAGCTCCGGAAGGTTGCTGATTCTTGATTTGCTGCAACAGAGAGCAGGAAAGGGGCATGGCAATGTATTTTCACATATATATGCATGCCTCGATCCTCGTTCACCAATCACGCATCTCAATGCATGATGGCCGAGGAGTCGAATTGCACAACTCAATATGAAATGAATGCACATGAAAATACAACTAAAACCTAACTCCATCACGGATAATCCAGAGTGTCGGTGACTGGGGAATTGAGATACGTTCCGTCACTCAGAGTACGAAACGTCCCTCGTTTCCCGTGCTGGGGCTAACTCCTATCCCGAACACAATGCAATATGCATGACATGCATGAATGCAACTAAGATACAACCTAACATGCACAATGCTATGAAATGGCACACACGATGCACGAGGTAACATGGCATACACAATGCACTAACATACAACCTAGCATACGCAACGCTATGGAATGAAATGGCATACACAATGCATAATGGGCTTACACCAACACAAGTGGACCTCAGCCACACTCACATAGGAGGCCATAAGATGGAAATGAGACACTCGAGATGCGTGCACGCGTGCACGCAAACCGAGGACCAATCCTAAGGCACGAATGCCACTCTAACAAGACATGACAAAGCATAGGATATGGCATACTAGCATGCAAATTTCAGTAGCAAAATAAGATGCAAAACAGCCCCGAAACATGAAAACATGGCACCCGATGCATGGAATGATCCCAAAATGCAATTTGGCTCATGGAATGACCTATAGCTATGCAATGCATGCATTATTTGAAAATGAGACCTAAATACAGATTCAAGGCAGTCCAAAAATAAGCACATTTACAGTTTCGAGCAAAGTCAAACAGTGAGCACAAATGGGCCAAAATTAGCATGCAAAAATGGGCCAAAAGGGGGGTGATTAAGCAAATAGCAGCTTCTGACTTCAAACATAAGAGGGCCCTTCAACAATTTTGAAGAGGGGCCCAAAATATGGCTATTTACAGTTAAGGACCAGACCCAAAACAGTGTACAAGTAGGCCTAAAATGCTATGCAAAATATGGCCAACAAGAGGTTTAAACACAAAGTATACAAAGGGTGCCTCAAACAGACAAAGACCCTTAATGAAACATGAAGAGAGGGTCAAAATAAGGCCATTTTCAGTTCGGACAAGAGCCCAAAAACAGAAGTCTAAGGGGCTAATAAATCATGCAAAAATGGGGCCTAGAGAGGGGTACAAAAGCAAGTGACACATGGAGACCCCAAACAGTGATGAGCCCTTCAACAATGTTGAAGAAGGGCTCAAAATAAGAAACTTCACAGTTTACTACATGCCTCAAAACAGATTACACATAGGCCAAAAATAACATGTAAGAAAATGGCATAAAGAGGGGCAATGAAGCAAGTGCAAAATGGGGGCCTCAAACAGGGAAATACCCTTAAACAAACATGAAGTAGAGCTCAAAAAAATGCTATATTCAGTTATGGTCGGAGCTCAAATATGCAAGAAAGTATGGCTAATGTATTGAGCAAGAATAGGACCGAAAAGAGGAGAGAAGGACTTACCCTTGAAGACTCAACTTTGACAGCCTCTTGGTCCAAAATACAGCACTCCTAGCCTCTAAAAAAACAACTCCAGCTGCTGGAATGGAAGATGGAAGGGTGGGGGTATGGGTTGTAGAGTAAAGGGTGTAGGACTTGGATGTTTTGAAAGTTGGAAGTGTAGAGATAGGGGAGATATGCATACAAGGCTTAAAGGCAAAATTTCTAACCCTTTTCACCAGTGCTGGAGGCTGGTTATATGGACCAAAGAGAGGGAGAAAAGAAGGGAAAAAATGGGGGGAAAACAAGCCAAGTTTCCCCCCCAAAAAGTTTCCCCCCCGGATACAGATTTTGGGGGGAAAAAAAGTATACAGCTATAATGTACCACCTGTAAGGATCAAGGCCGGCCAAGTATTGGAGCTGCAGGTGGCCGGCCGGCCACCCCCCATGGCCGGCCGACCAGGGGTCAAAAAGGCCAAGGTGAATTAATGGCCGGCCACCACAAATTGGTGTCCTCCCAGATGCCCTCAACACAGCCCTGTGGTCCAAAATTAGAGGAACTGAAACAGGAGAGAGAAGAAGCCATTTTTCAAAGGGGTTCAAAAGGTTCAGATAGAATTACTGGCCGGCCATGTGATATTTGTGTCCTCTCAGGTGTGTACAACACAAATATGTGGTTTGGAACTGAAGAAAGTGGCCTTAGGGTGGTCAACATTGGCTTTGAAGTGAGAAAAACGGGCGTCGGAGGGCGATGAAGGAATATAACTGGTTGCTGAAACAATTACTGGCCTCCCACCCTTCTACGACTTTCCTAGTGATGAAACAGAGGTCCCTGCCAAAAATGAACGAAAACCGATGCAAAATGAAGGTTCGGGGGCTGAAACGCGCAGTCCGAGGCCCTGAAAACTGACTGTTAAGCACCGGAGGTGGCGTTCGACCACGAAGTTGGTCTCTTGAGCCACAGTGTCCCTCAAAAGGGAGTAAATAAGATGCATGCCAAAAACCGGAGCAAACGGAGGTAGTTAGGCGGTCCCGAACCGAGGCACACGGCCTGACGGCTCCGACAACCGGGAACCGGACTCCGAAATGGGCAGAATGGCCTACGACCACGAAATGTAGCCCACGGCCACCGAGAGATGGTCTACGAGACCACTCCCTCCCCTCAGGAAGAGAAAACTGAAAAAACAGAGCCTGGTTCGCAAACCGAGGTAAAGTATAAAAAAGCCCGGAAGTCCGGAGGCAAGGCTCGCAGCTGAGACTCTGAAACTTCTGGACGAACACAACATGCAACATCACCTAGCGCTCAACTGGTGACATCTTAGTCTTAAGGTCGGTCAAAATGGGGTGTCTACACATGTTAAAATTTCAAGGGAGATTGTGTATTCCAAATGATGCGGATTTGAAAAGGAAATTTTTGGAGGAAGCCCACAAGTCAGTGTTTGCTATGCACCCAGGAAACACCAAAATGTACCAAGATTTGAAATTAGTGTATTGATGGCCCAACATGAAAAAAGAGAATGCCGACTTCAACTCTAAATGCTTACAATGCCAACAAATGAAAGCGGAGCATCAGAAATCGGCGGGTTTGCTTCAGTCTCTTCCTATCCCAGAATGGAAATGGGAGCATATCATCATGGACTTTGTTGTTGGCCTACCTTGAACACCTAGAAGTATGGACTCTATTTGGGTTGTAGTTGATAAACTAACTAAGTCTGCTCATTTTCTTGCTATAAAGACTTCTTTTACTGCATATAAACTTGCTACTATCTACATTGATGAAATTATTCGACTGTATGGAGTTTCAGTGTCTATTGTATCAGATAGGGATCCTAAATTTGTTTATAGATTTTGGCATAGTCTACAGGATACAATGGGAGCAAAATTGAGGTTTAGTACAACATTTCATCCACAGATCGATGGACTAACCGACAGGACTATTCAGACCTTAGAAGACATGCTTCGTACGTGTGGTTTGGATTTTCAGGGCAGCTGGAAAACATATTTGCCATTGGCTGAGTTTGCTTATAACAACAGTTTTCACGCAAGCATCGGTATGGCACCATATGAGGCACTATATGGCAGAAAATGTAGGTTGCCAATTTGTTGAACAGAGGTGGGTGATAGGGCTATTTATGGTATCGAACTTGTGCAAGAAACGACCGAAAAGATCAAAATCATTCAGCAAAGACTCAAAACTGCACAGAGCCGACAGAAAAGTTATGCGGATCAACGAAGAAGAGACTTAGAGTACGAAGCTAGAGATCATGCATTTATCAAAGTAACACTGATGAAAGGGCAGACGAAATTTGGCAAAAAGGAAAAATTGACTCCTCGCTACATTGGGCCATTTCAGATTCTCAAGAGGTTAGGTCCTATTGCTTACCGTACTGCTTTGCCACCGAGAATGAAACAAGTGCATAATGTTTTCCATGTATCCATGCTTTGTGGGTATCTTAGAGACCCATTCCATATGATTGATCACCACTGGATTACTTTAGACGAGAATATGATGTATAAAGAATAACTTGTGCAAATCATTGATCGACAAGTGAAGCAATTGAGAAACAAAACTATCCCTATGGTGAAAGTTGAGTGGAAGGAACATTATGGGAAGGAGACCACTTAGGAGAAAGAGGAAGAGATGCGGCAACGGTATTCACATTTATTTTCATCGGAAGGTAACTTAAGTTTGGAGGACGAAACTTTCTAAGGGGGAGAGACTGTAACGGCCCCGACCTCCGAACTATTATATTACATTATTTCAATAAGTCTAATTGTACGATTATGTGTTTAATTGTGTGATTACATGCTTAATTTTGTAGTTATCTGTTATTACATGGAATATCTGTTCGAACTGGCAACTTAGAGATAGAAGTTGAGAGCCTAGACAGCTTTAGAAACCAAAGTTGATTAGCTAATAAACTAATTAAAGTGTTTAGAATTTTATGGCAGTTTTAATTGAAAACTGATTCGGATCAAAATAATTAGAATAAACTGATTGAATTAATTAGAATTGAACCTACTTAGTCAGTATTAATCAACCTTGATTAGGCTAAGTTAATTACATTATATATATAAAGCCCAATCAAGTCTTGAGCCCATATGTTATACAACTCTTGGCTGAGAATTGAGAGAGAAATGAGGAGAGCTCAACACTTTAGAGAGAGAAAGAAGAGATTTGAAGAGAATTACTAGAGATTTGATGAATTAAGCTAGGCCAACACTTGTATTCAGCACTAGGTATGAAATCCATCTTTAATTCTTGGAAATATTGCATGGAGAAGTTTAATTCAACTAGTTCTAGCACTCTTTTGCATGTAATTTAGAGATATGTGTTAGATTTCCATGAATTGGGTGAAAAAGAGTTGAATTGCATATATGCATGTGCATTTTGAGTTAGAATCCATGAAATTCTCGCATGCGTGGCATTTTTGCAACTTAACTTGAGGGTTTTCTCATGTTTTCATACTTATCATGTGGATTGATCAAGTTTTGGAAAGATATGAGAAGATACAAATTCAATGTGATGCATGCATGGTTCATAATATAGAGTTTCAAGCTTTGGGTTGTCAAATGGTTTATGATTTTAAGTAAATGATTTCAAATTGGGAGTGTTTTCAAGTTATATAATGATTTTCCATGTTTTTGTACCAGAAATACAAGTTTTGGGGCTTTGAATATCATTTTTGAACTTCAAACACAATTTTGGAAATTCCAAAATTCGGCCTGTCCACTCAAGCGAAGAAAGTGTTGCTCGAGCGTGAAAATCGAGCTCCCAGAAGTTTTACAAAAGTTTACAGACCGCTCAAGCGACCAAAGTGGCGCTCGAGCGAAGACCCCCTTTTACTCAGTCTTCCACTCGAGCGTCCATTGAGCAAAAATTTCATGCAACTAGTACTTTTGCAAAGTTTACAGACCACTCGAGCGATCACCCTTATTTTCGAACCCCCGCTCAAGCAAAGAAATCTGCGCTCGAACAGAGACCCTATTTTTGGCAAAGTTTGACTAACTCTTTTAAGTGCGTACTTGCATCATCATGTCATTTCAAGTACTCTTAGGCACCAATTAAGCTCATATAAAGATGGAATGAGTTAGAAACATATGAGGAAAATTTAATTAAAGCAGAATAGCTATCGAACAGTACTCCAATTATACGTTTGTTATGTGTTTTGTATAGATGGACGTTTGAGGCCTAGTGACAACATAACCCACTGTGAATAATAACTTTATAAAGATATGTTCAAGTTATGTTTACTTTCGAAAATGTTATTGTTATCGAAATTGATATATGATTGATGGAATGGTTTATTAAAACGTTATTTTCCTATAATGAATGAAGTTCTATTTTGAAATTGTATTGTGGTATCCATTGAACATAGGCCTTGCCTAGGGGAAACAATACCACGGCTAGGCCCTTGCCTGGGGGGTAACAATACCACGATTAGACCCTTGCCTGGAGGAAACAATACCATGGCTTTTGGATTGATTGACACACAGAGATCTTTAGTGTTAGACCGTTATGGTCCGTTGTTATTGGAATATTATTACTTCATGGATGTACCACACAAATTGACGTTGAATGATATCGATGATGAAGTTTTATTGATTATTGAAAACTGAAATGAGATTTGGTTTGGCAATGTTATCGAACTTCATTCATATAACCTCTTTATTCTATTATTATTCACTGGGCTCTAGCTCACTATTTACTTATATATGTATGTAGGTGGGTAAGCTGAACATCAAAGTTAAAAAATACCTCGAGTCTACCCGGGTCAGCCTTTTTAAAGAGCTTCTGAACAAAGTAAACTAGGCTCGTATGGAGCCAAGTTAGTTAGACCCCCTTTTGTTTTGCTCAATTGTTTTTGTATTTGTGCAAGTTTTGGGGTTTTGCATAGCAATAAGATATGGATGTTAGAACATATGTGATTTATGTACATAAAGAACGAATGTTTGCTTATGATTCAAAGTTCTTTTCATATACGCACAGCTCAATGGATAATTTCTTTTTATTATATTATACTTCCGCTAAGCCCTGTACTTTATATTAAATGGATTTTGTTTATGGAGGCCGTAGGTAATCTATGATTACTGGCCAGTTATGATACTAAACCTATAGGGCGGGCTTGGGTTGTGACACCACCACCACTATAATTGCCGTCCACTACTATCGTTATCGTTCGGCTACCGCCACCGTTCATCAACTGTCACCACTAGCGATGTATGCACCACAGCCACCATCTTAGATCCACCACCACTGTCACATTTCTACCTCTACCATCGCAGATCTATATTCCACTGTTACAGATCTACACTACGCCATTGTCAATCTACACTTTGCCATTACCTATCCACTTTTACCATTGCCGAGCTATACCGATCTAGTTGTTTTAAGTGATGAAATTGACTCTAAACAGTGGTGATTTTTCAGATCTCGTCCATTTCTCTCTCTCTAACTAGATCTATTGTAAATCTAATTTGAATTCAAATTTTTCCAGTGATAAATTTATCAGTCTCTCTCTCTCTCTCTTTCTCTCTCTCTCATTTGTTTTTTTTCTTCTGTGTATGTGAGGAATGAGGATGGATTTTTATAAGTGAACATGAGGAAGAGTGAGTGAATAAAATTTTTCGTTTGTAGTTTTTTTTTTTTTTACAAATCGATCAGTGATAGATTTATCACTAATAAATTATTAGTGATTTTTTCAGTGATAAATTTATCACTGAATGTGATTTTGATTAGTATATTAGATTAGTCTCTGTTATTTATTTATTTTTTTTTTTGGTGTGTACAAGTCTATGTGTGGTTGTGTTTCTATGAGTGAATAAGTAGATAAGTAAATGACAGTAAGTGAGTGTGTGTATGTAAATGTGAGTGAGTGAGAATGAATTATTGAGTGTTGTTTGTGGTGACAATAGTGACGTAATGATAGATGTTTATTTTTGTTGAAAAAATTTCTAAAAAAATGTCGCTAGAAATTATTACCGAAGGGGTTCGTCGGCACCAGGGATGATCGCCGAAAACTATCATCGGAGATGATCGGCGGTAGCCGGAGATGATGAAGATGGGTAGTAGGCGAGTTGCTAGGTAACAGGTTTTGGGCTAGGGTAAAATTTGAAAAACGGGATTATGATTTTGGGTTAGAACCTAGTGGGTGTCAAGTTGTTGGACCAGGACTGGCCCATAACTCCTCCAATCCATAATATAAATGTGGTGTTAATGGGCTTGGTGGTGGTCATAATTCTTCCAACTATTGGTGTGGGCTTTTATAGCCTTTTTTTTAAAAAAAATTTTTTAATAGATTGGAGGCTTTTATAGCTTACATTCACGAAAAAGTGTGTATGCTCTTTATCCAGTTGCAAGCCCATATTTTTTATTTTGCAAACACTGGCCCATATTTATTTAGATAGAATCGGATCGCCCTAACCCTAAGCATGGCCCATTTGCAATGCTTTTGTGGAATTACCCACACACCCAGCCCCCCTCCAAAAAAAAGAGGAGGAGAGAGAGAGAGAAAAAGAGGAGGAGGAGAGAGAGAGAGTCGTGATAGGAAATGATTACAAAAAGATTAATATTAAAAACTGGAAACATTTGGAAAGAGATATGGTAGGCAATGATTATCAAATGAGATCATAACCGTACCCATCTAATTGAATAAAATGTCACATGATATGAGTAAGGCCACTAAGTGATTTTATTATTTTATTTTTAAATAATTAAAGAAAAACGCAAACAAAATAATAATTATTGTTTGACTATAATGATAATTTAGATATGATAAAAATTTGAATTGCTTGAAAACACCCAATGAAGCATTTCTTTAAATAATATAGATATATAATTTGGAATTATGTAGGCGGGTAAACAAGTTTTTAGAGAGTGATTGTGGAAAAGCAAAAAACCATGGACTTTAAATTTCCAATTACACCAATTACAATACAAAAAGGACTTTGCTTAATGCTTTGAAAGTGACACACACATCTGAAAGTGACAAAAAAAAGAAAAAAAAAAAAAGAAAAAAGAAAGAAGGTGAAAAGAACATACCTATGGGTAGGGCCAATTAGGCAAAAAAATCTTAACCAAAATATCGATAAGATGTTGGAGCAATTTGTCTTGAATTTTTCAGTTGGTAATTTTTAGGTTTTTAGAACTTAGCGATAATCTTGTCTATGTGGAATAGAAATTTGGCACTTCAAGTCACGTTATTTAATCACTTTTTTAAAAACAATATTTACACCCACCAAGAGGTATGCGTATGGTTACAACAAATTTGCCTTCAAGATACAATGAAGCTTAATCTAAAGATCAAGTCTACTGGGTGACGACAGTAGATCAGAATACTTTTGATATAATCAAGAAAATCAAGACATTGATAATCAAGTCTGCAGAATTTGATTACCAGTAAGAAAAGCAGAAACTTAGTTAAGAAACTCTTGATCGAAAACTCTAAATCGAGAGAGAGAGAGAGAGAGAGAATTGCAGGAATGCTGATAATCAAGTCTGCAAAATTTGATTACCAGTAAGAAAAGTAGAAATTTACTTAAGAAACTCTGGATCGATAACTCTAAATCAAAAGGGAGGGAGAGAAATTTAGAGAGGTAGAGAAAGAATTGCAAGAATGCTTTATGGATTTTTAGATGGATTGAAATGGCTGATTTCGCAGCCTATTTATAGGCTTGATGCATGTAATCGAATGGTCATGTCCCTTGATCGCATTTAATCAGATCTGACTATTGGATCGACAATCTATGGTGCAAATCATTCTCACACCGAATAGATGCCTTGACTGATCATGATCGGGTGCTATCTCATCCATATGATCACGTGCATCTCCAATCAACGGCTATGATCAAATCGCTCCAGATCGGACATTTGTTCGATCGAGTACATCGGTTGGTTGACTCATCGCCAATGGACGCCACATCACTACCACGCAGAGCTAACTGTATTCCACGTCACCCATGCCACGTTGGATCCATGTTATCACTCCAACTTGTTCGATGCAAAATAGAAAAGCGCCCTGCGCTGATACATCTGTGTTAAGTGCACCATCAAACGCCACACAACTTATGCCACGTGCGTGTGCGAATGGTGCGAAGCACCGTTCTTGTGGTATGAGTGCATACATACTAGCATCCACCCCACAATTCCATCTTCAAAGAAATATTTCATGTAGCACTTTATTAATTGCTCCATATTTTGTTCTCTTTTCAATGTGGGACAAAGTCTCCAAACTTTCTAAAGAAAATAAGAAAGGTTTTGAAAACACCCAAAAAATAAATTATAAATTTTAAAAATTATTTAAAAAATTTCCCAAGATAAGAAACACACTTTTATTGATTTCCAAGATGATGGTTTATCCAAATTATTGAGTGCGGTGTAATTGAATACATTGATTAATTTTTTATGCTTTTTTTTTTTTTTGAGTAAGTTTGAATAGATATGTCTAGGATTATGACTGAGTTAAATTGCTTAAAAACTTAGAAAAATAAAAATAAATAAAAAATAAAAAAACCATAGCACAAATAATCCTTTTCTCAATATTTCTTTCAAGCACAAGAAATCAAGAGCGAAACTTTTACCAACTTCTCCCTCCTTACTTTAAGCCACCCAAAAAAGCAGAAATTTTTGAAATATTCAATAGATTAAGCAGTTTATAAATTGAGGTTTATTTGGGAAAATTAGTTAGAAGTCACATTTTAACTTTTAATTTATTTTTTTTTTATAAAAAAAATTTAAAAATTTAAAAAATAATTTTTAACAATCTTTCCAAAACACTACGTTGGGTTGATAGTGATATCTTCTCACCTGACCTCTGCTATTTGCAGGATCAAATGTCTTGACTTCGGAAATCTTTTTTTGAAAACTCAAACTTTTCAGCCGTCTATTAGTATAAATGTTGCCTCTCCTATATCGTCACTTCTTTTCCCTCTCCCGACTTTTAAATCATAAATTTGAATTAAATTTTTTATTTTATAAAAAAAGGAAAAATAAGGTAAATGTGAATAAATATATATATATATATTTTTGAGGAAATTGCATTCCAGTAGTATAGTGAGGAATAAATAATTTTATTTTCATGATAGTGCAAATTTCATGTATGTATAGTACTAGTATTCTCCAGTGTTTTGGTGGTGCAAGTCTTTTTATTTTATCAAAATTACACAAAAAAAGACTCCATATTGTGCAATTTTTCTATTACTGTCACACTTAATTGTAATTTTCTTTTCTTTTCTTTTTTCTTTTTTTTCCATTTTCCTTTCCTTTTCAAATTGATGATGCGTTATGAACTCTCAAAATTTTATATTCTCAACAAAAAAGAAATTTTCAATAGTCTACCAAATTTTAAGACCAAAAATTAGACTTAATTTTTAAATTTAGTGATGTGACAATCAATTAAGATATTAAAGGTAATATTCTCTTATATCTTTTTTAATTATTAACCAATCATATGACTTACACATCATTGAATTTAAAAAATGAGTTTAGAAAGTGGGCTTGCATATATCATTTTTCCAAATTTGACAATTGTCAAAATTTGACAAGATTCTTTCTATCTACCTCTCTTAGGATAGAATATTTATTTATTTATTTATTTTTTTTTTGAACAAAGATAACATTAATATATTAGTAATTAAATTATAACATAAGCCAATATCTCTTTATAAACTTGAACATAAAATCTTATCGTAATACCTAAGTGCTCTATTCGTCACCACTTGAACTTACTATACAATTCACAAATAGTGTTTTCATTTCACATTTTTAAAATATATATATATATATATCTAATATTTGCACAATTAAATATGATTATTAAATTAGGTTAGACTTATTTCATGTTCACATATTAATACGAGAGAACTTGAGAGAGTTGTGGAGCCCACCACAGATCATGACGGAGCTGTAGAGCCCATCACAAGTCATGTTTTGATAATCCGAACCGTTTACTTTTAGAACTTATTGAGCAGAATATTCATATAGAAATTACGATGATTGGACATCGATAACTATATGTTTAAAATAAATTTGTATTACAAAAAATAAGTGATTATTCTTAAAATTATATTTGTCGTCTATTTTTTTAAAACAAATATAATTCAAACATATAGCTACCAATATCTAATCATATTCAGCTTGTTTGGTTTGGGTTTCTAGGGTTCACTTTTTAGAAAATTGAAATTTTTTATTTTCCGTATTATTTTGTTTTTACTGAATTTTTTTAATATTCTAAGCAATTTTTTAAAATTTTTACATAAATGCACTTAAAAAATATAATATTTGTGAAAAAAAATCTCTAGAAAATTCACTAACTGCCAAAAATATAAAAAAATACGAGAATTTATTATATTTTTTGTATTCTTGTGTATTTATTAATCTTTTAAAATATTTTTTTACAAATATTTTATTTTTTAAATATATTTAAGTAAGGTGTATCTAAAAAAGTAAAAAAAATACTTAAAATTTTAAAAATATTCATTAAAAACAAAAAACATGAAAAATAAAAAATTTAATTTTCAGAAAATTGAATTCAGAAAATTAAAATCAAACACAGTGATTGATTTTTTGTATGAATATTTTACTAAATGAATCCAAAAAAGTAGATAATTCAAATCACTAAAATTGATTCTAAAATGGACTTACTAAGGCCAAACATTCTCCGAAATTGATATAATAACTTGAAAAAAAGCCAAATCCAAGTTAAATTATAGCATTTTGATATTCCAAATTTTTTGCTTTCTTGGGTTCATATTCCATTTGGTAGATTAGCAAAGTCCACACGCAAGTTGCCTCTCACTGGGGGGACCCACGAACCCATGAATCTTGAAAACATCAATCTTCAGGTGGCAATGAAATTTTCAACAATGCTATGATAATATGAATTCTACCATTCATATTTAAAATGATAGCAACAATTTTTGCGGCATGAGATGGTTCTCTCGTCAAAACATTGATTTTTATTTCATTTTGATTTACACCCATTGATTTTAGTACATATATTATATTTTGTATCATTTTTATTATTATTATATGAGGCGATATTTTGCATATTATTTAAGCATTGTAAAATGCATGAAACGTAAATAAATAAATCTAATACAAAAATTTAATGAGAGTTCTTAATTTTTTTTGTTTTCCTAGTTATCTTTAATGAATTTTTTTCATATTTTAATTTTTTTTTATGCACCTAAAAAGAAAAATATTGTAAAAAAATCTAAAACAAATTGATAAATACAAAAATATATTGAATTGTTGATTTTTTTTTTTTTTTTGTATTTTGCGATTTTTTTTTTAAAAAAAAATGATAAGCGTATGTATATTAAGTGAATATAAAAGTAAAAAATTACTTAAAATATTAAAAAAAATTACTAGAAAAAAAGATATAAAAACTCAAAAACTGTTTTTTAAAAATATTTAACAAAATTAAAAATTACCTAAAAGTCCTATTGGTAAGGTTCATAAGTCCTCAATCTTTTTTTTTTAACCCATAAAATTCTATTTTCAAAATATTTATATATATATGGTTGTTTTACCCTTATTAAAGGGGGAAGGAATTGAAAAATGTCAATTCATTAAGTGTTAATAAATAATTGTTAGGTGTTACAAGTGCACCATATGGCAATGTTATCCACCAATCACCAATCATTATGTCTCATGCCCCAATACAAATTTATGGGTCTTACTTTTTCTACCAATCACAAATTTTTTATAATCATCTAACCATGTCTCAAAAGCAGTGGCGGAGCCAAAAAAATTAAACCAGAGGGGCCACTTATTAATTATAACATTGAAAATTTTTACAAAAATATTTCACATAAATTTTTACGATTGACTTCAAAAAAGATAAATATATATATATATATATATTATTTTTAACTAGTATATCATAGACAATATAAAAAAAGAGTCATGGATATAAATTTTAAAATAAATTATATAATGATAAAGTAATTTTTATATAAAATTTCAGTACAAATTCAATATAATAGTAATATCACGTCATTATTGACATATAATATCACTAACCAATAGTAAAGAAACACATAGAGGATAAATCCCAAATGTCAAATGTAATTAACTATTCAATAAATTTCATATCTTCATTGAGATTAATTATAATTGTATGTCAATAATGATAGACATCATCCTTGTATTGAAATTTTCATAGATAATAGTATGACTTATCGTAATATCTTTATTTTCAATAAAAAAAACAATAATTATTACTCTTATAATTTTAAAAATGTCATTGATATTTCACTCTAAATAATATTTTATAATTTTTTTATTTAAAATATTTTCTTTATATTTGTAAAAAAAAAAAAAGTTATTCCAAAACCCAAGAGGGCACGTGACCCCCTGGACCCACAGTGGCTCCGCCATTGCTCAAAAGTACTATATATTTTCTCTTATTAAAGTGGTATTGTTGGGGTAACATTTTACTTTTGTTTTTTTGTTTCAAAACTTAAAAACTCCAGAACTTTTATTATATACATTTATTTTTAATAAAATTTATATTTTTGGAGTCTACGCAATGAAATCTATCCAATAAGATCAATATTAAATATAAGATTTTATAAAAATAAAATATTATGTTTTTGAGCTATACAAAATTAATCATTTATCAGTTTGCAAAATTATCCAGTAAAATTGAGAAGTAAAATTGAGAAATTTCTCAGTTTTTGATAAATTTCTCAATTTTTTTTTTCAGTTTTAAAGCTGAGTCAATTTTTTCAATTTTAAACTAAGAATATTCTCCGTTTTGAACTTCAAAAAAATTGAAAAAATTAGACAAAAAAATTATTATTAGTTAAGTTAAGAAAACTTACTATTAAAAATGGTTTAAATTGTAAATTTATAATAAAAAAATTACATTTTATTTTTATATAATTTCGTATTTAATATTAATATTGTTTGATAGATTTCATTGCGTTAATTCTAGAAATATAAATTTTATCAAAAATAAATGTATATTGTAAAAATTATGATGATTTGAAATTTTGAAAATCAAAATAAATGTCACATCATCATACTTTTTTTTTTTTTTTTTTTTTATAAACAATTACAAATGATGAACAATTATTGTTTGAAAGATAATTTCATTTATTAAAGATTAATGAGATTTGAAGGAGTAAAAAATCTTATTTAGAACTTAATGGAGTATAAGTTCACAAAATGAAACTTATGTGTAAATGCTCCTTAATTTTTTTCCATTCATAATTCGGGTATTATAGTTTGGAATTCAATATGTTTAGTGTAACATCCTAAATGTTACCAAATGAATTAGTAGAGAAATTAGGACATTTGATCTAATGGTTGTATAATACTTTACGATATGAGATCTCAAGCTCAATTCTTATAAAGAAGAGTTTAATACACTTTATGGTAGTGTTTATTTCTTCCCCATTATGAGGGTTATATGTAGCCAGTAATGGGTTGTGTTAGGATTTGTTGATTTTCTAGTTATTGTGGGTTAATAGTCTATTGTATATAGTGGTTGTTAGGCTTGATTTATTGGTTAGTAATTGTTGAGCTTGATTCATTGGTTGTGTAACACCTCCAAATAGTGAACTTATAATAACCCTAATTTAATCATTCTCAGTTAAATAATCATAATATTCCAATCATCATTTGCTAATCAAATCTCCATATTTGTATTTCATAATGTATAAGAGATTTACAAAAGTGGTCTATATGCAAATATATATTCAATCTCCTCTAAAGTATGAATTTATAGTATGTGAGACAGATGATAATAACAAAGAACAAATACAAAATAAAGCCCATCAAACCACAAGTTTCAAAGCTTAAGTCCAGTTACAAGTAAATGGTTTACAAACCCATACACAGCCCTTGGCTTGTCAAAAACATAACAAATAAACAAAAGAGCCTTATACTCTCAAAACATCCACTTGCCTCCAATGAAACGAAATCAGCACATCTTTTATTGCACAAATCCACTAGGGGTGAATACAAAGTCCAGTAAGAAGATCTTAACAAAGTACATATGTTTTAAGCAGTCTTATGCTATAGATGCAATCATGTTATGCTCCAAAACCATGAATTTTATTCATTTGAAATCACATGTAATGCTCTTTTCGAAAACACATTTATCTCGATGAATTTGAAATACAAATACGAGGCGGTAAATACGACTCAGGTAATTCTTAAACTGGTGTTTGCAAGTAGGCATATCAAGTACTACCAATTGCCACTTTACTAGCTATTAATCGGAAAGAAATTTGGAACCTACCGCGCGGGTTTCTGGACTTTTACCAAGGACCTTAAGCCAATTTAACAAATACCAAACTACACCCCCTGTCCGAACTTACCAAACTTATCTACCCCAAAACATTTCAAGTTTGAAGGTTTCTCAAAACCATAATCCGTTTTTCCAAAATCGTAACTTTAATAAAACATAACTCAAAAGCTATGCAATGAATGAAATGCCTTCTCAATAAGCAATTTCCCAAATTCTACAACATTCTCTCGATGTTAACATAATGTTCAACATCTCTCAATATCATCATAATTATCGATATTTCTCAAATATCATTCAACAATATCAATATATATATGTGACATACAACAAGATTTCATATTCATAATCAATATCAAATTCTATAAGCTAAGCATATCTCAATCATGCCATTTCATGGTAATTTATCCAACAACAATCCATTCATCTCATGGATATCTCAACAATGTATCAAACAATAAAATTTCTTCATTTTTCTCAAATAGAAACCCAACATGTCAAGAGTTTTTCACAAAGCCTAACTTTTTTCAAGTTTTCCAAAATTAGGGTTTTTCATTTTGAAAAGGTTTTTCACCAAATAGAGCTCTCAAAACACCAACATAGTTCAAAATTTTGGTGACAAACATTTGAGATGACCCTTTTTGAAACATGTAAAATCTCATAAACCCTAGAACATAACTCAAAAGCATACATTAAATGAAATGCATTCTCAATAAGCAATTTCCTAAATTCCACAACACTCTCTCGATGTTAACATAATGTTCAACATCTCTCAATATCATCGCAATTACTAATATTTCTCAAATATCATCCAACAATATCCATATATATTTGTGTGTGTGTGTGTGTGTGTGTGTGTGTGTGTGTGTGTGTCTGTGACATACAACAAGATTCCATATTCACAATCAATATCAAATTCCATAAACTAATCATATCTCAATCATGCCATTTCATGGTAATTTATCTAACAACAATTCATTCATCTCATGGATATCTCAACAATGTATCAAGCAATGAAATTTCTTCATTTTTCTCAAATAGAAACCCAACATGTCAAGAGTTTTCCACAAAACCCAACTTTTTCCAAGTTTTCCAAAACTAGGGTTTTCGCAAAATTAGGGTTTTTCATTTTGAAAAGGTTTTTCACCAAATGAAGCTCTCAAAACACCATCATAGTTTAAAATTTTCCAAAATTTGGAGAAAAACATTTGAGATGACCCTTTTTGAAACATGTAAAATCTCAAAAACTAAACCCTAACTCAACATGAATCAAAATATCATCAAAATCACCATAGACGTGCTAAGACATATATATAACTCAAAGAATATCCCTACCTTAAGATATAGAGAAAAGATGAGAATGGTATTGAAAACCGATCTCCACCGCACAAAATGTAGCCCTCGATGAGCTCTACAAAATTGATGAAGGAATTATGGTCAAATCTCCAATGGATTTGGAGAAATGAAGAATTTATGGAGGCTGTTGAGTGTTTGTAGAGAGAAGGAAGAGAAAAAGAAATATATATATATATATAGAGAGAGAGAGAGAGAGAGAGATGGAGAAACAAAAGTAATGAGAAAAAGGGAAGGAGATCAACTTAAAAGAGGAAAAAAAGAAAAAAAATTCAAAGTTTTAAACATTTACGCAAGTGCAGCGCCCTTTTCCCATACGTACGGACCCTAAGCCGTACGTGTGGTTCCTCCTCTATGTCATGACCCAAACCTGCCCCTAAAAGTTTGGACATGACCGACCTAGACTTAGGCCTCAAAACTCCATTGAAGTTTGATACAACCCTGGGGCCTAAACGGAAGCAAATATAATATCAAAACATATCATCCATTGAGCTGTGTATAAATGCTAGGATCTTAACACAATATAGCATACACACACATGCTTGTATTGAGTTCACCCATATAAGTCTATATAAGGGTAGCGAGCGACCCAAAAATTACATATTGACAAAGTATCTACGACAGTTCATCCAAAACTAGCTACATATGCCAATATAGGGAATCCGCCAAAAAGGGCAAAAGGCCACTTCAAGTGACTCGGCAAAATAGGTTCAGCAAAAAGGCACCTACGGCTGACCTAGGGTTGACCTGTGGCCTGATTACCTACAAAAACGTTCATAAAACAGGGTGAGCAAGGCTCAGTGAATAATAACGATGCAAAAGATTGTGTGTGCGAGCATAAATCTTGCAGTGTAGATTCATCAATTTCAAGTAAACCTTATGTACGTTTCCATTTCTGAATGGCCTTGGGCCCACTTAGAACAGAACAACCTTAGGCCCAATGTGATATAGAACGACCTTGGGCCCAATACTCCCAACAGAACAAAATGGCCTCAGGTCCATATATTATGTGCCAACATTCTATCATTCCATTCATTTTATTAAGCATAACTCATATGACATAAGCTATTTGAGAGCAAAATAGAATAGATATTGAATAACACAGGTGAGTACAATACGTGTAAGAAACATATTAGTATATTACTATTACTCACTGTGATGTGGATGAACAACGGTCCCCTCCTGCACGTGCCCTACACATGGAACATAACTCGTAAGTACAACAGTTTTCTTTAGTTGTCTCTTATTTAACAAATGTTCGAATCGCTAAGTTCCAAACAATTAAATGCATTACAAAAGCATCAAATGGACATATTAACACATTCTGAGGGTCGAAAAGAGCGAAAGGAATTAACAAAATTTTCCACCTTTAGCCGCACATGCGGGAAGGTGCGCTGCACATGCGGCCCGCACGTGCTTTTATTGCAGTATACCTCAGTCTGCCTCCCATGTTTTCAGCCCGTGCGGCTCCTCTCCCCGTATGTGCAGCCTATCTCCCGCACATGCAGTTCCTCCTTCACACATGCGGTTTTGTTTACCAGAATGCGATCCTAATTTTTAACGAGGGTTTTCTCCACTCTGGTCCTCCTCCACACTAAAAACAAGGGAATTAGACCCCAAAACTAGTTTAGGATGCTAATACATGAAAATTTTTGGAACGTGGCAAACCTACACGGCCAATGAGACCTTATATTGAAATTAAAGTCTTGAATTTAAAAATTTAAATGAAATTAAAAAGAGAATGAAACGGGTGATATACCCAAGACATCACAACTTCCCCATTTTAGGAACTTTCACCTCCTAAATTTGAATACCCTCTCAACAAAACTCCAAAACCCCAACGATCGTAACAACAACACAACAACGTAGTTACACTACGAATGACTAACAATGCCAAAGAGAACTCAACAACAACTTAATTATAACTCAGTAAATCACATTCTCAATAATATTCCAAAATGACCATTATATTCCCAATAGAGCCATAGCCATTACCTGAACAACAACCGATACAATGATCATAAACATGAAATTTAATAACAATTTCGATAATTCAACAACAATCTTCATGTCCAAAATGACAACAATTTTAATAACAAGTAGTTAACAATAACGGTGCTCACTCCCAAAACAACATTAGAGAGTATTAAAATCTCAAATCAATTAACCATTCACAAACAAATCTGGATACTTGGAGCGAACTTCGACCTCATGTTCCCACGTAGCCTCCTTAATTCCATGGCGTCTTCATAACACCTTCACTAACGGTATGGTCTTACCACTTAACACTTATTCTCGGGTGTCTAGGACTTGAATCGGTCTCTCTTCGTATGAGGCATCCTCATCAACCTCTAAGCTAGCGCAATCAAGTATATGCAAAGGGTCGGGTTCGTATTTACAAAGCATGGAGATATGAAACGCATCATAAACCCCAGAAAGTTGGGGCAGTAAGGCCAAACGGTATGCCACTTCCCTAATCCGCTCTAAAATCTCGAAAGGTCCAATAAACCTTGGAGATAATTTCCCACTCTTCCCAAATCTAATCAACCCTGCCTCGACGAGATCTTAAGAAACACGTGGTCACCGACCTCGAAGGATAGAGGTTGTCTCTTGTTATCAACATAACTCTTCTATCAGCTTTAAGCCATGGCTAACCTTTTTCGGATGAGAGCAACTTTCTCGATTGTCTCATGAACTAACTCAGACCCAACATCGGTACATCTCCTATCTCGACCCAACAAATCAGTGATCTACAAGGCCGGCCATATGAAGCCTCAAACGGTGCCATCCCAATACTCGCCTAATAATTATTGGAATAAGCAAATTCAATCAACAATAAGTGTCTCTCTCAAGACCCTTTGAAATCAAAGCACTTTCTGCCACCTACGTCTGCCATACCTACCACCACCACATTCGCGTCCTGACATTCTAATAAAGGTAACACAATAATTTAGCACATTTATAAATGTGCCGAAGCTAATTCACTCACGTCCTAATACAACGGACAACAAATAATTCATTCCATATAAGCACCGAGTCACATAGTCACAAAAGAATTTTCTTTCTAAACAATAATCATTCCGCGACATTACCAGAGCTCTAGTTAGAATTACCAGTGATCAAGTTATCTTCTAACAAAACTTCTAGAAACTCGTAGACTCAATCAATTTCTTAGAAACCAAATCCCATACTCATCTTGTCACATAAACATGTTATCACATAGCATACTAGGTCTACTTCTAATACCATCTGGCGAGATAAACCCATTGTGGTAATAACCACGTCCCACGATCCCAAAGTATTTAAACTCGGTTGCTCTGATACCAAGTTGTAACACCATAAAATAATAACAACAATCCACCTCACGATATTCAATGAAAAAGCAGAAACTTGCTTAACCTTTCATTGATATTCCTTTACAGTACAAAAGATGACTTATGCATGTACACATTCATAAATCGTAGATCCTAAATATATAGCATATGACATGTATGAGTGAACTGAAAACAAAAGGAAGTACAGATAAGTTTATGCCATAATGACTACATATTTCCAAGACAATGCTTCGTTACAACAAAAGTAGATCAAGTCCAAAACAATTAAAAAGTCCGAGGCTTGTACAAAAGATAGTTACAATAAAAGAAACAAAAATGAGCCTTTACCTCCACAATCCTCCCAAGCTAAATCCTTGGTGCATATCATCAACACCTGAAAGTTGGTTTCAACAAATGGTGAGCTAAAGCCCAGTAGAGATACTTAAACACAATGTATGAAGCTTAACACAATCATATAATGAATGTATGTGCATGCCATTTACTAAAACATTATACTTTCTCTTTCAAAACAATGCAATGCCTTAGTTATATATATCAATTCATAAAATAATACTTTTTAAATCAGAAAGAAAACAAGGCAATGGATACAAAACATTAAAAATCTTTATGTACGTGTCTGCCAATAGGCCATGCAAGCACTATGAAATCCATTTTATCGCTATTAACTGGAAGGATCGCCACCTAACCGTGCAGGTTTCTAGACTTTCACCAAGGACACACAGGCTATCATAATAAAACCACAACCATACACCTTAACTAGATTCACCACAGTATTCACTCATTTTTCTTAAAAATAATACATTTTCAGTGTGTATGTAAGAAACAATGTTTAATGCAAGATGTTTGAGTAGTTGGTTATAATTAACCTAATCCTCATGCAATTTCTACAACGATCAAAGTTATCCTCCACCGACAACTCAAAACAGATATCTCTACTCAACAGATAAATTTCTAGCAACAAGTGTAATTTCATAATCTCAAAATGGGAGTGATAATGCATATCCAACTTCACCCTCATCATCAACAGATACATTCATTTTATCTTTTCAAAACCCGACAACTTTTACTCTTATTCAAAGGTTAAACACTAATGATTTCAAATAAAACATCTTTTATTTTCAAAAACCCATTTTTAGGAGAAATTTCCAATATTTCAACATAACTCAACAACATACTCACTCCCACATCCTTTCTTAAGAACCCATTTTGAAAACTCTTCTTTTACATTTCAAAAACTCCCATAAAGGGACCTGATATCACATGATACTAAGGATGCCACGAATACATTCAGAAAGTTAGACAATCATTCATTTAATCATAAAATAGCTTTTCAAAAAACATATCACATCATATCAGTCAGAAGATGCTTAAAGTTGAACATACCTTTACGGAGTTATTACTCACCGATAGCTCCAGTAGCAGCAAACACAGCAGACAGATCAGACAATCTAAGGCGTGAGACCTACATAAACGCATAATGGATACACATTGAAACACGCGCTCGGAAAATACATATCTTATTTCTTTTCTATATTGGTGTGTTTCTAATCCTTATCCTCATTATTATGTCTTAATTAAGGCCTAGGAATGCTTAAGATGCAATGAGGATGCTAAAATGTAAGTTGAAACACTTAGCCAAAATTCTAAAAATAGGGCAGTTCACTCGAGCAACCACAAGCGCAGCTTTGGTTGCTCGAGTAGACCCCTTGGTCTGCAAAATTTCTAGGAGCTCTCGTTTTACGCTTGAGCTCAACTTCCTCTGCTCGAACTGTAAGGTCCCTGAAAATTTTACTTTCTTAAAAGTCCCTTACTTTTAAATTATTTCATTGAAGTCCCTCAGTTTCTTAATTAATTGTAATTTTAACCCTAGGATCAAAATATATACGCCAACTAAAAACTCGCAAACCCTAATCGATTTCAGTAACTTAGGAATCATTTCTAATATCCTAATACTGATTAATTGACTCCCTAAATATGGAATCACCACTTGAAAATCCTAGGTTTTTCTCATTTTTATCACATTTGTCAGTTGATCGCCTTTTTAGTCGAAACAAGAAATCGAAACCGAATTAGATTCTCTAACCCTAATTTAATTTAATTCTATACTAAAATAAATGTTCCAATTCATAAATTAAACCCAAAGCCCTCACACTTTTATTAAATCACTTATTAACCCCAAACAAGTACTATTACACATATGTATATACACTTGTACCTTTAAACCTCTTTTATACACCATATTTTGAAAATTTCAACAATTGTACACAAGAAAAAAATAAAATAATTCCCTCAAATTAGCCACATGGCCAGCCACCCTAGGGAAGTTGAATATATACAACATTTTCAAACCATATCCATGAATTCAAGGAAAAATGTTGGCTAGTACCCCCAAAACATGGAACCATGGCTCCAACCTAAGTCCAATCCTAACCAAAGCCTAACTAGATCATGATTAATTGTATAATTAAGGCCTCTAATCATTCACCATCTCATTAGATTCCAAGTAAATCCAAAATGTCCAATCCATTTCCAACCAATGGGCACTTTAGACCTTTTGCACCAATTTTATTATAAAAACCACCCCTCCCTTAGAATTTTACATACAAGAACACATACACAAACACTTCATTCAGCTGAGAGGAAGAGAAGGGAAGAGGGTGAGCTTGGTGGACGAAAGGAAATAAAGAGAATGTCTTGTTAGCTAACCAACCAAACCTTAAGTAAGCCACATTATCATCTCTCCTTATATTTCCTTTTTCCAATACATGTTATTAGAGTCTTGAAATCATATTTTTCATATGTGTTGTAATAGTGTTCATGTGTTCAAAGTTGATGAATTGGGCTTTAATCCTTCTTCTATTCACATTTCCTCTTAATAGATGTAAAACTACCATTTTCTTCCCATAGCTCGCATTTTTTTTAAAGACATACCACCACTATAAAAATATGAGTTATTGATATATTATTTAGTATGTTTTCATCACAAAAGAAGTGAAATTTTCCTTAGTTGGCCTCTTTTCTCACCAATCTTGTTATTTTGAGTATTGTACATGAAAAATCTGTTTTACAGCCAACTTTCGAAAATTATAGAAAAATGTAAAAACATTTTCTAGACCTTGGTTTTATGTCAAAATATTACTTAAGGAGTTATATTTCAAGGAAAATTGGTTTCATTGAAAACGAGTGAACGGTTTGTTAGTAAATTCGATTCTCGTAACGGTCGACGAAATCTGGACAGCGCTGAAGTGTTTCTTAAATAACTAAAAATATAGATAAGCTATTCCATTTCTGAAACATGTTCTAAAAACTACATTAAATTCTCTACGAACCATAGGAAGGACAAGTTTGGAAAAAATCTGAAATAACCCTTTTGATTTTAATCTTTAAGTAGTACTGAATCTGGAAATTCTGTGTGGCATTAGTATTTTATGCTCTTGTGTTCATGAATATGTTTATTAATATGTCTTGGTATGATATAACATATGTCATGGGTGTATACCTTTTATTTTAGTCCTTCGATGATGTTTATACTTATGCAAATTTATTCTTGTTACTTGCTTATACTAACTAACTTAAAACGTTAATCTCAATGGAAAACTTAATGGGGTGGCTAATGGGGTTTCGATCACATGAGTACTGTTATGAGATAAAGTTATATTCAAATTGAATTGATTAGTGGGACATGTTCCCCTTGAAAGCAAAGTCTTGCGCAAGCGGTTGTTTCGAAACACTTGAACGGAGCGGTTGTATTCGGACCTTAGGTATTTGGTGTAAGGAGGGATTTGGGCAAGGCCCATTATTACTGTCTCTTTTGAGGCCCTACGGTTGGCGTTATGCGGTAGATAACCGTTGGTAGGCATCCTAGATAAGTTCGGCAATAAAGCAGCAAAAGAGGGGGCATATCGAATAATCTACGTCCGATTCTTGTGGTTGGAAGGACGAAGTCTCTTTGGGGGATTTCTAGTTTACTAACAACTAACCTTGTAATCTTTGTTATTTTCTTGAATATCATGTTTCTTTCTCTATTGTTGTAATTGCCATTGTGTATTGAATTGGGAAAAAGAGACAGGGTGTGTGTGCGTTTACCGAGCATTCAAAGCTCATGGCGTTTCATGCCAGGTATCGAAGAAATATACAAGGCCGATGAAGAGCCAGAGACATTTGAAGACTTACGTTTGCCTTAGAGAAAATTAGAAGCCATTTTGCTTATGAGTCTGTTCGTGCTTTTTGGAATGTAATAGTAATGGAACTCATTTTGAAATTTAAGTTTTGAAACACTATAATTATTATTTGTTTATATATCTTTTTAATCCTATGACTATCTCCGCGTTACTTATGAGACATTGCGTTAATACCTCTTAAGATCTATCAAAAAGATAGCTTGCTATCTAAGGTGGTTGGAGTTAGAAGGGAGGCTATATTGACTCCTCCAACCTTCTTGGGATCTGTAGGCACCCCATTTTTGACCGTCCTCAAGACTTGGACATCACCGTTTGTGCACTTGGTGATTATGCTTGTTTGTGTTCATTTGAGCGCCCGAAGTCCTCAGTGGGACGCCCTGATTTTGTGCCTTGAACCTTGATTGTTTTGTGCTTTTTTTTGGACCAAGAGCTTGTTGCCTCTTGCCTGGAAGAGTGGGGTGACCTGTCAGCCAGCCTTAGACCCTGTCGGCTAGCCTTAGACCTTGTCGACCACAAGTTGTTGGTCTCCTTTTTCAGATATTTGTTTGCCAACTGTGCCAACTGTTGCTCACTGAGCTGCATCTTCATACACGTGTATAGAGGGATGATTTCAAGCTCAAACCTTGAATTTTCTATATATAGGGAGTGTCCTCCCCCATTTGAAGGTGTTAGAAATTTTGGATCAAAAATCTCTCTTTCTCTCTAGACTTCTCTCTCTGTCCCTTGTTATTTTGCATACACTTGCTTAGTTTCTTTACACTTTTGCACATCAACCCTTAACCAAACACTCTCACCTTTGACCTGTTTGCACATCAACCCTTAACCAAACACTCTCACCTTTGAGCTGAGGTCTCTTGGAGCTTTGTTTGAGCCTTGGAAGGGGATTTGAGCTTGAGTTTGTGGCTGAATTGCATTTTGCCTCAAAGGTATTGAACTTACCTCATTTAAGCTTATTGTGCATGCTTGTTTTGCCATCCTTTTTAACTATTTTAAGGCTGTTTTTGAGGTATAAAAAACTTTTTTTTTTTTGAGGCATAAAAATGGTTGTTTGAGTCTTTGTGAGTTAGGGGTTTGTCCCCCTCCCCCCTCTCTCTCTCTCTCTTTTCATTAGCTTGTGAAGCTTTTTGTGCTATTTTTTCTTACATTTAAATAAAACTTTTTGGGTCTTTAAACCACTGAAATTCTGAGTTATTTCAGTGACAAAAACCTTCTTTTGAAGTCCAAAATTAAAGGGATTAGCCTCCCCTCCATGTTGTCTTGATTACATGCCTAGTTGTCTTACATGTGAGCATGTTTTTCTAGCATTTTGTAACTCGATCTCAATATGTTTTTGCTACTTTTTTGACTTGTTTTAGCTCTGTTTTGAGCTGGTTAAGTCATTTGAGCCTTGTATTGTATGGTTGTAGTGCAATTTCATTCACTAGTTTGTTGTTTCAATGCTTTAATCATCTTTCTTTTGAGTTAATGGCATGATTTAGTATTGTTTTGCACTCCATTTCAGCACTGAAATCTCTGCAATCTTGTCACGACCCAAACCCGCCCCTATAGGTTTAGTGTCGTAATCGGCCAGTAATCCTTGGATTACCAAAGGCCTCTTGACATAATAACATATAGTTAAGGGCTGCAGAAGTAAATGTACAAAACATACAAAGTTCATTGAGCTGTGAAGACATACATGGAACTGAAAATCTTAAACTTTATATACATACAAGTGACGTCATAGGTACAATATTTACATGTCACTATCAAGTACATACAAAAGGCGAACTTGTTCATTAAACAAAAGAAACAGTCTTATACATCCAAATTGACACCGCCACAAAACATGACTTGGTCTAGAACCTCCTCATAAGACGCAAAGGGGTGGCTGACCAACACAAAATACCCCAGGCATCATCTTAAGCCTGATCACGAGCCTGCTCACCTACATACATAATAAATAACTAGTGAGCGGAGGCCCAGTGAATAATAACAAAGTAAAAGGGTAAATAAATGATGTCCCATAACTGTGGCTGAAACTGAAATTCACATTCGTATTCTCATTATGAGCATATATAGAATTCAGAGTTCATGCTTAGTCTTACATAGTACATCCATCAGCACTAACTGATTACGTGCAAAACGTCTTAAATTATACTTGTTAGTTCTATAAAGAACCTCCGGCCAGGTAAGAATAACTTGGCAGCCCCATAAAGAAACCTCCGGACTGGGAACTTATAAACTTGTCAGTTCCTCTTAGAAACCTCCAGCCGGGTATAGATAGCTTGTCAGTCCCATAAGGAACCTCCAGCACCGGGAACTTGCATATACTTGAATCATGGCATTACTTGAATCATCACATAATGTCATAAGTGCTTGTTAGACTTGGACAATCATTCATTGCATAAAACATGACATTTCATAGAACAGTTCTTAATCCGTGAGCGGAAAATATTTTACTTGAACATAGTTTTACTAAGTTATTACTCAGAGATAATTGGTAGCTCCAAATTGACGGCAGAGTAGGCAATTCACCTATCCTGAGGCGCGTGACCTACATAATATGGCAGATTCATACATTGAATGTACACACTCGGATTGTACATAACTTATTTCATTTATGCTTAATGTGTTTCTAGCCTGTAACCTCATTATGAAGTCTTAAACATGGCCTAGGAGTGCCTAGGATGGAATGAAGATGCTAGAATGCACTTGAAAACATTTTTCAAATTTTGCTGGAAACAGGGTCCACGCTCGAGCGTGGCTTTCCTCGCTCGAGCGGACATGCAAAAAGTGAGGGTTCGCTCGAGCGTGACTTCCTTAGCTTGAGCGGACTATAAACTTTAAAAAAGTACTGGTCGCTTGCTTTTCACGCTCAACGAACGCTCGATCTCCGCTCGAGCGTGACTTCTATCGCTCGAGCGTGCTGCAAAACATATGAACTTCTGGGTACATACATTTCACGCTCGAGCGTGCCTCAGGTCGCTCGAACGGAAGTGCAGGCACTCAGAGTGCTCGCTCGAGCGTGAACTTCTATGCTCGAGCGTGGATTCAAATTCTGGAATTTCCATATTTGATCTCCAAGCTCAAAACTCAAACTTTAAAGCATCAAAGTCAATTTTTTCTGGGTCAAAACTTGAGGAAATACATGAAAACTCTTAAAAAAACAAGGATGAAAGTTGATTTCAAAGAATCATGGCTCAAAAGCTTGTCAATTGTGGAAAATTCAACTCAAAATTCATAAATGATCCATGAACATGACATGCATGCATTTCTTTGAACTCAAGTTTCTTAAAACAGGATCAAGTGCTACAAAACAACATAAAACCGATGTTTTCCAAAAATTAAAGTGAATTCAAAACATGCATGAGGGAATTCTTGAAGATTAAACTCAAAACATGGGAATTTATGCATGCATGTATGGTATGACTCAATTCTACTCCATTCTAGTGTAATTCCTTCATGAATTCACCTAATTCACTTAAAGTCTTGTAAGGTCTACTTCAATTACACAATTAAGAGTTTGATTCCTTACCTAAAGACTTGGATTCACAAAGGTTGAAGTTGAAACTCCCAAATTCTTTCAATCTCACAACATCCCTAGCAAATCCTTTGTTTGAGCTCAATTATTCCCAACTCTCCCTCTCTCACATTTTCTACTTGATTAGGCTCAAAATGTATTGAGATGGAGGAAAAAGATGAGTGAAAGCTCAATTGGTGCCTTAAATAGGCTTGAATAAAAGTGTAATTAATTATGGTTAATTAAGTGGGCATTAATTTAATCTAATTTAAATCGTTCAAAATCAAATTTCAATTAAACCTATCATAAAATTCTAAAAATCCTAGTTAACATATAAATCAAGTCAATTTCTGAATCGGTTGCCAATAAGGCCTTCAATTCGCAAACCGAAACGAAAACACGAACAGGTCTTTCTACGTTAAACAGATATAATCACAAAAAGATGCAATGCACATATAATTAATTTGAGGATTTCTTCTTAATTACTCATTTGGCATACTTAAACATAAATTAGCGTTAATCATGGGTCGGGGTTGTTACAAATCTCCCTCTATTCTTCACTTTTTCGTTTGCTTTGAAAGTGGCTTTAAAGCATTCGCTTGCTCAAGTGTGAAATTGAGACATTCATGCTTAATAGTTTAATCCATTTGGGGGGTTCATTATCAATGGCATGAGGTCTCTTTCATACCAAGGCACTTGTGGTTTAAGCCCACATTCCATTAGAAGATACTCACTTTTGGACTTAACCGGTTAAAGAATGGATCAGTAACTAAAATGAGTAAATAAAAATGGAAAAAGTAAAAAAGGCAAGATAAAGCATCTTCGTGTTGCATTGTATGTGTTCGGATTGAACGTTAATTCGAACACGAGGAAAATGTGACATTTCATACTCAAAGTGATGAAACGTGCCACTTTCCTTAGTCACCATCACCCTTAATCATGCATGATAGGGTTGTGGTTTTGTTGAGTCTTGTTTTGCACTCATTAAGCTTGTACAAGCTTAGTTCCTTAGCTATCATGCATGGAAAATGCTTGATTGATGGTTTGAGAGCTAAGAGTTGCACTTCCCTGAACTTGTGTAATGATAAGGAGAGTAACAATACATACAAACCTTAAGAATACTAAAAAAAACCTTAAGAATACACTGTTTTGCCCCTGCTTGTTCTCTGTTGCAACAAAAAAGAAAGTTCAGGGAAGGGGTGGCCGACAACCACCAGCAGTAGCCGACCGGCCACCATTGATAGCCCGACCGGCCATCAATGAAGAAGGTTGCTCTGTGTGCTCTTGAAACGGATCAGAAATGTTCTAGGAGGTGGCACAATTTTCAGTGATCAAACATGTGCAAACAGAGGCTACAATGCAAGGCGGTGGCATTTTCGGGTAGAGAAGTCGAGAATGCATGCATCCCTCGCCCCTCGAGGCCATTTACTTGCTTTTCTTAATTAGTTATGTCGTAGCTAATTCATTCATACAAGTGTTGTAATTAATTAGTTAGTGTAACTAGTTCTTTGATTCCGACTTGTAATAATTAATTAGCTTAGAATAGTTAGTCAATCATTTAAATTGTGTTGTAATAGTTAGCTAAATTAGTGTAACTAGTTAGCTTAGCTTATTTATTCAGACCCTCCTTCCAAATGGCGTAATGTTGTAATAAGTGTGCGTGCGTGTGTGTATGTTTTCCAACCCCACGTCTTTCTCCTTTTATCTAATCGCTTTTGATGGTTATATTAGGACATTTTCAATTAGCATACCTTATGCTTGCAAGTTTTGCAACCCATTCATTTGTCTTGCATGCACTGAGGCTCAGCGCATTAATTCAAACTACATTGTTATTTCAATACTTCTTTGAATACGTGTTTCAAAGCATGCTATCAAAGTGTTGCAAATACCATAATTAAGTAGCCGAGCCTATTTAGTTACATCATTGCATGTGTTGCATTAGACATCTTATATAGTTAGGATCATGTATTTTTCTAATTAGTTTTTGTTTTGGCTTGGAGTACTCGGTAAGCTTTTACACTTTAGCATGCTTGCATGAGTATGAGTGTTGCCATGATTCGCATGCTTGCCATGAGGCTATGTACTTAAATGCTAAACTGCATAAATGCCTGTGGATGAAGGCTTGTTGTTTGAATTGAGACAATTCGACGAATGTGAGTTTTAAGCCCACTTTGTTGTGGCAAAATCATGTTTTAAGCCCACTATGTTTGGTGGCAAATCTGCATCTTTAAGCCCACTTGAGGGTGGCAAATTCAAACCATTTTCGGAAACAAATATGAGTTGAATTGTTCCAAGTCTTGCGACTAGTCTATACTTGCTTGTGTGCGTCACATAGTAAAGCTAGATTAATAACCGGAACAAGAACACATAATGTTTATAAAAAAACATATCATGGTTAGTAGAGGCCGATCTTTGATCGGGCGAGCAAGGGTGCTCATTTTAGGACCTTCCCCTCTCGTACCTAAGTTTCCGAGCCGAGGCAACTTTGGTGATGACAGGCACGTGGCCATTGGCACGAGTTAGGGTTTCCTAAATTTTCTCAAAACAAAATATTTAGGTGGCGATTCTGTAATCTGGCAAAGTTGTCCCAGTTTGGCATTATTTGATTTAAAATCAATTTTCCAAAAAGATTTGCCGGATTGGACTCTTTAGTGATTATTAGTTTCACATTGCACTTGTGAGACTATATTCCGAACCACAGGATTCCGAACTGTGAGGTCTTCTTTTCAAACCCTTTCCGAAAGGCGGGGGCGCAGAAAAAGGCGAGTCCACAGGATCTTACCTAGCTATGGACCAAAGAACTCTTTAGTGACGTTACCCTAACCCTTAGAGTAGAAATTGGGGTGTCACAACTTGGTATCAGAGCCTAGGTTTTAACCTCACCAATGCGTTTCAACTTGCGGTTAGAGACTACCTTGCTCCGACTATGATATATTATTATAACACTACCTATTCTATTAACTAAAAGACATCAAAAAAATAGAAATTTTCTTGACTTATCTTAGGGTGTTTCTTCGAATTTCGAGCATAGTAACATCGACTCATAAGGACCTATTTTAGGATCGGGAAATGGTTTTAACTTTGAGCAAGGCCTCACATCGCGCAATAGAGGTACTATTAGTTCTACGCATCTTCTATTGATCGTTGTACCCTCATCTTGTATTCGTAACCTTTATTCGATGCCATCATTTTCCAAGATTAAGTCATGACCATCTAGTTCTATTTTATATACTATCTTTTGTAAAATTGACCTCCTTTGAGCCCTGATTATTTAGTGCAAGGCTTCTTATAAATAGTTTCATTTTCTTTACTTGGTGACGAATCTTGGATATTCAGTTTGAAACGCGGACGGCCAACGCAGTTTCAAGTTAAATATCTAGCTAGTCACTACCTCTATAACCTTAACCATATTAACGTCCTAAAACTGTAATGTCATCCATTCCATTATATCATTTATCCATATTTCAGATGATCACTTGTGTTATTGATGCTATTACCCTTTCATACTCTTCGATCTCCACTTCGTAATCATTCTATTAACCAAACTCTGGTAGTTATTATTTTGCCTATTGTAAATTTATGAAGTGACAATTTGATCTATATTTGTAGGCTGTTACTTGCTCTAATATTTCACCACACCCTAAGAAAAACCTTAATTTCAAGTCTCGTAGAAAGATTACCTCCAGCTAGAATCTAGAAAACAACTTATCCCATGCCATAAACAGAATGGTGGATAAGTGAGCTAATGGCTACTCAGAGACTAGCAACAATACCTAGAACTGTCCTAGAAATTAGCATGGACCCATACCCGCGGGAGCCAATATCCTTAATAATCTTGGGCACCAAATTCTAGAAGAACTAGGACAATTAAGGAGCAATCGACAAAATGAGAGACGTCGAGTCTCTAGGAGTTCAGAAAACCAGGGCCACCAAAGTTCATAGGAGTACTAGACCTAAGAGTGTTGAAAATTGGCTTCGGCAAATAGAGAAAATACTGGACACTATGGAAATAACTGGAAGATGCTAACAGACTAGTCTTGGCAGTATCAAACTAGACGATGAGGCCGATCATTGGTCCAAAACAAAGGGTAGTCGCTCGAGTGAAAATTTTGTCGCTCGAGCCAACCCCCAAACTCTGCAAAAGTACTGGGAGCTCACATTCTTCTCTCGAGTGCAAACTCCACCACTCGAGCGGAACAGCATGAATTCTGGAATTTTCAGATTGCTCTCCAAGCTCTAAATCTCAAATCCAAAGCTTCAAAGCACATCTTTTGGGCCCAAAACTTGAGAAAACATGACTAAACTTGTATAACTTCATGAATTGAAGATCAATTCGCAAAATCAAGGCCCAAAAGCATGTCAATTGTTCAAATCATACTTGAAACTTGGAAACATAACATACATGAGTTGATATAAACTCCAATCTTCCAAAATATGATCAAATAAAGTATTTGATGGGAAACAAGATGAATTCCCAAATCTAAGTTCAAATTGTTGCATCCATGAAAGAATTTCTTAGAAAAACATGCTCAAAATGCAATGAAATACACATACATGTAAGAATTGATCTTCTTTCAACTTCTTAAGCTTAATTCTAGCATCTCTTAGCTTAATTCTCTTGAATTCATGTATGAACCAACTCAATTACAAAACTAAAGGCTTGAATTCTTACCTTAGGTGTTCAATTGGGCTCTAGATGACTAGTTCTTAGAGTCTCCAAGCTAATTCTTCTAAAAGTTCTCTTAATTCTCTACAATTCCCTTCCTTAAGCTTGAATTTACTCTCTTTCTAGGCTTCTCCCTCTCTCTCACGTTTTGTCTCCACAAGGTGAGAAATGAGAGTGTAAAGATGAGTTTAGGGTCTAAATTAACCTTATATAAGCATAGAGTAAATTAATTTAATTACTTCTTGTTTAGGTTAATTAGCTTTAATTATTTTATTCTAGTTATTTGGTTCCGAATTAGATTCAATTAAACCTACCACAAATTACTAAAAATTCCAAATTACACATTAACCTAGGCAAATTTCGTGATCGGATGCCGATAAAGCCTTCAATTTGTATACCAAAACAGAAATACCAACAGATATTCCTACCGTGAACAAATATAGACTCAAATAACACATAGAATGCACAATTAATTCGTAATTTCATCTTAATTCCTTGTTAAGCATTCCAAATTATGGATTATAGGCTAATCACAGGTCAGGGTTGTTACAATCTTCCCCTCTTAAAGAGTTTGGTCTCCAAACTCGAATTACCTTCATTTTGGAAAAACCGTGTGGTCCAATGGAAATAAGTTCAGATATCTCTTCATCATATTTTCTTATGTTTCCCATGTTGCATAAGTTCTTCATAATTTTGCCAATCAACCTTCACCAATGGAATCTATTTGTTCCTCAATCTCTTGATTCTTTCGGTTGACAATCTGGATTGGTCGTTCCTCATAAGTATAATCATCTTTCAAAAGCAGATGAGTTGGCTCAATTACATGTAATAGATCTCTTAAATAATCCCGAAGCATTGAGACATGAAAAACATTGTGCATATTCTCCATAACTGGAAGTAAAGCCACTTGTATGTCACAGGATTGATTTTTTCAATAATTTCATGTGGCCCAACATAACCGTGGTGCCAACTTCCTTTGACCCCAAATTGCGTTTGCCCTTTCATTAGAGTTACTTTGATAAACACATGATCACCAACTTCATATTCTCTATCTCTCCTCCAGACATCCGCATAACTCTTTGACGACTTTGTGCAGTTTTCAAACGTTGTTGAATCAATTTCACTTTCTCAGTCATCTCTTGTACAAGTTCCGATCCCAATAACGGTTTATTGCCTACTTTAGCCCAACAGATTGGAAATCAACACTTTTGACCATACAGAGCTTCATAAGGAGCCATCCCAATACTTTAGTGATAACTGTTGTTGTATACAAACTCGGCCAAAGGCAAATAGGTTTCCCAATTTCCTTGGAAATCTAGTACATACATTCTGAGCATATCTTCCAAGGTTTGAATGGTTTGTTCAGATTGGCCATCTCTCTGCGGGTGATAGACACTACTCAGTCTCAGCTCAGTTCCCAAGGCTTGTTGCAGCTTTGCCAGAATCTTGAAATAAACTTGGAATCTCTATCTGACACTATAGATACTAGAAACTCCATGTAATCTCTCCAATCTTATTCATATAAATATTAGCCCAATTATCTGCATTATAAAAAGTTTGACGGCAAAAAGCGTGCAGATTTAGTTAAACGATCAACAATAACCCCAATAGAATCCATACCTCGAGAGGAGCGAGGCAATCTGACAATGAAGTCCACCGTGATATGCTCCCATTTCCATTCCGGTATTAGGAGCGGCTGAAGCAATCCAATGGGTCGTTGATTTTCAGCTTTTACTTGTTGGTAGTGCAAACCACTTAGCCACAAAGTCAGTAATACATTTCTTCATGCTAGGCCACCAGAAATTTCTATTTCAAATCTTTGTACATTTCGTGTTTCCTGGATGCATAGAAAATTTAGATTATGAACTCTGCCATAATGCGTTTCTTCAATCAGAACAATCCGGTACACAAAGTCTACCTTGAAATTTTAACATATTATTTTCATACACAAATCCCGGCCTTGGTTTTGAATCGATTTCTTCAGAAACTCATCTTGTAGTTGCATTTCTTTAACTTCCTCAACTATAATCGATTGAGCTGAGATGATAGCTAGAATTCCACCTTGTTCATGCAAAACAATCTTAATTTCATTTCTTTCTAATTCATACAACAATTCTCTTGACCAGTAAGCAAACATGCCAAATTCCTAATAGATTTTCTACTTAAAGCATCTGCAACTATATTTGCCTTTCCTGGATGATACAGAATCTGTAAGTCATAATCCTTAATTAACTCAAGCCATCTTCTTTGTCTCATGTTCAGTTCTTTCTGGGTGAAGAAATATTTTAGGCTTTATGACCAGTATACACCTCACAAGTTGCTCCATATAGTAATGGCGCTAGATTTTTAAAACAAACACTACAAGTGCAAGTTCCAGGTCATGAGTCGGATAATTCTTTTCATATGAGCGGAGTTGCCGAGAAGCATACGCAATTACCTTTTCGTTTTGCATTAGCACACATCCCAAGCCTTTGTACGAAGCATCACTGTAGCATTGGAACCCATCAGTATCACTAGGCAAAGTCAGAATTGGTGCAATCACCAATCTAGTCTTCATTTCTGAAAAGCGGATTCCCTCTGATCATTCCAATCATACAGTACATTTTTCTGTGTCAAATTGTGTCAATGGCATGGAAAGTTTGGAAAAGTCTCTTACAAATCTTCTGTAATAGCCAGCGAGCCCTAGAAAACTTCTAACTTCTGATACATTTGTCGGTATTGGCCAGTTCACAAGTCTTCAATTTTTTGCGGATCAACTGACATGCCCTTCTTGTTGATTACATGACCCAAAAAGGTTACACTGTCAAACCAGAACTCATATTTGGACAATTTAGCATATAGTTTCCTTTCCTCAAGTTTGTAGCACAAGTTTCACATGATTTTCATGATCTTCCTTACTTTTAGAATAAATCAAAATGTCATCAATAAACACAACAACAAATTCATCTAGATATGATTTGAAAACCCTATTCATTAGGTCTATAAAGGCTACAGGTGCATTGGTTACTCCAAATGGCATCACCAAAAACTCATAGTGCTCATATTTTGTTCAAAAAGCTGTTTTCTCAATGACTTTTGTCTTACTTCAATTGGTGGTAGCTGGGATCTAAGGTCTATTTTTTAAAACACTTGGGCTCCTTGAAGTTAGTCAAATAAATCATCTATTCGGGATAGTGGATATTTGTTCTTGACAAGTACTTTGTTCAATTCCCGATAATTTATACATAGCCTTAAGACCCATCTTTCTTTTTAACAAACAAGACTAGAGCACCCCAAGGTGAAGTACTTAACGAATGAACTTTTATCTAACAGTTCTTGAAATTGGACTTTCAAATTCTTTCAGTTCAGAGGTTGACATTCTGTACGGGGTTTTAGAAATTGGTTATGTCCCGTTGAGCTCTAGAATTCTTATCTTAGGTGTTCAATTGGGCTCTAGATGACTAGGTCTTAGAGTTTTCCAAGCTAATTCTTCTAAAAGTTCTCTCAATTCTCTACAATTCCCTTCTTTCAACTTGAATTTACTCTCTTTCTAGTCTCTTTCTAGGTTTCTCCCTCTCTCTCATGTTTTTGTCTCCACAAGGTGAGAAATGAGAGCATAAAGATGAGTTTAGGATCTAAATTAACCTTATATAGGCTTGGAGTAAATTAATTTAATTACTTCTTCTTTAGGCTAATTAGCTTTGATTATTTTATTCTAATTACTTGATTTCAAATCAGATTTTAATTAACTTACCACAAATTACTAAAAATTCCAAATTACACATTAACCTAGGCAATTTTGTGATCAGATGTCGATAAGGTCTTCAATTTGCATACCGAAATAGAAATACGAATAGATATTCCTACCATGAACATATATAGACTCAAATAACACAAAGAATGTACAATTAATTGATAATTTTATCTTAATTCCTTGTTAAGCATTCCTAATCATGGATTATAGGCTAACCATAGGTCGGGGTTGTTACAAGGCCTTTAGTGAATGTTACCGGAACAGAAAACCTAACCTAGTTGACTTGACATCCCAAGATCTAGGTTCAAAGGGACAACTTGATTGCGTGTAACGGGTGAGTCATTGTGGAGGTAAATCGTTCTGCCCATTCCTTTATACAGTAATACCCTGTAGGGTGGAAGGTTAAGCTCATACTTTTAATGACCTAAGTGCTGTGAATAATCAACCGTGGTATAAAAGATACCTTATGTAGGTTACCTATGTGAGTACAAAGTAGGGTCGCTTCTTTAAGAATTGACGATGTCGAATTCTAGGTTAGTGTTCCAAGGTCAAACTGAACACAACAGTAAGAACAAGAACAATGGTTGGAGTAACTCTTGTGTGAGGTCTATTGTCTTAGTTTACACAAACAGCAGAATAGTTCAAGATATCACGTTCACTGGTCAGCTAGTAAATCCGATAGGCTTTCATTACAAAAGGTTCAAGGCTAACAACTACCTTTTTTCGATATAGGGTTATTCTGTGTGCTCTCTCTCTGAGTCTTTGTTGTTAAGCGTTGCCCATTTTCTTATTCAACCAATTTTATGCATGTGGGGGATCGTTAAAATAATACTTTTTCGACAACTTTAATTCAAAATTAAAGTGAGACTTAATCGCCAGTTGAGATGGGTCTAAGTGGGGTTGCATTCTCTTAAGTGAGAAGATTACAATATAAAAATAATGAACCGAAACCATTAGGTTCTGAATGAGAATTGACTCATAAAGTGGGCATCAATAAAAGTTGGGCTTAGATTTGAATTTAGTCTTAATTTGAATTGGGCCTACGCTTATGCTTGTGCACGTGCTGGGTTTAGTCTTGAACTTAGACTTGGACTTAATCTTGAGCTTGGGTTGTGTTGTGATGTGTTGGACTTAGCTTGTGTATATGTTTGATATTGGACTTGGATTAGATTGTGACCTAACACCCGTATCCATTTTGTGACCCATCTAGTTGGATTATTCAAATAGCATTATATATATATTTATTTATTTATTTATATATATAATATAAGGAAGGTTTTCAACATTTATAACTCTCATCTTTTAATAATGGAGTTGATGACCATATTAGTGGCCATAGGTTTTCAACCTTTGTAACTCTAGTCTTAATGGCTAAAGTTGATGACATTGGTTAATGGAATTTGATGACCCTATTGATATTAGCCTTCATAGCTAAGGCTCGCCCCTACTAGTATAAATAGAGGTATTTCCCCTCCAACTTAGTAGGTTGTTTTTAAAGGGGTTTTGTGATGGAAAATGAGATAATGGTTTGAGTTAATAAAGTTGGAGATGATTTTTATACTAAAAGAAATTTTTTTTATCTTCTTTGTGCTAGCCCCTTCTTTGGTTCATGTTAAAGAGAGAGTGCTGCCATTTTCAAGTTCGCCGATGTTATTCAGAAGGTGTTTCTGCATTAGTTGGTTTTGACCCGTATCTTGGGAGACAGACGACGGTGTACCTCCAACACCCATCAAGAGGCGGTGAATCTGTTTTAAGGAAACTGTGATATCACACAAGTTTCGATTTGCATCCCTTATCCTTTGTTCTTCAAAGTTTTAAATTTAAACTTTTTATTGTATATTATTTTATATGTCCATGTGAATTCGTCTTACAATATGTTTCATGATATAATCTAATTCATTCCTATATTTTTAGTTTTATAGTTTATTATGTATTTCATTCTTTAATTAAAAAAATTAATTTATTTTGCCATTTCTATTTAATTTTATTATATATATATATTTTTTTTTAATATTATTATGAAAAAAGTACCAACAGTAATTTGATCAGAACTTATGTTAAAATCTATCCACCTGAATTAAATTCAAATAGCGCATTATATATATAAATTGTATATCATAAATATAAAATAGGAAATTTTTTAAAAAAATGGTAAGTAAGAAATGTAATAGCAAAGTGATGAAGTTATTTGTACAATCTAATGCATGATTCACTTGTACATCTATTACTTTGCAATTATTTTTCCTTCTCTCAATTTTGTTGATATTCCCTCTGTAAAATCTACATATAAAATACTGATTATTTTTCCATTATGGGTACTTCTAAATAAACTACATTTTTTTTTTTTTTGAACATTTTTTATTTTAGTAACTTTTTTTAAAACTTATGTTAAGATTTTTTATTTTTCCAATCAATCTCATGTAGACGAATCTAAAAAGATAAACACACAAAAAAAAAATCACTATTTTTAGCTTATTTTTGTCCCTGCTAGACTTTTTTGGAATTTTTATTTTATTTTTTTATTTGTTGGTTCGTCTTGTTGAGTAGAATCTAGAAGTCTAAAATTTTTTGAAAAATAAAAATAAAAATTTAGAAGACAACAATAAGCCAACAAAAAAGTTACAATAAAAACAAATAAATAAATAAAACCCAAACACTCACTAAAATCAATATTACAATATAATATATTCTACCATTTGATAAATATAACTCAAACTAATTTTCTTGTTATGTTCAATGTTTATAATTTTTTAATATATTTTTTTTATTTAAAAAAAAAATGTAATACATTGGCTTAGGATATTCGAATATAAATTTTTTGTCTTGAATTCGAGCAAAGGACCAAATACTCTTTAAAATTTACCCTGGCTTGTCTTCGGCAATCCATTTGGGGGTGAAGGTTGGGCTCAGGCGAACTTGAACAGATTTATGTACATTTCAAGTTGAGCTTAATCAATCCTTCGATCCAACATTGTGATTGGTTAGAAAATTTAAAAATAAATTTGAAAAGTAAAAGAAAAAAAGTAAATAAAATATGAATAAAATATATTTATATTTCACTTAATTTCACACACTTTTTTTATTTTCCTTTCCAAATCCCTTATGTTGTGTTTAGTTGAGAGATTTGAAGAGGAATTTAGAAATGAAAATGAAAAAGGTAGGTGAAATGTGAATAAAATATACTTAAATTTTACATAGTTTCACACAAATTTTCCCTTTTCCTTTCCAAATCCCTTCTCAAATCCATTTTCCCTTTTCCTTTCCAAATCCCTTCTCAAATCCTTCAATCAAACACAGCATAAAGGAATTGCATCCCTATAAAAAAAAAGAATTTGAATTTGTTAAAATTGAAGATATCAACTTCACAAATGAGTTATCTAAATCACTCAAATTATATGACAAATTGAGAAAAATATATACATGCTGAAAATCAGACTAATCAAACATAAATAATTATATGATCAAATCACACACGCGCGCGCGCACACACACACATATATATATATATTAGGCAGTCTATTATTAAAGACATATGCTGTGGAGACAAAGAATGATATGATAGTATAATAATTGATATTGAATCAACTTGATTTTTGCGTACATAATTTTCCTAATTGATTCTATGAGGTAAATAATTTAGATCACCTAAATGGATTCAAGTTAGTTCTATAATAAGTCAATTTCATTGTAAAATTAAAATTTTTAACTTTAATAAATTTGAGCTTATAAAATAAAAATAAAAAAACCCTATATCCTAGATAGATTGTTCCAAGCAACCTGAGACGGACCAAATTATCAAGTTGGCAGTGGCTTAAATCCAGTTCACCATCTGAATTGGAGGATCTAATTCGATTTATCAGATTCATTTTTGGGTCTTTTTTAGATAATTCAAATTGTTCATAATTTAAGATTTATTGAGTACATTATTCCTACAAAAAATCACGTCGATCGAATAACTAATACTATATATTCGGATCATTTTTTTATAAACTATTAATTTTCTGACATTTTATTTTTTTCCAGACAAAAGTTATCCGAATGTATAGTATTCGTTATCTGATCGACATGATTTTTTATAAGAATAATATACTTAAAAATTTTTAAAATATAAACGATTCACATTATAAAAAAAAGATACCAAAAATAAACTCAATAAGCCGAACTATATTGGACTGTACCAATATGGACGGGAGACACTCCAGACCCCAAAAATAAAGTTATAGTAACTACTTGTATTCAACAAAATAGTTGAATACTTGATAGAGATTTTTAAAAGGTTAATCTACCACATACCCCCAAAAATATTAGTTCAACTTTTAGGAAAGTGGGGAACCATCGCAAAAGGGATGAATGCGAAGTTATACCAATTATGGATAAGTATAGGATATATTGATCCGTTTAAATTATTTCAACCGAATTAATCTGTTATATTTTGAATAGATGCATAATAATGAGTGAACGGTTATGGATTGATTTTTTTCAATCCGCCTAGTTTTGGACAGATGGCGAATTTGATGTTCATTTGGCCGTAACCGAACTGTCAAACCGTAAGCCCCCTTAGTAATTTATAAGATTTTGTGTTTTCAATTTGTTTTGATATTTTATTTGTGTTTTCAATTGAAAAAGAGTTTAAATATTCTGTTGAATATATTTTGTTAAAAAAGAGTTTTCAACTTGAATATATTTTTTGAATTGAAAAAAATAAATGTATTATTTATCTATATTTTTTTGATTTTTAAATCTAACACTAAAAATAATAAATAAAAAAATGATATATGCTGGTTGGTTTTTGTTTTAAAAAACAGATATAGATGTTACAATACAGAGACATACAAATTCTACTACTACTTTGTTCATGGTTTTGGTGGTTTAAATTGTTTTTATATTTTAAAAATCATTGTAATACTTTACGTAGATGAGACATGCTGTAATTGTAATATGTGAATGAGACATGTAGTGATTGTAACATTCTAAAAGTTTTAAACTTTCTTTTTTTAGATGAGGCATGCAATGATTGTAATACTTTTTTAAGTCATTGACTGTAATATTTTTTTCTTCTTTTTTTTTGAGGAAGTGCACAAGTTAAATTATGTTGAAAATTTATAAAATTTTAAACCGCCAAACCGATTTGCATCCATCCGTCAATCTGTCAATCCGCTCAATCCACATCTGCCGGATTGGCGGACGGATGCAGATTGATTTTCTCCAATCCACTAATTTGACAAACGGATGGCGAATTGAAAATTCCGTGAACGCAACCGATCCGCGCCCACCCCTAATACCAATATCTTTACATTCTTAGAAAACAAAAAATTGAAAAATTTTACTTTCCTCTTAATAATTATTTTGAGTTACTTTACTTTTTGAATTATCAATGTGAATAATTATTTTCTTAAAATATTAGCATTATTAATTCACTTTATCGATGTTGTCAACCGAATAAATATTTTTTTATAGTATATCACACATATTGGCATACAAAAATATTTATGCACATAATTTGCTTAATTTGATTGTATGCAAGGCAATAATTTACTATAATTTGTTATATTTTGTGTTCTATTAATAATTTTAAAATAGTTGATTGTATTTTGTTATATGATATTTGGATATTTTACTCTTGTTATGGGACAAGTAAATCAATAATCTTAATTAATCACTTGTGTGCTCACAGATATGATAGATATTGCATAAAAAAAAAAAAAAATTATTATTAATCCCATTGTGCTTTGTAACCAAATGAACTAATATCAACAGTTTAGTATATTAATTATTCAAATTAATAAATCAAAGGTGAAGTAACAATATTGTAGTTTGACAATGGCAAAATGAACTTTTTTTCAAAAAAAAAAAAAATCTCTAATTGTATTGACAATGGCAAAATGATTTTTTTTTTTTTTAAATAAAATCTTAAGTGTATTAACAATAATAATTTGGGTAAATTACAAATACACCCCTTGAGATTTACTTAAAATACAGATTGTCCCTGTGATTTGAAAAATTATAAATACTCCTTAGCATAATTTTTTATTTAATAGAATTAACTGAAAAATTAAAATTTCTAACTACTCTCTTATACAATAATAAAATTACCAGAATTATTAATTGAAATATATTTTTGATATCATTAAAAACTATTAATTAAGTTGATAATTTATTAATAAAATGGGTCATTGTTATGAAATTAGAAATTTCAATGAGCGAGATATAATTTTCAGAATTATAGGACGTAATTCGTATTTTAAACAAATTTCAAAGATGTATTTGTAATTTAACATTATGAGATGGTTGAGTAAATTATATTTACAATGGGTATGTTTGGTACAATTTTTTAGAAGCTAATAATAAAAAGAAGGAAAATGATTCATCCCTACAAAAATCTCCTACAAAAGCACATCTTCATAAACTCTGACGGGTAAGGGTTAACGTTACAGAGTAAGTGAATAAATTCTTACCAATCAAAATCTATGAAAATTTTGTAGGGATGTGCACAACTGTAAAAGGTAATAGTCAAAAGTATTATCTTTCAACTTTGTTTTTGAAAAATTATTTTCAGTTTTTTTTTTTTTTTTAAATGAAAACTAATTTGATAAAAATAAATATCATTTTTTATTTTTTAAAAAATATTTCTATCCTCCCAAAAGATAAAATTATGTGAAAATGACAATATTTTTTATTTTTTTATTTCTTTCACTAAATTAATTTTAATTTTTTTAGAAATTGTTTTTAAAAATCAAACTAAACATAAATTCTTTAACTTATTTAATTTACTTCCATTAGTAATTGGGAGTAGAAATTATATTTTGATTTTTTTGAGTCACATTATCTTTATATTTTTTTATACGTTTTTAAAAAAAATCAAAAAAAAGTCAAAAAATCAATTTTTAACCTACTTTCCAAGATAACCCTAAGGGGTTAATTGGAAATGCACTAAATAAATATATTTATTTGAATCACATTATTTCTTTATTTTTTTATATATTTTTTTTATAAAAAAATTAAAAATATATTAAATATGCAAATCCTAAATAATTTGGAAGCGACTGAAAACAAATAAAAAAATTCAAACAGCTGTTAAGTTAAGGATATGGAAGGAGAGGGAGGGAAGAGGCATGGAATTCGATTTGAATTGAATTTGGGGATCCTTAAACTATTGAAGATGTTATAGATATAAATTTTTTATTAAATAAATGATCAAATATCTTATATGGATGCGGAGTTTATAAAATTATAAATGTCACACCTACAAATATTTAATCATTTATTTAGTAAAAAATTCTATTTAAAATTAGGACTTTGCTACAGAGGGTCGACCCCCAGTGAGATAGTAGCGTGCCATTCGTCCAAATCACAAAAAAAAAAAAAAAATTTTGACCAATGAGAAGCCTCCGTACATGATTCCAGTGACACCCACTGTGGGGGCGACTTAAGCATTTTTGTTAAAGTTATTTTTTTGAATAATGCTTGGGACCCTCTTTTGGGGGTCACCTCCTCACCCCCTTTGCCACGTGATTGGAGGAGCAGGAAAAAAAAGAAAAAGAAAAAGAAAAAGTAACCAATGAGAGAGAGAGGGGGTCAAAGGGGGTGGGGGAAAAGGGGATGAATCATTGTTGTATTTTTTTAAGGCCTCTACCCAATGAAAAAGTGCCACGTCATCGTTAAATTTGAAATTTATGTAAAAGTCAGAAAATGTACGGTTAGAATGCTTTTGCAGATGACAGGCTGGCCACACACCGAATCAGCGAGATAGCGCCCAATCAGCGCTCGCAGAAACGCTGTAATGTTCCAGTGGATGATGAAAGTAATGAGGAAGATACAGCTATGAATTGTAGATCGACATGTGGCATTAAATGAAAACTTCAACAACTTTAACGGCCTTTCTCGGCTAGACTGTAGGGAGATAATTTTGTTTGAATGCACTCGATTTATTCTCGAAAAAGGGTGAAGGGGCGCCCCCAAAATGTAAAATAAAAGGACGTGCCCCAAGCCACTCATGGCCCTTCAAATTTTTGTAATCGCCGTCATATGACGGCCAGAGTAGATCTTTTCATTTACCTCAATAATTAAAGTACATAAGAATTTTTTTTTTTTAAAAAGAAAAAAACTCTAAACTTCAAGCAACAGTACAAATTAAACCCCAAAGTGTTTTATTGTTTCAATTTAAATTCTAATACTTCAATTCAATATTAAGGAATCGTTTGGCATTGGCTAATATAGCCAACTGTTTTAGCCTGAGATTTTTTTAGCCGGACTTCTTTAGCCTCGTTTGGTTTTTATTTTGAGAGTTTTTTGACTTTTATGAGAGAAAAAATATAATGATTATGGATAAAAAGTGATATTTTATCTTGTTGACTTATATAGCTTATTTTGTTATTTTGTGTTTTTTCAGTCACAAAATGTTAGCCAAACGAGCACTAATTCCACATCTACATCAAAAAATTGTACAATAATCACATAGTACTACATGGCTATACTCATTTACAAATTGCCATTCATTATAGCACCTCTTATTTCTCAATTACTTAACATAAATAATTAATATTCCACATTTTCTACTAATCATACTATCATGGAGTACCACGTGTCTCGAACTACCGAGTAATCACATATGTTCATCTCTGTTAATTTATTTAACAAAATATTATTTTTTACAATACTTATGGTATTTCCTTGCTTGCTCTTTTAATAATCCTAATTTGAACTTGTCTACACCATGTCACTACCATCATTTTATCATCTATCATTACATTAGAGTCAGGGATGTAAAATTGGCCCGTGGCCTGTGTGAGCCCGACCAGGCCCGAGACCCTAGGCCTAAATTTGGACCATCTGTTTCACAGCCTGATCTGGCCTAAATTTTTTCCCTATTCAGCCCGGCCCAGCCCACTCACAACAGCTCCCTACCAGTGTGCAATGTCCAATGATAAAAAGATTTGAAAAATAAATAAAATTCTTCAAACGGACAAATGACCATTTCCTACCAATGGCCACCAATTTTTATTTTTATTTTTATAAATTAACTCCTCCCTCTTCTCCACTCTTGTAAATGCCACATGTCTCCCATTTTATTTCTCACAAATAGATCTCTCTTTCAAATTCTCATTCTCTCTCAACTATTAACTCTCTCAATTAATTTTAAAGTCTCATCTCTAAGTGGCAATTATAATCGTGAAAGAAGAAACTTTTATCAGAAGAAGTTAATTTTTGTATTGCATTCACCAGTCGATAACATTAATTATTTGAATGAATATTTATTAGCTACTCATTTTTTTATGTTAATTATTTTGTAACATATATTAGTTGTTATTTCAAAATTCATTATTGTTTACTTATTATTTTAATTAATTATCAGTTCATATATATTATTTTACGTACATTACTATGGATACTAATATTCCTAATTTTTATGTTGATATTGATGCATACACGTAATATGAATCTGTTGATTCTCCTTCTACTGTATCTAATATTCCTCTTCCAATAGCAGCAACAACATCATCATCTAGGGACACGTCTAGTACTGTTTGGGAGCATTTTGAAAGAGTACCTATAATTAATCTTGATGGTACAATTGTATTTAAAAAAAATGCATAAATATTGTGCAAATTTATTTAGTGTTGCATCTGTAGGAGTACTAGCCATCTAAAAATGCATGCTCAAAGACATTTACAAAGTCAACAACCTGATATTAGAACTCAGAAGCAATTAGGGATTTCATCAACTAGTAATTTGCAAATATTTTTATATGATTTTATACATGTACAAAATTCTATAGTTGATTATATTATTAAAAAAGAATAATATTTTACTACTAGTGAATGTTCCGATTTTTTAGAAATGACTCAAAGAGGTTTTGCACCACAATATCAAGATTTTTCAAAAAATACTACTAGAAACAGGATTTTAAAGAAATTTAAAAATATTAAAAAAATGAATTATTTGACATTTTAAAAAAATTGAATAGAAGGGTTTGTTTAACATTTGATCTGTAGTCAAATAATGGTTTAGAATATCAATGAATCACTACACATTTTATTGATAATGTTTGGAAAATAAATAAAAGAATTATTTTATTTAGATTAGTTGAACTTCTATACATTGGTTATTCACTTAGGATAGAAATAAGAAATTTAATATATGAGTGAACTTTGCAAAATAAAATATTTACCATTAGTTTAGATAATGGAACATATTCCAACAAGTCTATAACTCATTTGAAATCAATTTTATAATTACTTGTTAACGGTGATTTATATGTTTGTTGTTGTACTCATATTTTAAACTTGATTGTTGAAGAAACAAAAAGTATTTATAGCATTTTTTTATATTTACTTTCAAATATGATACATCTACACTATATTTTTTGTAGCATTTATTCTAATTTTAATAGCCTTTTACAATTGTTGTTAAAAATTAAGCGTGTTTATGATTTTAATCACATTTTGTAAATGTTATAAATGAAAATGTAATGCTATCTTAGATATTAAAATATAAATTCCAAAATTTTAGCACTAAAGGTATCTCATGATCCCACTTTCAAGTAGTTTCCTAATTTCTCTCTCATTGTGGATAATCCAAAGCAATACTAGTAGGATTCTTGCTCCATAAAGTTTCTTGGTTCAGTATTTTTCTTCTTAACACAAAGGTAATACTCTCTCCCTGTGACGCCCTCAAAATATGGTACAAATCACCCAAGAGATACACAAGAATAATAGGAAATGTATTACTTCTATTCATCAGAGTTTATATTACAAAAGAGATTACATGCATTACACTTTCATAAATATTCATTCTGAAACTACAGCATGTAACACTAATGGATAACAACAAAAATAAATGCCCTACAGGCTTACATCTTTCCAAGAGATAACTTGGTTACAACAAAAGAGAGTCATAAACTCTTTACAATTAAAGCCCTCGGCTTAAAAAAGAAAACATACAACCACAAAACCTAAATAACAAAAAAAAAATAGAGCCTCCAGCCCCTAAGCCTCCCAAGCTATGTCCTTGGAGGCAGCATGTCACCTGTACCTAAAAATGGTTTCCTAAGTAGGGTGAGCCAAAGCCCAGTAGAGACATGCTAAAAGAATATATGAGAATTAACTAAGATGTCAGCATCAGATAAATGTTTAATACTTGCAAACCAATTTACACTCTTTCCATAATCAATCATTATCGACATCTATATCTCAGTCCATTTCTATTCATTTATTCAAATCAATTCATTGGTATAGTTTATTGTAACCTAAACAATTCAAAACGAGACTACAACTCATTTAATAACACTTCAATAACAATCATTATTCAAACACTTCAATTTTCTTGCCATTTTACGGAATCACATCCGAGGGAACCGGCACCCATATATATATATATATATAAGATTTCGAGACTTGCACCCTGGACACTCCAGCCAACTTAGTTTTCAATGGAGTCCATCCCATATCTTCTCCCAAACAAAGATACATATATAATGTATTTAAAAACGTTGTCATATACAATGACTACCAAATTCACACATTCAACAATTTAATCAACCGTCATATTCAATGACATAATTCATATGACTAGTTTCAATTTACCTAGTTCTCATGCAGTTTCTACAACGATCATAGCTATCTTCCACCAATAGCCCAAAATAGATATTTCTAAACAGATAAACAAATCTATCAAACAGATAATTTGCCAAATTTTTCATAGGTGAGAGATTTATCAAATCCAACTACACCATTCATTTATACGCCCTTCCAATTTCATATTTCTCGTATCAATTTCATTATTTATACAAATAATTTATTTAACTCATATTAGGGCAAATCTTTCCCTTTTTCAAATATCAATCCCAAGGCTCAATCTCACCACGTATTCTCACATAACAACATAATCAAGACCTCACATACATATATGGGGCCAAATATAGAAAACCCCTCTTTCAAAAATTCAAATCCAAACCCTAACTTCACCCAAATCTTCCTAAATCCCATAATTTATACAAAATGACAAACACCTAGGTTAAAACCCGTATCAAAGAGTAGAATATCCCTACCTCAAAAGTAGAGCTCAAAGAGGAAGAAGGAGAAACTTTGAAGATGCCCAAAACTCAAACTTTCTTGGATCAAATAGAAGTCCATGAGTTGCTCTACCTTTTTAACAAAGGGACTAGGGTTAAGAGACCCCTAAATCAAGGTGTATTTATAGAAAGAGAGAGTATTTTAGAGAGAAAAGGAGCTGGGCTGAGTGAAATGAGATGCAAAAGTGATATAGAAGAGCACTGCTGCGAACTGATATACGCAGTCCTTGCTCGAGTGAAAGAGTTGTCGCTCGAGCAACTAGACACAACAAGAGACCTCGCTCGAGCGCAAGAAACGTCGCTCGAGCTCAGAATGCAAAGCTTCAGGTCTGCCACAGACGCACACGCAGGCTCGAGCGCAAAAAGTCTCGCTCAAGCGAAGAAGCAATTTCACCAAGCTCGCTCAAGCGAAGAACTTCCACTTCCCAGAAAAACTGTGTCTGGGAGAGAAACTTGAAGACCCTCAAACCTTGCTCGAGCGCAGGAAACCTCGCTCGAGTGAAGAAGCCAATTACACAAGGCTCGCTCGAGCGCAAGAAGCCTCACTCGAATGAAGAGGCCAAAATCTGGGCAACAACAATCTAAACCAATCAACAACCAATCTGTTCCAAACACACCCAACAAGTTTCAAAACTCAAATACAAACAGTCAAAGGGGAAAAACAAGACATTGATATAATATTCAACCACGAAACCCAAGTCCGGGACACAATGAAAGTCGGGGCAAAACCAGGATCGCTATACTCCCTCTCTCAATTCTACTCATCAATTATATGTAATATATATTGATTATAGTTTCTATTGGATTTGATATAAAAGCCTCAAAGGACATCAATTGATCTTAAGTGCAATAAAGAAAATAGAAGATTCCGGGAACAAATTGTGAGTAATTTTTTTTTTTTTTTTTTTTTGGGTGTAATTTTCTTGGAGTGATTCGATGTATGTATATTGGTTTGCTATAATTTATGAATTAAGTTAATTTTGCTTTTGTGTATATGTGTGTGTGTGTGTGTGTAATATACAATTCATTTTCTTGTACTAATAATTTCTATTCAACGAACAACTAATGGTAATGAATGTTATAAGAACTGGATTTTGAAAGTGATGTGATCTAGAAACCGAGACATAAATTTTTAGATTTGTGTCAAGAATATAAGTGTTTGGTGGAGATTAAAAGTGTATATTGTGAGGTTCATATATAAAATGAATCTAAACCACATATTAATATTTAGTAATTTGTCAATAAAATTTCTAAATTTATAGTATTACTATTTGAAAATTGAAATTCTTGATTTACATGAGTTTCTTTGATTTGAGGCCTTTGCAAGGTGTTTAGATACAACTTTGAAAGGGCTCCCTATTTATGAGAGATTTCAATTCTTGGGTATATCCATATATAGCACATAATGAGTATAAAAATTATATCAGATTAACCATGGTAACTATAAAATGTTGTGTACCTTAAATTCCATTATCTAATTTTTTTTGGATCCAAAAATTAGTAATTTATTTGACTAAATCCTTTAGCATGATGTGAATTGTTGTGATTTTGGATCTTATATGATGATTTTGAATCTTTTTGGATCTTTTTAAAAAAAATTATTTCTTATTTCAAGAAAGTAATGATGAGATAGATGATAGAACCAAATGACTTGCGTTCTACTTTTATATGCTGGACCAAGTAATATAGTGGCAATGGATTTAAATAAAGAATTCTAAAATATTGGCATTGTACTCATTTTATTTTTTTTAATCTTGCATGTAAAGAGATACTCTCCATTTCGTATTTATGATAACATTTTTTTTTTTTTTTGTGATGTCTGTTGATTTACTTGTATAATTAATCTAAAGTTACTAACCTGGATATTTAATTCTTGAATTAAGTCAACTTTCTTACTTCATTGGGTATGAAACCAAGATTGAATCACTTGAGCTTATGAATTGTTCAAATACACGTATTTTTATTTTTTTTAATTTCTCTTTTAACCATGGGGATCTAATTAATTGTTCTTTTGCAGGCTTCTTTATGAAGAAGAGGGATCAAATTTGTATGAGAAGCAAGCTTGAAGGATGAGAAATTCATAGGTGAAGGAATGGGATATTTGAGTGAATGGGGATTGTTTTGACCTTTAAATGGACAAATTTAGGACTTAAGCTTTTTATATGCTATATTTTAATGTTGTGAAATTTATATTTTGGTACTTTCAGGCCCGGCCCTGAGTTTTTCGAGGCTCAAAGCCGATAATCAATTAATAAATTTCTGGGGCCCTTCACATCTTTTTTTGCATTGAATGAAAAAAAAAAATTTGAAAGTAAAGGACAAAAGATTTGTGTCAAAATCACAAAAAATACTTAGTATTACATTACAATAACTAATAAGTATCGCTTGATCCTCACTCTTCTTGTATTTTTAGAAGCAAATAAATCAATCATACTTGCATAATCTAATTTTTTTGCAAAATTATTTTCAATGAATAACAATGCTAATCATTTTAAATGGGTCTTTCAAATTTTTAATGGATTAATTTATTTTAAGTTAATTTGGGTCTTCCTTAATTTTTTTTGGACTTAAAATATACTTAATATATTAGACTAAATTATAATAAGAGAGACCCCTTTTTTGAGTTTATTTTCAATAGATAACAATGCTAATTTTTTTGAATGGCCTTTCAATTTTTTAATGGGTCAATTTATTTTAAGTTAGTTTGAGTCTTTTTTAATTTTTTTAAACTTAAAACATACCTAATATATCATACTAAATTATAATAGGAGAGGGCCCCTTTTTTGAGTCTATTTTAAGGGGCCCTAGGCCATGGCCTTGTGGCCTATGCCCCAGGGCCGGCCCTGGGTACTTTACCCAAATGATGTAATTATTTTGTTCCTTTAATGATGGTTTTTATTCTTTAAGTAGTGGATGATAATATTTTTATATTTGTCAGTGAAGATTTTCTTTCCATTAGAACGGTAATATTGTTTCTGCAATGGATGATAATATTTCTATTACATTATCAGCTTCAGGTTTTTTAAATATATAATGTAGCAGGTATTTGTTGTATCAAATAAATGCTACACAAAAAGTGATATACATTATTATAGCATTCATAAATAGCGATGATATGGTATATAATAACGTTGTTAGATTATTGAAAAAGAGATTTTATAACAGTTATAAATTGCTATGGTTCTATTTTTAATCAACTTTTAACCATTTCATAGCATTCTAAGAATGCTACAATATACTTTTTATAGTATTCATCCATAGCATTCTATGAAAGTTATAAAAAATGATAGACTTTTAATACCATGGGCTAACATAGAATGCCAACGAATGCTATCGTTTATTTAAGATAACATTCATTGCATGTTATCAAAAGTGATATTTGTTGTATGTATATGAGACTTTTGTATTGATAATAAAAAAAAATGCGGTTCTTACTATATGTCTTCTGCTAATCGAATTTCAGAATACAAGAAAATTTGTTAACAAGAAGGTATGTTATTTAAAAAATTAATTTTACATATAGAAAGCAAGTGTACTTCAACGTATAATATGTTAAAAAGAGCTTGTAAATAAAGAAAAGAAATAGATTTATTTTTTGCAACAACATCAATATGGGAAGTACTGACTCCCACGAATCTTAATTGGCATCAAGTAGCCTTATATAAAGATTTTAAAATTTTTTTTGATACTGTAACAAAATTATTTTCTTATATATTCCTACTTCACCATTTGTTTTACACATGTTAGCAGGAAGAATGCAAGTTTTTACAAAATATGGAAAATAAATATTATGTAACCATTATTACTGCAATGAAAGAAAAGTTTAATAAATATATTGATTCATTGCCTCATCTTTTAAGTTCAGCCATAATAATTCATCCTAGGTATAAAGAAATTGATTTACAAAAAATTTTAGAACGTATTTTCATTGATCAAGAACAACTTGCCGATATTATGAAAACATGCAAAAAATTATTTGAAGAATACATGGCCACTGTATATGCAAATACACACATTACACCAGTCTCATCTCGAACTGGAAGATTAAGTATTTTTTCAGCAATAAAAAATAGAAGAATATCTCAACATGCAAGTGTAAGTAGTTCTGAATTATAACGCTATTTAGATAGCCCACTAGTGGATGATAGCGGAGATTTTGATATTTTGGATTGATTGAAACAAAATGAATCTATGTGACTTGTGCTTTCACAGATGACCCGTGATATACTAACCGTTTCTATTTTTATGATCATTTCTGAAACAGCTTTTAGTATAGGTGGACAGGGTACTGAGCGATTACCGCAGCAAGCTTACACTCGAAATGATTGAGGCACTAATGATATTCAGAGATCATATATATGCACAAACAAAAAGACAAAATTATAGTGAAAATGTAATAATTGGAATAGACTCATCGCCTTAATTATATGGATCACATCCACTCCAATCTTCTCAACCGTTGTAACAATCAATCCTAAATAACGAAAATGTTTACTCTTAAATAGTTCTTGGTTCTCAATCTTCATTTCTCATCTGCTTCCATTGTTACTTTTACTAAGATTACACTCCATGTACTTTATCTTAATTCTGCTTATCCTAAATCCTTTAGATTCAAGTGCTTTTCTCAAAGTCTCTAACTTAGTGTTAACTCTTTCTCTAGCCTCATCTACTGACACGACATCATATGCAAAAAGCATATACGATGGCACATCATCTTGAATATTTCTCATCAACTCATCCATAACTAAAGCAAAAAGAGGACTTAAGATTGATCCTTGGTGTAACCCTATAGTAATTGGAAATTCATTTGTTTCTCCAACAGACGATCTAATAGTGGTCACTACACCTTCATACATATCCCTAATCATATCAATGTAATCTTTTGTCACCCATTTTTTCTCTACCACCCACCAGATTATATCTCGAGGCACTCTATCATATGCTTTCTCAAAATCGATAAAAACCATACGAATCACTCTTTTCTTTTCCTTATACTTTTCTATTACTTTCCTTAGAAAAATAGATAGATCGCTTCTATTGTTGACCTACCAGGCATAAACCCAAATGGATTCTCTGACACCTCTATTATATCTCACAATCGACGTTCCATCACTCTCTCTTACACTTTCATTATATGACACATTAGCTTGATTCCTCTATAGTTGTTATAGTTTTGGACATCTCCTTTATTCTTATAGATTGACATTAAAATACTCTTCCTCTACTTCTCTGGCATTTTCCTAATAAACAAAATCTTACTAAATAACTTAATCAACTAAGCAACTCCCTTCTTACCCAAACGGGGCAGTATTAATTATAAATTGTAACATTTCATCCTCCTAATTTATTATTATTATTTTTAATATGAACTTTTATGACAAAAATAAAAGTATCCGTAAAATAAATTGATAGAAATTTGGCATATGGTTTGTACATAACATTTTAAATGTTATTGAATGTTTAAAATGATATTATTTCTCTTTTCTTTTCTTTTCTTTTTTTCTTTTTTTTTTCATTCATTCATTCATTCGTTTATTCTATTATAAGGTGAACACACCTAGGAGTGAGACTCGAACATTGAGCTTAATAAATAAGAATCTTATCACTCAAGTCCCATAATATATTTTATTTTATTTTTACTTATTTGAATTGCACACGTATCGCGTGTACCAACCGCTAGCACTATTATAAAGTGAATGCATTTGGTGGTGTCCTAAAGCCTTCTATCATTATGCTGCAAAGTGTTCACGTTTCTTTTAAAATAACCTCTAGTACTATTATAAAGTGAACACGTTCGGTGGTGTCCTTAAAACAACCTCTACAGTATCTATTTTTTTCTTTAAAAAGAAAAAAAAAATTTAGATAGATGGGAGGAGTGGAACTCGAACCTTAGATTTTAGGTCTTATGAAGAAAATTACCATTTGAGTCGCATACAATATATAATAAGTATTTTATTTTATTTTTACTTATTTGAATTACACAAATAAATTAAATGTACAAGTCTTGTCTATCATTTGCCAATTAAAAGAAAGAAAAGGAAAAGTATTGTCCTCCATTTACCCAATAATGTTATAGTAGTAAATTACTGATTACAGGTGATATATTTTGGTAATATTATCGTTATATCATATATTAATTAAAAAATATTATGGCCATATTTGTTTGGGAAGATAGGCTCTGGGATTAGATTAATAATCTAATAAAATGCATAATTTGATGTTTGACTTATAAAATTGAGGTATGAACTAATATTCATTAGGACATAGTGTTTCCTATATCAAGGACTATTGAATATCGAGAGGAAAGTTGATACAAAATAAATGACTAAGAAGAGGTTCAGATTAATTAGTTTTTAAAAAAAATATTTGACACTCCTAAAAACCTTATCTAATTTAATACACAATAATAAAGCATCATAAATGTCAAATTGTAATTAATTAATTTTCTTAAAATTTTTAAATATTTTCCTTTGTTTGTACACATTGAGACCAACAACCAAAAACAAAACCGTTTGCGACATAGTGAAGGGTTCCATGGGCGCACACTCACGCATTTTTGGGGGAGCTTTTTAATTACACATTCAATTTCTTTCTACCAGTAATCCGTACCATACACAAGCAAGTAATAAAAAGTGGTGAACAATGTTAAAAATTCACTATTAAATACTATGATGCTAATTTAGATGGTGATATTTGATTTATCTCACTATGTATAAAAAAATAATAATAATAAAGTTTAAATTTGAAAATAAACTATAAGAATATAAGAATAAAAAAATAGATGAATCCTAGAAAAAAGAGATAGAGAGAAATTCAATTAACATCAAATGAAGATTGAAAAAAAAAAATCGCGTTCAAACTTAAAAATTAAAAAAATAAAATAAGATAAACTTGAAAAAGAAAAGAAAATATAATATAATTCTAATAATAATAGTTTAAAATTTGGATAAGAGTGAAATGCCACTTATAATTTCTTAAAATTTGTAATAAAAAATTTTAAAAAAAAAACACAAAAATAAGAGAAGAATTAAGGTAGTAGATTAAAAATTAGATAAGAGTGCTACTTATAATTTTTTAAAATTTAAATTTACTTACCAAAATGACATTGCCACATCATAATTATGATATTTTTTTCTATAAATTTTATGTATGTATAGCATTTTCCAATCATTAAATGTAAATTGAATTAAAGTTTACACTAGCATTTGTGTCTTCTAAACTATTGGAGAGTATATTTAATTCTTTTATTTTCATTTTGGAAGCCTTTGGAGTTGTTATAATTTGGTTTTGTAGGAGTACAATTCGATTTAGACTTGTTGGGAGTGTTTGTTCGCACTTGTTTTCATTGAAATGTTCTTTGGGAAGTTGGAAATTTATTTTGGTGTCGACAGTAGTCTTCCTGGGGGTCGACACCATCTTGTTGCCATACACTTAGTGCCTCTGCTAGTTTTTGGGGTTGACACCTTGAGTGGTGTCAACCCTCAGGATAATAGAGTCTTTTATAGAATAATAGGGTCTATAAAAGACCCCAAACACACTTTTCTTATTCACTTTTTCTTCTCTCTCTCTCTCTCTCTCTCTCTCTCTCTCTCTTTAAACCTTGAATCTCTCTCTCACTTAGAAACTCAACTTTTCTCACATTTATCTCTTGATCTACTTGGTTAGAGACATCTTTTCACCTTAGTCATTTGAGAAAGATTGTAGATCTCGCCAAGGGCTTTCTTTTAATCCAAGAGTTTCGTGGTTTCATCGCCTTAAAGTTTTTCCGAGTTCTCCTCTTCGCTTCAAGAGGTAGGATCTATTTCCTAAACTCACAGGGCCGGCCCTGGGGCATAGGCCACAAGGCCATGGCCTAGGGCCCCTTAAAATAGACTAAAAAAAGGGGCCCCCTTCTATTATAATTTAGTATGATATATTAGGTATGTTTTAAGTCTTAAAAAATTAAAAAAGACTCAAACTAACTTAAAATAAATTGACCCATTAAAAAATTGAAAGGCCATTCAAAAAAATTAACATTGTTATCCATTGAAAATAGACTCAAAAAAGGGGTCTCTCTTATTACAATTTAGTCTAATTTATTAAGTATATTTTAAGTCCAAAAAAAATTAAGGAAGACCCAAATTAACTTAAAATAAATTAATCCATTAAAAAATTGAAAGACCCATTTAAAATAATTAGCATTGTTATTCATTGAAAATAATTTTGCAAAAAAATTAGATTATGCAAATATGATTGATTTATGTGCTTCTAAAAATACAAGAAGAGTGAGGATCAAGCGATACTTATTAGTTATTGTAATGTAATGCTAAGTATTTTTTGTGATTTTAATACAAATCTTTTGTCCTTTACTTTCAATTTTTTTTTTTCATTCAATGAAAAAAAAGATGTGAAGGGCCCCAGAAATTTATTAATTGATTATCGGCTTTAGGCCCCGAAAAACTCAGGGCCGGGCCTGTAAACTCAATATGAGTTCGGTAGCATATTTGTGACCTATTTTGTTATTTATATTTGGTAGTCATTTGGTATAATTTTTACCCTAGTTATTTGTTATTTCAAAAGATCTATGGATTTGGGTGTTGGGGGTTAAACTTGGGGTTTGGTTTTGAAATGTAAAAGAGAAATTTTTCAAATGAGTTCTTGAAACAGGTTATGATTTTGTATTGGTGGTTGAGATATGTTGATATGGTGGCTTTCCTTTACTCAAAAGTAATTTTGAAAGAAAATGAGGTTTTGTTCTAACCGTGGGTTTTGGCTTGTGTTGGAAAACAATGAAAAATGAGCTTGGTTTTGGTAAGAGATGGGAAGAAAATGGTTTTGGAATTTTGAAAATGGTTGTTGTTACTCTTTTGGAAAGTATATCTATATTGTTATCTTTTAACTATTACAATAGAGATAATTGTTTTGGCTATCGGTGAAGAATAGCATTGCCGTGTGTTAAAAATTGTATGTGGATTAAGCAATTTGAAATCATTTATATCATGGAGCATGTAATGCATTGTTGAAATTAAAACTGTATGTTTTGGAAAGAGGTTTTGGAAATTCTCACATTATATTTTGGAACATTCGCATTATTTTAGAAAAAATAATATTTTGAGTTACATGTATTGTACTATTGAAAAGGATAAATAAAATGGTGAATCTGGGAAGGAGTTGTTGTTACATCAAATAAGTTGGCCTATGTGTCCATGGTAAAAGTCCTAAAAACCGCATGTATACATGGATGTCGATCTCGCGGACGAAATATCCGTAAAATGGCAATAGTAGCGCTTGTATAGCCTACGTATACATGGGTGCCGATCCTGCAGATGAAATTATTCGTAGATTGGCAATAGTAGCGGTTGTATAGCCTACGTATATAAGGGTGCCGATCTCGCGAACGAAATATCTGTAAAATGGCAATAGTAGCGCTTGTATAGCCTACGTTTACATGGGTGCCAGTTTGCGGTTTCCCGCGAACGAAATTTCCGTCAAAGGTTGTATTTGTATTGGAGATTTACCCATTTTATTTACTATTATGTTGGCTTAGAACAGAATGTTTGGAAAATGGTTTTAACAACTTATTTGTTGTTGTCTAGCGATATATTCGCATTTGATTTAGCAATGTATTTGCTGGTTCGTATTGAGATTCCTAGATCGGTCTTTGGAAAGGGATTTTATATCAAACAAATGATTTGAACTTGGAAAAAACATTTTGATTAAACGTAAGGTTTTGGAAATTGGAAAGAAAGGATTTTGTTGAGAAATCAAATGGATTTGAAAATGCATTTGGGCATATTATATGTATGTATTGCATCATGATCGTTTATGTTAGTGGAGCATATTTATTTTCTTGAAATATTCTCTACTAGGCTTTATGCTCATCGTACGTGCGTGGCTGAAAATGTTTTTCAGGTGTACATGTGTGGATGTAGATTGAGACGTGAAGCTATGTTCAAAATCGTATAGTGTGGTTCTATTATTTGTAGGCCAAAGGCCATTTATGTTATTTATTGACCATGTGTCATTCTTGTAAGGGTTACACCCTTGGTATGATGTAAGCCTCAGGGCATTTAATTTGATTTTATAACATCTGTGCATGTTTTACTGACAGAACATCCATTCAACATAGATATTGTACCTAGGAATGTATAAAACCGAATAAACATATGTATTGTGTGACTATATTATATTCATTTGCATGAGAGTTGTTATCTACTGTTCATCGTTGGGTGGTTTATTCATGTAAGCCAGACCATGTAAATCCGAGGCGTGACAATTTACACTTGAGAATATATAATTCTACTATTTTATCATAGGTATCCAAATAAATTTGTTTTTTATTGACTATCAAAACTATCTTTTATTATTATTATTATGATATTTTTTCCCTTATACCTAATCAAGAAAAAGTGTGCAATCTTCTGTAATCTTTATAATCAAAATACAAAATCACAAATATAGCAATCATGATTTGACCCGACCCATTTATTACTTTTGAATTTGGAAAACCATGTCCATAGCGGTTGTTTTGCTTCGTATTATGTTTGGTTTTGGCGTCAGGGATCGACACCAGCCTTGGTGGTGCCGACACTGTCTTCTTTCTTTTGTTCTGTTCAGCTACAGGGGTCGACTCCAATCTTCCTAGGATCGACCCTTGTCTGTTGCTTTGTTCTTGATGTTGCTATTGGTTTTTAGGGTCGACACCCTAAGTTCCTAAGGTCGACCCTCCCCTTGCTGTTTGGTTCTGGGTTGCATTCTGAAAAATAGGGTTGACACCTTTATCTCCTAGGGTCGACCCTGGTCTGCTGCAAAGCATTAGTGTCTCAACTTTTCTTCTTGAGGGTTGAAACCATTGTCACAAGGGTCGACCCCTGTGAGTCTTTTTCCAGATTTTGTTCGGTTTGGGCCCTACTTTTTGGGAATTTTTGACTTGTTCTTTTCATTTGACCTTGGGACTATTATTCTATTAGTACCTAGCCACTATAAATAAGCTCTAAAATATTTTCCTCTCATTTTTTTTTTTCTTTCTCTTTTCCTCTCTACATTGTGGGTTCCTTTTCTTTCTCTCTAAACTCTACTTTTCTACTTAAATCTTCAGATCTACTCACCTAGAGATATTTTCACCTTGCTCCTTTGAGATAGATTATAGATCGTGTCAAGAGCTTCTTTTTGATCTAAGAGGTTTGTGGTTTCACCAACGTTGGGTTTTTCCAAGTTCTTCTCTTCCATCCTTCTAAGCTTGAGATGGGGATTCTCCGCACTTCCTAATAAGTTTTAACTAGTTATTTGTTTTTATAAAACCACCTTATGAAAGAAATGGATTTTTGAACAATCTCGGATTTTGGTTAGAAAACAAAAGAGGGGTTTTCAAATGGTTTATCGGAAAAGATTGTGAATAGATGTGTATTGTTGAGGCATGATGAAAAGAAGGGTTTTTACCTTGGGAAATGGTTTTACAAAGGAAAGAGGGTTTTGCCCTAGAAATCTCAAATGTTGATTTTGGATTTGATAAATGGAATTGATATTGAAATGGTGACATTGAGTTGTTATGGATGAGGATGGTGGAGTTGGATATGTACTATCACTCACATCTTGAAATTTGGAAAGTTTATCTTTATTGAAATTATCTATTTGTTTAGGGATATCTGTTTTGGACTATCGGTAGAGGATAACTATGATTATTATAGAAATTGCATGAGAATTAGGATAATTGAAAATTAATTTCTCATCCATTTGCATTGAGCATTATTGTATATTTATTTCGTGAAAATGTATATTGTTTTAAGGAAATGGGTGAATCTGGAAAGGAGTTGTTGTTACATCAAATAAGTTGGCTTGTGTGTCAAGGGTGAAAGTCCCGAAAACCGCGCATATATATAGGTGCCGATCCCGCGGATGAAATATCTATAAAATGGCAATAGTAGTGCTTGTATAGCCTATGTATACATAAGTGCTGATCCCGCAGACGAAATATCCGTAAAATGGCAATAGTAGTACTTGTATAGCCTATATATACATAGGTGCTGATCCTTCAGACAAAACATCCGTAAAATTACAGTAGTAGTGCTTGTATAGCCTATGTTTACATAGGTGCCGGTTTACGGTTTCCTGCGAACGAATTTTTTGTGAAATGTGATACTTGTTTGAGAGATTCTTAGAGATATGATTCACCGTACTGTTTTCCATTAAAAAGAGAATGTTTTATGAATTGTGATATAAACCTGTCATTGCATGGTTTGAAAGAGATATAAAATGTTTTGTCACTAGCATTGCATATGCATCTCACCCTTATATCTTTGTTAAGTTTAATATTCTGTGTTGGATTATTTCTACTGGGATTTGACTCACCTTATGTAAGAAAACCATTTTCAGGTGCTGATGATATGCCTCCGCCAAGGCAATAGCTTGGGAGGACTTGGAAGGAAGGGCCTTCATTTTGTTTATTTTGTTGTATCTACTTGTACAAGCCTAGGGCTTTAACTTTTAACTGTATTGGATTTAAATTCATTTTGTTGTAACTAAGCACTGTCTTGGAAAATCGTAAGCCCTTAGGGCATTTCTTATTTGCTCAATGTGCATTCTATTATGTACCATATGCTATAGATTCAGGATTAGACTTATGAATGTATATCTGCATGTGTTACCTGTGACGCCCCAAAATTTAAAGACATCATAATAAGATTTAAAATTTAAAATCAATTTTCCTAATTAAGAATCCTTATCAATGTTGCCACCAATTTACCATCATCCATTAATTAACAACACAAAAACTAAAAGTTCATAAATTACAACTCCAGTCAAACTTAAAACTTTGTCTTAGTACACAAATATAAAAGAAACTAGAGAAAAACTAGAAAACTCAGAAAAATAGTTCATGGAACTTTGGCACGCTTCAAGCTAACCAGGGCTGAATGTTGCCTTCCAACACTTCGGTGTTTCCTTCGGTTTCTTCGGTACCTGGCATGAAACGCCGGGGCAAAGGGAATGCCAATGAGCGACAAGCTCAATAAGATACTACAACCCGAAATATCCACCCCGATAATACACTCACAATTAATGAATAATACGTAGTAACAGAATAACAGGTAGCATTTAATAAGTATAACAGGAATGCCATCAGTTGAAATAATAACAATAGATAATAATAATAATAATAATAATAATAATAAAAGGCAAACGGAAGCAGTATTTCATCATAAGGAAAATGCCCACTTTTCTTTTTAATCTCTTATAGATTTAATCTATCAGATAAGTTTAAGTAACTCCCCGCGGAGCACTATTTCCACTCAACCGCTAAACAATGGCCACAAGCAATTCTGACTCCCCCTTGGTCAAATATTCAAATGTTACTTGCTATAACTACCAATGATGCCCACGCACCAGGGTTACGTACCCGAGTCGTGACATCACGGTCTACCCCAAGGGAACGGTCTATGTTGTGACAACCGCACCACCAACCTTATATCGCCTACGCCGGTAAGAGCCGCAATACCTTCCCGTGCCATGTTAGGGTTCGCAACTCACTTGCACAAGATTCTAAACCGGACTCACCCCATCACTTTTAAATTTTTAATGTATCATCGGTTCAATTTCGTGTTTCTTTACTTCGTCGAATTCACATTTTTATGCATGTGTGAGTTTTAGTTTGAGAACCACAATGGCATAATGTTTATATAGCACAGCGCAATCATGTATGGCAACCAAAATAAATGTAATAGAATGTCTTAGGAATCATCACAAGATTTCTTAAGAGTTCACACACTTCTTCTTTCAGTACTGTATGATCAGACAAAAAAAAATATGAAACCCATACCAAATGAAGTTCAACCATTATAATATTTTAACTGGTGCTAATTCATCGAGTTAGGAAAAATATTTCGAGAAGAATATCAGGGCTAAAAACGATTTTAAAATGGAGAAATAATTTTTGGAAGAAAATTGATTTTCTGGACAGTGAGTCATTTTAACCTCCAGCACAGGGGTTCTGTGTTCGAAAAATAAAAAGGGGCCTCAAACGGTGTCGAAAAGAGGTATGGTTAGGATGGTTTGCTAAATTTTTGAGTTTAGAGCATGTTTCCAAAGAGTGTGAATACTGAAAATCAGTCGAAGATGGTCAAATAATTTTTATAAGAAAACTGGACAGATCCTGTCGCATTTTAGTAAAACTACGATTTCTTCTTTTAAACTTATCCATTTTTTGTGAAATCAGCGGAAAATGAAAGATAACTCTTATATATAGCTATCCCAAGTGGTTGTGTAGAAAAATACCATTTGTAGAGAAAATGGGACCTGTCCGAAGCCACTGCTTCTGCTGTGTTGTAGGCGACGCTTAGGGAAAATATTTGTTTCGGTAAGAAAATGGTGTCCAATGATTTTATAAAAATTTTACACAGTGTATAACACCTATATCTACTTCCAGTATGCACAAATTTTTAACATCAATTATTTTCAATTTATTAGAGCCCTCTTTTCATCCGATAAAGTCTGAAACAATGAGGAAGGATCTAAGTTTCAGGTAAAAGGAAGCCATTCTCATCTCATTTTACTCTCTTGCAAGATTATTTCAACAATGAAGAATATTGAACACATAAAAACAGTAGCTAAGCCATATATCTACATTTGCAAGAAGGAATATGAAATTATAACATAATGAAACCCTCACCCTATCAAAATTTTAAACATGAATGGTACTATTTTGCTATATATGACTTAACCATGCTTAGTCCTGCATATATAATTTATATAAAGTCAGTTAGAAGTATCTAAGGGAGGATAGAGGTGATGTATTCTTACCTTAATGATGAAAAAAAAAAATTAAGTGTTGAGCCTTTCTTCCCCTCTCTTCTCTCATTTCCCCCTTGCTTTCTCTCCCTCTGTTTCTCTTTGTTTTGCTCAGTTTCTTGTGTGTGCAATGGGGCTGAACAGTGCTCCTAATTATAGGAGATTGAGGGCCTAATTTATTATTATTATTATTATTTTATTTTTACTTTACTTCTCTTTTGGCTTAGGAACTATGATCTAAGAGGCTAGATTGCAGTTGGTTTGCATGTTGTGGCAGCCTTGACAAAGGCTTGAGATTTGCCATATGCATGTAGACATGGAGTGTAGCAGTGGGCAAAGACATGCATTGGCATGCTTGGGCTGAATCCCTCTGGGAACACTTGTGGCAGCAAGCAAGGACATGCATTGGCAACACTTTGTGGCTGCAAGCAAAGGCATGCATTGGCAAACATTGACAAAGGCTTTGATTTCTCTCTTCTTCTTTTTTTTGTACAAAATAAAAATCAATTGAATACATATATATAACCTAGCCACTAGATATTTTGCTCCCTACTATTCTCTTACTAACTTAGTTATTATTTGTTTAACCCATTTAGTTTCCATAACTATATTCAGATACAAAATTTTATTTTATTTTATTTTATTTTATTTATTTATTATTACTATTTTTTTTTCACAGAAAGATAAATAATTTTATTTAAAGGAATCTAATATTGGTATTAACCATGATGCTATTAACATTATAATTCCATAATTTAATAATCACTGTTAACTGACTTAATATTATTATTAATCAAACTAATTAGTTGTCTAAAAATTCAGGTTTTCACATTACCCTTTTGTAAACCTAATTGGAAGCTAATGGAAGATAATTACTTTATCTTTGTCGTTATTTACGAATATTGAGGATGGGTTATTGTATTTATTTGGGGTGTTACAACAAATGCTTGGAACAAAATAAATTATTAAAGAAAAGAAAAATCGAGACATGCATTCGATGAGTCTTTACTGGTAATTCGAGAGGCGGGGTGGTGGTCACCATCAACCATGTTGAGGCTAATTATACGGTAGCTGATGAAGTGCTTTGTGAGAAGGTGGTAGGTTGTTGGGATTATTTGTAGTGGTGTAATTATGTATGAAGAGGGATTAAGAGATAGATGAGAGGGTTTCAAAGAGATATGAGTAGATGTGTGTGTGTGTGCGCGCGCGCGCGTTTTATATCTGCCTATCAGTTTTACTTTATGTTTTATGGAGATGGATAGACATGGAACGTTTTTGAAGAGTATCTATCATATAATTTTTTGTATTTTTAGAATTCACAGAAAATTAGGGATTGGGATTGGGATTGGGATTTGAAAGGCTATGGATTCTTTTTTTTTTTCATTATTTAAATTTATGGTGCCACATATTTAATTTTTTCCTCCAAAATTATGAGAATTTAGGAATAAATATTTGGAGGCTACATAAGACTACATTTGCTTATATAGGTAGTATAGATAGATAGATATAGACATGTAGATAGATATGAGAAGAAACAAATGGAATTTGATTAAATCGAAAAACAAACACCAGCCACAAATTAAAAAGCAAGCAAGCTCAAACCATACAAAATATAATAATGGAGAAGATGAAAAGATGTGTAGATGAACTGAAAAATATAATATTAGGAGCATAAAAATTGAGAGGATGAAAAAATGTATAGATGAATTGAAAAATATTGAGAAAAAGAAATATATACACACAAAGTAACAAATATTGAAAAAAAATGTGTATAAAGTAAGAAATAATATTACACTGACTTTGTAATGATTTTCGCATATCATCAAATTTGCAAAATGTAACAACGAAGAAAATGAGTTATTTTAAGAGAAGATGGGTAGATGAGAGAGAATGATAAATATTAGGAAATATATATATATACACACAAAAGTAAAAAATACTAAAAAAATGCATATGAACTAATAAATAATATTAGGAGCATAAAAATGGAGAAGATGAAAAGGTGTGTAGATAACTGAAAAATATTGAGAAAAAGAAATATCTACATACAAATTAACAAACACTGAAAAAATGTATATAAAGTAAGAAATAATATTACACTAACCTTGTAATGATTTTCATAAATCATCAAATTTGCAAAATGTAACAATGGAGAAGATGAGCTATTATGAGAAAAGATAGGTACATGAGAGAGAATGATTGAATTTGAATGAAATAGATTGAATAAAGAAACGTGTGTGTGAGAGTTGTGGAAATTGTGAATTATTTTTTTAATAACATGATATTAAATGGAGAGTGGGATAGATATTATTGAGGATGATGGATATGGGTGAATAGTTGTAGGACTTGTGGATTTCTATTTATTTAGTTATTTTTAATAAAGTGATATTAAATTGAGATTGTGATAAATATTATTGTGGGTGATGGATATTGATGAATATTTTCTTATTTTATTTTTATTTTATATTTTATAGGGAGAGGGAGTGAGAAGTCTTGAATAGTGGGAAGATATGTGAAAGGAGGTGCCATGTTTTTTTTTATTTTTTTTTATTTTTTTTTATTCCAAAATTATGAAAATTTAGGAATGAATATTTGGAAGTTTTTGACAAAAGAACTATATTTGCTTATATATAGACTAGTGAAAACCCGTGTTATGCATGGGATGTGAAAAAATTAATAAAATATATTCATATGAAATAATATAAATAGTTAGATTTTTGTATGTAAATTATGAAAATAAAAAAATATTGAAACTTACAATTTAAGTTTTACAATTTTATCACAATTTATGTATCAATTTTTAATTTGTCACAACTTCAATAATGTAACTTTCAACCGCCTTGCTAAAGTTGTAAATTGGGTGAGTTGAACCTAAGCAACTTGAGTCAAGCTTATAAATTTTTAAAAATTGTGCAATATAATTTTTAATTCGGTTAAAAATTTATGTAAAATTTAAAAATTCGAATAAATTTGAATGGATTGGGATAGAGAAAACAAATAACCTACGCAATCAAAACAAAATTGTAAATAAATATATAAAATTATTTGCAAATTTATTTTTTTAATAATAAATAAGATTAATTAAAAATTTAATATTAATGAATAAAAGAAAATACATCTTTTAGAAAGGAATCATCGAATAAGTTGATATTAAAAAAAATTATATTTTATAATGGTATAAAATAATTTAAATATGATTTTTCAAAAATTATTTTTAATTTAATAATTACAATAAAATATTTAAATATTATAAAATTAAATTTCTACAAAATCAAAGTATTTGTATAAAAAAAAAAACAAAGGTAAGAAGAAAATTTAGAATGGTATTCTTATTTGATCTGAAAATAATTACAGATGGCCAATAAATTATCACCTATAACCCTCATTTTTTTTAAAAAATAAAAAAAATATTTCACAAACCATCACTTTTATTAGAAAAATAACATTTATTTTTATTTGTTTTAGCAAAACTCAATTTTTAGCAATTTGAGCCAAAAAAATTTCATTTTTTATTTTAGTTTTTTTAATTGACAACTGAGATTAAAAAAAATTAATAGGTTCCACCATGTTTTGCAAGTGCTTAACACATCTAGATAAACAATAAGAAAAATGTTTGAGATCTACAAAAAAACACTCACAATTCTATTCACAATGATACGGTATCATATATGTCAACTCTTGATTTGCTATGCACTTAATGACATGGGACCTAACTCTCTTGTCACATTATTGTGGGTGAAAGTGTGGGTTTATAGCATTGCTGGAACAATAAGTTATCATAGGTAATTCCCATTTTTTTATTATATGAAAAAAATAAGTTTCACTAACTATCACTTTTAATAGAAAAAAATGTTTATTTCTGTTTTATTTTAGCAAAAGTCACTTCTTAACTATTTAAGCCAAAAAAAATTATTTATTTATTTTAATTTGTTTAATTGACAATTGAGATAAAAAAATTAATAGAATCCATTATCTTTGGCAATTGTTAAAAAAGTCATTCATTTTCTTAATGTTTTTGTATTTTGTTAAAAAAAATATTTGTATTAAAAAAATTATTGTTTAAGTCCTTGTAGTTTAAAATGACACAATTTTTTTATATAAAATTTAAAACCAAAAATGACAAAAAAAAATAAAAATATAGACTTTTACCAGTGATTAATAATTTGAATAAGTGTATTTAATAACATATTATGTTTAGACCAATAATATTATGACACATCATTATAACACATGTGAATATTTATCTCATCCTAATTGTAGTAACATACTTTAAAAAAGAATTTAAATTTAAATTTAAAATTTTATTTTATAATTTAATAAAAGACGCCTAAATTAAGAAATGAATACTGATCTTATTCTGGTAACATAATTAAAGGAAGAATCTAAATTTAAAATTTTATTTTAAGAATATAAAATTAATTTATAAATCAATCATATTGTGACACATATTTACAAAAATTAAACAAAATCAAAAAAAAAAAAAGAATTGCAACTTTGAGCTTTAATAGGATGAAAACATTTTTCAATTATAATAGTATATAGATTTTGTATGAAGTTTTGAAATTCTCATAATATCTCTTCTTAAAAGCATTCTATTGTAAAATATATAAATAATCTCAACATCACACTTATTGCTCCTAAATACAAAAATTATGAGTTAATTATGATAATTTTAAATTTGTAGTTAAAACTTATAAATCATGGGATAGATCATTATAATTTTAAATTTATATTGTGCCAATTTTAAATTTAAATTAATTGATTGCTTTCCATATTTAGTGACCCTAAAATTTGAATTTTGAAATGGATTAGTATACTTTTCCTCTTTTTTAAGTTTGATATACTTTCCATTTGAAAGTCATAAATCGAGAGATATTAATTTTTATTTATTTATTTATTTTTGCTTGAATAAGAGCTAGCCAATAGAAGATTTTTTTAATTTTTAAAAATCAAAAAAATTATGAAATTTAGATTGGGAACTTGAAACTCCCACAAGATTTATAGGTTAGAAACTTCATTTTTTCCTTATATAGATAGATAATACTTATATCATACGTATACACGTATGTATTTTTTAAAATACAAAATTTATGATATATGTAATGAGTATATAAAAAGGAATAATAATACTATAACAATTATTATTATTTTATCATCATTTTATGTGTTAATATTATAGTAGTTTAATAGATTTCATCATTTATGATAAGTAAGTGTTATTAGTTTGGGATTTACTTAAGAAAGTCAATTTTTGCTTGTAATATTAGGATAAGACACAGTAAATCCTATTAGTTTATGACTTATTTGAACCTCATCTTTTTAAATTTTAAAATGTAACAATTAACTATCTCAAATTATTATCTTGTACGCATAATATTTTTCGTTAGCATTCTGTCTAGGAATTTAAAAGGATTTAAGTCATGCATGAAACATATGACATACGTAATAATTTTTGAAGTCAATAATCCCATTATGATACTTGTTATTGATTTTTCAATCACGATTGGTAGCTCGAAATCAACACGGCTCGAATGGCTCGAGTCTAAACGACGTCGTTTTCGATTTTTTTTTTTTTTTTTATTCTTCTCTTTGAAGACGAAGAAAAAAGATGATGAACAGAGAGAGAGAGGAAGCTGGGTTCATCTTCATCAACACAGAGAGAGGAACAGAGTTCATCTTCATCATCAACACCATAGATCAAAAAAACTAAAGAGATTTCATCATAATAAATTTATTATAATAAATTAGATCTTCATAACAATACAGATTTTCAATACAGATTCATTATCTTCACAGATCTTCTTCTTTTTTTTTTTTTTTTAATTTTTCCCGTGTTTTTCAAGTCATTGATCAATCCAGAAATTTCTTCAAGTCATTGATCTGAACATCAACATCAACAATTTATCTTCAATCCAGAAATTTTTATCTTCAAAATTTTTTGGATCAATGACTTGAAAATACAAAATTTATCTGTGTGAGGAGAGAGAAAATGAAAAATACAAATTTTTTTTTTTTTTTTTGATGAACTAATCTTCAGATCACCGTCGATCGCCGCCACCATTTGGGCTGTCGAGCTCACCGCCACCATCACCGACCGTCGAACCTCGGCGTCTCTGCTCTCTCTGCGGCGATCGAGCTCGCCGCCACCATCACCGACCGTCGAACCTCGGCGTCGACCCTCTTCTCTCTGCGGCGATCGCGACCCTCTCTCTCATCTCTCATCTCTCATCTCCCTCTGCTCTGCTCCAGACATAAAAGGATGAAAAAAAAAAAAAAAAAAAACAGCCCAAAACGACGTCGTTTTGGGCTGTCGAGCCAAACTCAGGCCACTTTTTTTCGAGCTACCAGTCATTTTTGTTGATTTTTTTACGACAATAATACATTTATCTAGTGATCTCATTTGTACTTTGTCTTTATTATTTTAGTGGCAAAGTACAAAAGATCAATAAGGATATTATTGTCTTAAAAATTTAATATATGTGTTGTGTATTTTACATATGATCTAATTTTATGTAAATTTCTAACATAATCCGATTCCTAATGGAATTGGGGTGGCTATTATGCGGAGGGCACCACAGTCACTGTTATACAGTTGATGAGCCTAATTTTGGGATCCATTTCAATGATCTAAACCATTCACTTTTAGGGTACATTGAGTGAAATATATTTGTAAAAAATTAAATTAATCGAATATCGATAGTCCTCAAATTGCATTTGTATCTAAAAAAATGATAATTATAACTTAAAATATAAAACTGTATATAAATATAATTTAATAAAAAAATTATTAATATTCAATCAATTTAATTTTTTATAAATATATTTTAAATAATAAACGATTTAAATAATTAAAACAGACCGGAATAGCCGTGGTTGTCATGCGGGCGGCATAATAGCCACCCCAATTCCAATCCTATCCGAAGAGATGAGCTGTAACAAGTGTTTTCAAACTCATTAAATAAAAAAATTCTAAAAACTTCAAGCCAAAAGTCCACTAAAATACAATAAAAAATATATATAATTCTGGTAACCATTATTAAAAACAATTAAGAATATTTAATTAGAAACTCCTGTTATTTTTTGACTCTTCCTTTTGTCCTTGCCAACCGTTGCCTTTTTATTTTTTATTTTTTTATTATCTTGTGCAGGTATTATTGTTAACTCATAACCCATTTTGTTAATTGTTTGTTTTAAAAATTCTACTGTTAGTTTCTTTTAGCAAGGACCCTAATATTTAAAAATATAAATAAATATGCAAATTACATTTTACTCCCTTGAACTAAAAATTATAACATTAACCCCTCTCATCTATTAATTCTTTTCAATTTAGACCTTAATGACAAAAATACCTTTTAACTATAGGATTAAATTGCACTTTACCCATTTGAACTATAACTCAATATCACTCTACTCAACTATTTTTATTTTATTTTTAATTTAAAATACAAAGCTTAAGTTTTTCTAAATAATTTTTTTCATATTTTAGTAAAAAAATTTAAATTTTTAAATGCATCTAAAATTTAAATATTTGTGAAGATTTTTTTAAAAAAAATCACTAAATATGAAAAAATAGCAAAAAACTGGTATATTTTTAAATATCTTGTCTTTAGTGGACTTTTGAAAAAAAAAAAATCATAAATATTTTTGTTGTTTGGTTTTTAAATTTTTAAAAAAAAATTATTTTCTAACAAACTAAAACTTAATTTAGTGATAAAATGAAAAAAAAAAGAAAAAAAGAAAAAAAGAAAAAGAAAGTACAAATTGAATTATTTGATAGTTCAAGGGGTAAAGTGATATGCGGAGATAGTTCAAGAGAGTAAAGTCTAATTTATCCAATTGAAGGGTATTTTAGTCATAAAGGTCCAAATTAAAATATATAAAAAAAAAATTAGTAGATGAGGGAGGTTAGTTGTTACAATTTTTAGTTGAGGAGAATAAAGGGACAGAGCCAATAGTAGAAAGGGATAAAGTGTAATTTACCCAAAATACAATAAATCCTATATATTTGTCATAATTACATTAGATTCTTTCGGAGTTTAGATTCGCATAACATTAATTTTCATTATTAATTCATTAGTCATATTGGTAAAAAAAATTATGTTGCCATATCTTTTATAATGAAATATATATTTTATCTTCTTTATCCTTATGTCTTCTTATCATTTGCATTAGTTTGGTCCATTTAGCCTTATTAAAAAGGAACAACTCAGTATAATTATATCAAAATTATAGAATTTGTTATATTTTTTTTTCAATTTTTTTAAAAAAAATAGTGTAATTAATCATTTTCTTATATTAAAAAAAAATAACAATGGCTTTCCTATTTTGTCTCAAATTAATTCAGCTATTCAAATATGGCTCATAAATTCACAATATATCTAAAAAGGATCATGTTTTTGTAAAACTTGTTGACGACTTAAAATAAGTTAGGTTAAAAAAACTCACAAGTCCAACTTTAAAAGTCTAACTTTTTAACTAGTTGAGCTCTCCATTTAAAAAATATATATTATATTTGAGATAAAAAAATAAATTAAATAAAATTTTGCCAAACAAAACAAGTTTAAATCAAATAAACTACAAATAAGTTTTGCTAAAAAAATACGAGTACTTGTACACGCAAATTTCTCACTAACTTTTTTTCTTGCTTACTTACAACGATGATGGTAAAGGTGGTATTTTAATTTAACATTATGATGTATTGCGCCTGAACCATCTAACTCATTAGTGGTGTTTGATATAGCTTATTCTAGATTAAAATTTTGATAATTTAAAAGTAAAAGTCAAAAGCACCTCTCAATAAGCCTTTGAAAATCAATTTTTTTTAAAACTTATTTAAATTATTTTTACTCAATAAATTATAAGCGAAAGTTATACTAAATAATTTGACACAAACTCTCAGAATAATAATAATAAAACAAACAAACAAACAAACAGCTTACATTAGCTGCACCAAATGGCCACACTATGAGGTCAAAGATTCAAGTCATGTCAAAGTGTTATTTTGGGAAGTGCTAAAAAATTACTTTTTGGACCATGCTACGTAGCTCGAACGGCTCGAATTTTTTTTTTTTTGTTTTCAGACGCAGAAATGGAGGGGGAGGGGAGGGGAGGGGAGAGGAGAGGAGACGAGAGAAGGAGGGAGGAGGGGATTGGAGGGGGCCTAAAAAATGGAGGGGGAGGGGAGGAGGAGGAGGAGGAGGAGGGGGTGGAGGCGGCGGAGGCGACGCGATCGGGGCAGAGCCGACGAGGGGCGGAGCTGCGAGCTGCGATCGGGGCAGAGCTGCGACGGCGGAGCTGCGAGCTGCGACGGGCCGGCGGACGGCCGGAGGCGAGCTGCGCGACGACCTCTTCCCTCTCTTCTCTTTCTCTCCCTCTCCCTCTCCCTCTTCTCCCTCGCCTTTGCAACGAAAATGGCAGAAATGGAAGAAGAAAAAAAAAAAAAACGAAAACCCCAAAACGACGTCGTTTTGGGGTTTTCGAGCCAATTCGAGCCGTCTTTTTCGAGCTCTCGATCATTTTCCTTACTTTTTTTTGTTTATTATAAACAGACATACAAAAAGTAGAGATGTGATATGACCCAAATAAATTAAAAATTCAAAAAGCTTGTCTTTTTTTATTTTTTTTTTTTCAAAAGAGACCAAAGATTTCATAATCTTCATAATCATATATATTTTTAGCATATGAATGAAAGATTAATATCCATTAGTAGCAGTTTTGTGCATTAATGGGTATATTGTACCATAAAGAAAACCATACAAAGATGGTTAAAGTTTAATTTTGGCTATTTCTTGGGCTATATTATCCAATTTTAGGTTGTATCAAGATAATATTTTGTGGATGTTAAGATTTAAAAACAATAATAAATTGCACTAGGATCCTAATAATTCTGGTAGATCTCATGCTTGAATCGCTTGCAGCGTAAAAATACTCATAGCTTAACCAATAATAATAAATCTCTCTTTTTTTTTTAATTTTTAAATTTTTTAATTTTTTATGCATAGTTTACTATCATATGTTACACACAATAAAGACTGGTGAATTCAATATTTTAGTGGATCAGCTGATTAGTCTTGATTAGTTTTACAATTATCAAGCTATTTTTGTTTGTTTGTTTGTTTGTTTGTTTTATTTATATATATATATATATATATATTTTCTTTTGTTTAAAGCTTTATATAGGATTTTTAAAATTAAATTGTTGAAAGTTCATAAACACTTTTAGCCTTCATTTGACTAATTTAGTTGGGTTAAAAAAACACAAGATAAAATAGGCTAAATAAATCAATAAAATAAAATGTCATATCCAAATCATAATTATTTCATTTTTTCTCTCAAAAAAGTCCAATCAAACAAACTTTTTGGTTCAAAACAAAAAAGTCTCAATTCAAAAAAACCAACTAAAAGAGCCAACGCCAAACGAGGAAGTAATATGATTCTACAACACATGGCACAAGGAACTTGTTCTTTGCCAATACAATAAGACTCAATTTACTTAAAATTACTTCAATTTGTATTACAAAAAAGTTTATTGTCAAACAATAGCAAAGTTTGTAGTTCCAAACAAAAAAAAAAAAAATAGAACTAAAATTACATAGGTAGGCAATTTCCATTGGAAAAACATTTTTTTAGCTGTTTCGAGATCAAAATTTGGAAACTATAAAATAAATGAAAAAAAAAAATGTGAAAAGTACTCATTTTCATTCATTGGTCTACAAATGCTAGGTAAAGTAGTCACCTGTACTCCATTGACTTATAATAATTTCTCTATTTTCTACTTATCTGATATTTTTTCTAAACTTTAAAACTACAGTTTGAAATTGTCAAATGGGAACCCTAAGACAAAAGTAATAGGGAGTTTAACAAGTAACTTACCCTCGTTTAGGAGTAGATTATTTTAATAATTTTTTAATTTTTTGATTAAAATATGAGGTAAAAAATTTATATATTTGTAATATTTTTTGATTTTTTATATAAAAAAAAATGTGTAAAAAGTAGAGAGAAAAAAGAATCTTTAACTTTTTGATATAGGCTGTTAGTTTTTTAGTTCTTTTAACGATTTTTTGACTTTTAGATTCAAACAGTAAGTTGCCAAACGAGACCTTAGTTATCAATTGTTCTGATAATTTAAAATGAAAGTTTTAGAATTAAAATAAAAAAAACTTGACCCTTTTATTTTATTTTATTATTTTTTAGATTTGACCCTTTTATTAATTGTAGGATATTAACAAGTTGGCTTGTCTTGTTAAAAAAAATAAAATAAAAATCAAGTTGGCTAGCATTGTTAAAAATGTCATCTTCTATCTTCACTCTGAATAAAATAAAAACCATATAGAAAATTGCCTTAATCTTTTTTGGTCAAGAAAACTGTCTTAATTAGAGGAAATATTAAAAATAAAAAATAAAATGCGGTCAAGCTAGCTAAAGTCTAACTATCGCTTACATTAGAAAAATATAATGTTAAAGTAATTTAAACATTTTATACATCTATTTTTATAAGTATAGGCTCATTTTTCATTAGTATTTTTTTAAAATAAAAATTTGGCACATAAATTGCGCCGATGGTCCATATAGTTTGTTTTTGAGTTACTGCTGTCCTTATATTTTTAATTTTATTAAATTTTGCATTTGAATTTTACAAATTATCCAAATTTAATCTAATTAATAATGCACATTTATAAATTGAATTGAAATTAATGAACAAAATAATTAATTTACTATTCTTAAAGTGGTTGGAATCTTGGTGTCTATCCTAAAATAGTTGTCCTTAATTTCTATTAAATTTTTAATAGATGTTATTAATTATATTTAAATTAAAAAATAAAATTAATACAATTAAAACTATAGACCAAACTAATAGAAAAATAAATTACAAATAGCACGTGTATATCCACTTTTTACATTACATGTTTATATATCCACGCGAACCCAGACATAAATCAGCTTTGAATTTAGTGAATGTAAAAAATGATGTATTATAGGAAAATTACAAATATATATTTGAAATTTATTTAAAATATGAATTATTTCTGTGGGTATTGATTTCCGACCACACAACCAAAAGGGGGAACTCAGTTGGAGAGTACTGGCAGAATAGATTAAGTCCGAACAACCTGTCACAGAAATATAAGAATCCCGCGGTGGTTCGTCCACCTGGGAGCACTCCGACGATTAAGTCAATAAAATATCTCTAAAAGATAACCAAAAGTGTTAACTCACTAGACAGAGCATAAAAAGCATACCTTAGATCCATGAGGGTACCTCCATTTTATAGCCAACACAAACCTAGTTCCAATAAAAGCCTAGCTTCAATGGAATCTGGATTACTGCTAATCTTGGACTCCTAGTAGAATTGGGATTAACTCTCTAAGAGTCTTATCTTTATCCAAACTGAAATCCTCTCCCAATCTAGGATTCTAGTCCTCTATCCAAATAGATAGTTTGATGTCATCTAGGACTCTAGTCCTCTATCCAAATATCTCAGATTTCGGTATTATCGCACCATATCTCGGCATTATGGTCCGCCCACGTGGCACCTCGGCCAACAACCTCAACCACGTAGACTACCCAAAAATATGTCCCTACAACTGTCCCGTAGGTTCTATTACCTCGACAAACTGAGGTGATGGAACCTATACATGTACTCCTTCGACCGAGATCGTGACTTGTCGACGCCAAGAAATAAGGACTCATATGTCCACTTGTCAAGAATCAAGAATCAAGAACTAAGAACCAAGAACCATCATGTTCTATCTCAACTAGGCCCAACAGAGATCAACATCTCAACTGAAATCATCATGTCAACCGAGATCGTCATCTCTACCGAGATCGTCATCTCTACCGAGATCATCTCAACTGAAATCGCACTTCTCATTCAAGATCATTATCAGATTGGAGCGTACTAATCACGTCTCCATCGTGTCGTATCAGTTTTGCCTCCAGCCGTCTAATATTAGCACGAGCACGTCGCCTAAGGACTCGAAATTATAACTTTTTGCCATCTTTTTTATTTTGCCTCTATCTGTGTCCTCAGACTCTCTCTTTTTGCCTTCGCAAACTATCATCATTGTTCTTGAAGCATTCATTGCCATGAATAATTCATTCATGCCCCAGGTTCAAACTCTATTAGCTGAACTAGGCTAGCAGCCAAGCACTTCATCAATTGCTCCACGTATCAACCCACAATTTCAATGGCAATGCAAACACTGACATAGCGACAATCTTGCAGCTAGAACCAGGAACAAGAAACACCGAGGTCCTAAGCTTCCAGCCTTAGACCTTGATAATTTTTCAATCGCCTCATTTGTGAGTAACCATCGTCGTAACCAACGACGACATCTTTCGCCGAACTCTTGTCGTAGAAGACCTTCTTGTTGACATCTCTGATATCATAACTGTGCAATCCACTCCACCTCCTTATAGTCAATCCGACATGTTCGTGCCTCCAGCAACTCAATATCTCGAAAGAGAAGTACATGAAGCAAGTGGACCAAGTTACTGCTGCCAAAGCCGAGGCCATTGCTAAGGCTGAAAAAACAAGTCAACATGGCCTGCAACAAGGGTTACTGTCTTTACTGGATGATAGCCCTCAAAAAGATGTTTGTCTCCGAGGACTCTCCCTTCCGTGATATGGGTCAGCTCAATATCCCTTTCCCTTCCTCTCCCAATCAATTTGAGGATGAGGCCAAGGAAGTAGAAGAGGCCGATGACGAGGAGGCCAGAGACAAGGAAGAGGTCGAGGCTGAAGTTGCCGAGAAAGAATCTGAAGCTGCTGCTGGGGCCAAGTCCCCTACTCTGTTGCTGGGGCCAAGTCCTCTACTCTAAATGATCAAGTCCTGGACTTGATTGAGGAGGACGAGAATGAGGTCTCCAAGAGCACCTCACCAAAGAAGGCCGACACTTCTGAAACCGAGATTATTGCTTCTGCAAAAAGCCTAGACCAGACTCTTCTAGAAATCGATGCCGAAATCGCGGCCGAGAAGTCTGCCCAGCTGTCTGCCGAGACCGAAACAATGCCAACAGCTGAGGTTGAATAGTCTGAGATCAATGCACAAGATTCTAGTACTTAGGAATTTTTCTTTCCATTGTACCTTTTTCTTTGTAATTTTCTTCTCTGTTTTGAACAGTATCTGTTGTCAGACCTATGTGCCTGTTTATGTACTTGAACAAGCTGTCCCTTTTCAATGCAAGCCTTCTATTTTCTTCTAAGTGTTGAATATTGCTTTCATCATGTATGCTTACTGCTTTTCTTCTATGCTTTGCATGCTTTCATACTTAGAATATTTTGCATGTCTTCAACGTACACCTTAACTGTGTAATCTTCTTGGTGCAGAATACTTTGGCTATACCCACTAGCAGTTTTATCTCGACTTTGACCTAACACTTGAAAATATTTATCATAATATTTTCACAAGTGCTATTTACAACTTGCCACTTCACTCTTTACTTATCAGGACCTTTGTCTTCTGTTATTTCAATATAACCTTGGGTTAACTTCAACTTGTAAACTTTTCTTAAAATTTCAACAAGTGTTAAACCATCTTTCTTTAACATAACCTCAGCTTAACTTCACCTTGTAAATTTTTCTCAAAATTTTAACAAGTGTTAAACCATCTTTTGCTTGTAACTTTAGCTTGTAAATTCCAATTCTCAAGCATCATTCTCCAGTTCTCTGCCCCATAATGTGAACCTAAGTTCCACTTGGGTTTTCATTAGGCATGGGGCTTGGACCCTGTCGCCAAGGTCAAATTCAAACAAAGACTGGCCGAGGTTACCAACCTTGGTCTCTTTGTTAATCTGACTGATATGCACCTAGTGCCAATTTGTGTCTGACTCTGCCGAGATGCTAAGTTCAAGTTGATTCAACTTAGTTCAACTCTATTTTATGCAAGTAAGAACTTTGTTATATAATAAGTCTAAGTTATTCATCATGTTTCAATCAGAAACATCACAAACTTAGTTCAACTCTATTATATGCAAGTAGAAACTCTGTCATATAATAAGTCTAAGTTATTTGTCATGTTTCAATCAGAAACATCACAAACTTAGTTCAACTCTATTATATGCAAGTAGGAACTCTGCCATATAATAAGTCTAAGTTATTCGTCATGTTTCAATCAGAAACATCACAAACTTAGTTCAACTCTATTATATGCAAGTAGGAACTCTGCCATATAATAAGTCTAAGTTATTTGTCATGTTTCAATCAGAAATATCGCAAACTTAGTTCAACTCTATTATATGCAAGTAGGAACTCTGCCATATAATAAGTTTAAGTTATTCGTCATGTTTCTGTCAGAAACATCACAAACTTAGTTCAACTCTATTATATGCAAGTAGAAACTCTACCATATAATAAGTCTAAGTTATTCGTCATGTTTCAACCAGAAACATCGCAAACTTAGTTCAACTCTATTATATGCAAGTAGGAACTCTGCCATATAATAAGTCTAAGTTATTCGTCATGTTTCAATCAGAAACATCGCAAACTTAGTTCAACTCTATTATATGCAAGTAGGAACTCTGTCATATAATAAGTCTAAGTTATTCGTTATGTTTCACTTAGAAACATCGTCAAGTACTGGCATCCGGGATTCGAGATCTGGAATTTGAGATCTATTCACTTAGGCTGAGCTCTTGTCTTCTCGGACCTATTCATCTAGGCTGAGATCTTGTCTTCTGGAATCTTGGATCTACTCACTCAGGCTGAGCTCTTCTCTTCTCGGACCTAATCATCTAGGCTGAGATCGTGTCTTCTGGAATGTTGGATCTGCTCACTCAGGCTGAGCTCTCGTTTTCTTGGACCTAATCACCTAGGCCAAGATCATATCTTCTAGGATCTGGAATCCGGAATTTGCTCACTTCGGCTGTGCTCTTGTCTCCTCGGACCTAATCATCTAGGCCGAGATCTTGTCTTCTAGGTACCAGTTTTGGTTGTTGGTGCCGACATATCCTGTAATGGAGATGTTTGGTTGCATCACGTTGTTCTGCATCATGAGGTTGACCACTGTTTATAGATCTGTCAACATATTTGCCATGTCTTTCAGTTTTCTCGTCTTTTTTCCAGCATCTATCCCTCCATACCTGAAGGTTGCTTTTACGGTAGTACTTATCTCGGCCTGCTTTCTTCGGTACATCTCCTTTTTGGCTGATGTTATTCTTCCCGGGATTCTGATCCCGTGCTCTTTCATTACAGTTTTCTTCTTCCACGTTTAGATTGGCAAGTTTACCACCCCCACTAGGGATGTCGTCCTCAATCTTTTCTCCATGCTCGTTGTTGGCCATCTATTCTCCTTAAGTTCCCACAGACGACGTCAAATTGTGGGTGTTGATTTCTGACCACACAACCAAAAAGGGCAACTCAGTTAGAGAGTACTGGCAGAATAGATTAAACCCGAACAACCTGTCACAGAAATATAAGAATCCCGCGGTGGTTCGTCCACCCGGGGGCACTTCGACGATCAAGTCAATAAAATATCTCTCAAAGATAACAAATAGTGTTAACTCACTAGATAGAGCATAAAAAACATGCCTTAGACCCATGAGGATACCTCCCTTTTATAACCAACACAAACCTAGTTCCAATAGAAGCCTAGCTTCAATGGAATCTGGATTACTGCTAATCTTGGACTCTCAGTAGGATTGGGATTAACTCTCTAAGAGTCTTATCTTTATCCAAACTGAAGTCCTCTCATAATCTAGGACTCTAGTCCTCTATTCAAATAGATAGTTTGATGTCATTTAGAACTCTAGTCCTCTATCCAAATATCTCAAATTTTGGTATTATCACACCATATCTCAACATCATGGTCTGTCCACGTGGCATCTCGGCTAACAACCTCGGCCACGTGGACTACCCAAAAATATGTCCCACTTATATTTTAAAAAATTATAAATATGTTTTATTAGAATTTTTTATTTAATAGAATTAATAGAAAAAATAAAATTTCTAATTATTCTCCTATACAAAAATAAAATAATCTGAATTGTTAATTAAAATATATTTTTGATATCATTAAAAACTATTAATTTGGCTAGATAATTTATTAATAAAAGAAGTGTGGTGTAATTTATAAAACTACAAAAGACAATTCGTATTTTAAACAAATCTCAAAAAGTATACTTGTAATTTATTTTGTATTAGAACAACTCTAACGGTAAGACATTGGAGCTGCTATTTCTATAAAATAGTATGGAGTTCACTTTTTTCATCTCTAATGGTGAGCTCTCAAAGCTGCTAAATTATACGTGGGTAAATTACATTGACACCCCTTGAGATTTGGTTCGATTACATCCCACTCTCTGACGTTATAGAAATTATATTTTCACCTTTGTGGTTGATAGTTTTATTTCACAAACCCCATACTTGTATGAAAGGCAACAACTTTTAGTAGGAAAATAGAGGAAATTACATTAAAAAAAAAGAAGTAAAACAAAGTAAGAAACGAGGAAGTGTATGAATTCAATGTCTATTTGATACCAATGTTAATTTTGTCTAAATAATTACAATGACAAGGGAGTTAGTATAATTTTCTAAACGTCAGGGGTAATATGTATTAAACTCAAACATTAAGAGTATAAATGTAATTTACACATTATACTTTTACTATATCTTTCGTCAAATTTCGTATCAATTTTATCTATAGTTAAAGTTGCCAGTACAACAATTTTAAGAGATCAGTGATTGACTAGGTGGATGACCGGATGGTGAAAGTTATAGAAATCGCTAAGTTATAGAATTTTGAAACCCGTAAATCGTTCAATTAAGATAAAAAAAAAAAAATGACAATTTTATCATTAGAGCAACATTATTATCCTTTAACTTTTTACATTATTCATTACTAATTATAGATTTAACTATTCTTTTTACCAATTGACCATTAAAATTGTTCTTATATGACATAATACACCCATCTGTTTTTTTTTTTATATTATTTTTTATTTATTTTGATGGGGTCTTATCTTATTATTATTTATATAATATATAGGCTCCGTCCCTGTCTGTGCTATTACATACGCAATACCAACAGTAATTCAGTAACAACACAGTGGGCCCCACTTTTGAGGAAATTCTTTCTTTTGCTTTCTTCTGCTTTCTTCTTACCTTCACCTTTCTTCGTTCTTCTCAAATTCACATTCTTTTCTCTTTGACGCTCTCTCTCTCTCTCTCTCTCTCTCTCTCTTCAATTAGCAAGTTTTTTCTCTCTTTCTTTACTTTCCCGAGAAACAAACAGAAAATATTGGTAATTGGGTATACTGAATTGGTGATGGTGGTGGTGGTTATATCCTTGGTTGGTATTGATTTGGAGTTGGTGACATTCCTGTTTGCTTGAATGGTAAGTTAATCCAAATCCTTTCCATTTTTTCATTTTAATATCCTCTTCATGGATCTGGTTTCCGTTTTCAGCTCAAAATGTTAGTAGCTTTTATGTCTGAGATATTATATTGTTGTAATAATATTTGATTTTGTGTTTTATTGTTGTTTACTGTTTTGGAAAATGAAATTACTATTGAGGATCTTGTGGACACACAAGTCACCAGATCAACTGTCTATAAATTCCTGGGATGTTTTGGGGGCTTTTTTTTCTTTGTGGGTTGTCTTTGTTTTTTCATTTGAATAGTATCGACTTTTGGAGTGGTTTGTTTTTGATTTTAACTCTTCTCTCTCTTCTATGGACCTGAAGATTCATCAGATTTGGGTAATAATCTCAATTGGGTTTTCTGTTTCTTCTTCTTTGTATTGTAAGAGATTGGATGGTCAGTCTGTCAGTTGCTTAATGGTCTTATTTGTTTCAAACTCAAATTATAAAATATCATTTTTATAAATTTATTTTCTATTTTTGTTTTTGTTTTTGAAGGTTTGTAACTGGTGATTATGATGTTCATACGTTTTGATCTTGATATCGGAAGATGATTACTGTATTGGGCTTTGTATTAGTCCTGAATTCCTCTTTATTATTTTTCTCTCTATTTCTTATCAAGATTTGATGATGTTGAATATTTGGATTCTCACAAAAACAAATAAATGTGGACAGTTTTGATCTGAGCATTTGAATGTGGCAGTCATGACATCTAATAGATTTATGAATTTGGGAGATCTAAGAGTATTTTGCGCTCCTTATTTTATTCTTGTTTTTATTCACACAATTATTGTCTGATGGTGAATCTGAAGCTTTGCCTATAAGATCATTCTTTTAAATTTCCCTTTTATTGTATTTATGAATGCCTCTGCAAATTTTTTTTTTAAAAATTTTATTTCAAGGAAATTTGAGTTTAAGGGTGTTAGTATCTAGGTGTTTTGGTCAACAGTTTCTTAACTTTGACAAGTTTAAGGTTTTTAATTTGGGGTTTCTGTGGTTTTTGAATCCTTAATTGTTGCAAAACACTATTTTTCTTCTCTTTTAAATTTCCTTTTTATTGTATTTATGAATGCCCCTGCAATTTTTATTTTTAAAATTTTATTTCAAGGAAATTTGAGTTTAAGGGTGTTATACTGTATCTAGGTGTTTTGGTCAACAGTTTCTTAACTTTGACAACTTCAAGGTTTTTAATTTGGGGTTTCTGTGGTTTTTGAATCCTTAATTGTTGCAAAACACTATTTTTCTTTTCGTTATTTTTTATTTTTATAAATCTTCATTCGGTGTTGGTAATTCATTTGGATTTTGTTAAATGCTGAGAACGGGGAGTTTCTATTTTTATTTTTATTTTTTTATGACTGGTTAATTAATCCTTTTAATCTTGAACTAGTTAGCTGATCAAGGTTAGATTGAATGCACAAGTTGGCCAAATATCCTGGGATCGAATGTGTAATATGTGTCATGTTTGTGGAGCAGTGTCAACAATGTCAAATGAATGCAAGGAGAACCATGAAAATGAAAATTCTATTAAATTAAATGGCAATGATGCCGTTTGGCCATGTAAATTTTGTGGGGAAAAGAAAGAGAAAGAATCAATAAAGCAGGATGGTTCAAGTCCTTATGCAACACCATTGATAAGTCCAACTCGTTCACTGACCAGTAGTGATAGCACTGTCTCAAGCTGCAGTAAATTTTCCCACTCTTCCTATTATTCTTTTGTTTCTCATCCATTTGGATTAAGTGTCCTTCGATTGATTACTTGTATCTTCTTGTCCTTCAGGTGATTTTTCTGTTGATGCATACCAAAATGGCAGGTATGCTCATCCATTTGGATTAAGAATATATGTTTTTTTTTTTTGGTTGAGTTATTACCAAGATAACCACAGTCTCTTTCTTGCCTTTTTATATTTTGTTATGACCTTTTGATTTTTGATAGGGGTTATCAAGAAGAAGTTGGCTCAGACAGTTGTAGAGGGGATCTCAACTTTAGGCCAAATGGGCACCACCAGAACTTGAGCTGTCCGATTCAGGAAAATGGAATTCATCGATCCAACATGGTGGCAAAAGACAATGTCAAGGAGAGCAGTAGTGTAAATAACAGGGGCACTGCATCTAGAGATGCAGAAATTGTAGGAAATGGTGATAATCAAGAAGCAAAAGATAATGTTTTTGGAAGTGCTAGTTTAGATATTAATCTGGAAACTGAGACAGCTCACTCTTCAAAAGATGAACTGGATGTTTTCATATGGATACCTCCATATGCAGAAGACATTGAGGATGACATTGAGGATAGTGTGGTCAATTATGATGATGACGACGATGATGAGTGTGGTGATGGCACAAAGTGGGGAAAGCCTTGTAGTTTAAGTAGCTTTGGAGAAGAAGGCAGTGGGAGCTACAGGTTCAGAGCGGAAAAGCAAAAGGCAATGGAAGAGGTGATGAATGGAAAGTTCAAGGCTCTTGTCTGTCAACTTCTTAGGTCTGTAGGGGTTTCCTCTTCTGGGGAAGATGGTGACAGTTGGGTGGATATAGTTACTTCTTTATCATGGGAAGCTGCTTCATTTGTGAAGCCTGATGCTACTGAGGGCAAGGCAATGGATCCTGATGGCTATGTGAAGATCAAGTGTGTTGCAACTGGTTCTCCTAGCCAAAGGTGATATGCTTTTTATGTCCACTTTAATAGGAAAATCAAATTTTCTTCATTGAAGTTGGAAGCAGAGAAGTAATCTCTTCTGCATATGTTGGATGCTTAATTGGATCTTGGATCAGTGCATTTCCAATAAATCATCTAAAGAAAATCCTTTTGTTTGGACATGAGGAAATTGGTAATTTGTAGGCTTTTCAGTAAGCCATGGATTCTACCATAATTGTTTCCATTAATGGGGACTAAACTAATGGGCATAACTTTTCAAACTATTAAGTCAGGCACCCGAGTTGAAAATTTCTTATGTATTTCATTAATACATGAAATGTACATTTTTTTTTGGTGAAAATTAAGTTAGGTGTCTGTGCAGACACCGTGTTGCACAATTCTTATGTTGCATTAAGCGTGAAAATTGTGCTGAATAGAATTTTAATGCCGTAAAAATCAACCATCTAAATGTCACCAAGCTTTATTGGGGAGTGTGTTTTATTTGAATTTAAATCGCATTTGATTTTGCAGTCAAGTGATCAGAGGCTTGGTCTTCAAAAAGCACGCTGCACACAAGCATATGCCAACCAAGTACAAGAACCCCAGATTGTTGTTGATCCGAGGTGCGCTAGGTCTTTCTTCAAGCGGGCTGTCATCATTTGAATCAATGCAGCAGGTAAAATGTTTGGAATGGTTTTATGTTCTCAAGGAAGTGTGTAACTATCTATTCTAATTGTATAATCATTGACAGGAACAAGATAGTCTGAAGTCCATCATCGACATGATAGAAATGTGCCATCCAAATGTGGTTTTAGTGGAGAAAACTGTTTCTCGCGATATCCAAGAGTCTATTCTTGCAAAAGGAATGACACTAGTCTTTGATATGAAACTCCATCGTCTGGAGAGAGTTGCTCGTTGTACTGGTTCACCGATCTTATCAACAGAGATCTTGGCGGGCCAAAAACTTAAACACTGTGATTCCCTTTATTTTGAAAAATTTGTAGAGGAGCACACTGGCTCTGGTGATGTTGGAAAGAGGCCCTGCAAAACATTGATGTTCATCGAGGGCTGTCCTACACGCCTTGGTTGTACGGTGCGTGTCCCGTTCCTTTTCAGTTTCATTTCTTGTGGTCTAGAAGACTTTACCTTCCAAAGCAGTCAGATTTTATAGTTGAAGATCATTAAAGGCAGTTCCTCATTTGTTGGTTTTTTAAGTACAGGAGTTTGGCATGCTTGTTAGTTTGCTGTAAAATGAATTTTTGAACATTTCTGCTTCACTATATTAGTTCTGTTATGATAATCTATTTCCCCACACATGCACGCACATGTTTGTATACATAGATGTATGATAATTAATAAATTTCTGTCCGGCACTGTGATGGAGTCCATCTCTTAGGGTCATAATGCTTTATGCTTAAAGGGTTGTATGAACTGGAGGGATCTCATCCTCTTTCTAATTTCATTATTCCAAGAAAAAAAAAAAAAAAATTTGATACATGTAATTGAAAAAAGTTTGCGAATTTGAGACATACAATAATGAATTATAAGCTATTGCTCTTGATCATTCAGAGAGTCAAATAGAAGATGTGAACGTAGAAAGTACGGAACCACAATATCCTTTTTTACGTTGTTTTTGTCCCCCTTAAAGAAGTTATTTGTATTTAGGGGAAAAATCACTTTACCCCCTTATACTTTGCCCTGAAAACACATACACCCTCTCAATTTCAAAAACCTACACAATATGCCCCTTGAACTCTGGACTACATTGAAAACATGGATGGAGTTAATGGAAAATGTGAAAAGACAAAATTACCAGGAACATAACTCAAATTTTATACCTCTGCCTCTCGGCTTTCTCTCACCCTCTCAGTTTCTTTTTAATATAGAAGCACCCAGCCCCCTCCCCATGCTCCACCTGCACCACCCAGCACCTTCCCCCCAATTCAGAACCGTGAGAAACTCTTCTCTATATATTATAATGAAGTAACTTTCAATATATCAGTTCTTTACTATGTGTAATGCAGAGCTAGGATATAATTATCTTCCTAATGTAGTAAATAGAACTTGATTTTCTTGCTTGGAGATGATCAGATGCAATTTTCCCATGTATTTTGCCTTATATGTGTTTTGACTTTCAAAGCCAAATACGATCTGTTGCAGTTCAAAAGAAGCAGGGGAAACAAAAAACTTTGTGGCAACCAGTCCACTATTTTGAGGGTATAAACATGATTTTAACTATTAGAATGCAATGGCGCATTGCATATGGCTTGCAGCTTGCTTGAGACACTCACTGTTAAATTGAATAGAGAAGTCGACAGTTTCATCTTTCTCTTAATTACAAGGGATGTAAGTGTGGGCTTTTGAAGTTTAGGGGGTGTAAATGTTTTATAGGCAAAGTACAAAGGGGTAAAGTTAGGTAGCATTTGGTAGAGTTTTAGAATTATGATTTGATAATAGAGTTGTATTTTGAGTTTGTGAATTTTGGAATTATGATTTAAAAAGACAAAATTTGTTTGGTTATGAGTTTTGAAAAAAGTTTTTCAAAACTTAATTGAAAACTTATAACTCATAACCAAACATACAACTCAAAACTCTATTGAAAATTCTATTCAAAATTCATAACCAAACTCTTTTTAAATTCAATTCAAAAAAATAATTTGTATATTTAAAAAAATATCAAAAACAAATATAAATTTTTCCCCCCCCAAATAACAGGTGGCGATTGGCAATTGCAAAAAAAAAGAAAAAAAGAGAGAGAGTACTGTTCCGGTCAACCGGCTGGGTAGACCAAAAATTCAAAAACTGTTTGGTTTACCAAACATGTTTTCAAAATGTGTTTTGAAATTGATTTGAAAACTAAAGCCAAACATAGCATTCAAATATAAGGGTGGAAAATTGATTAGAAACTCACACCAATCACAGCCTTAATTTTTCCCTTGTTTTTAGTATGGTTTTGAAGGATCCCCTCTGCCAAAGTACTGAAAATTTGTAACAACTGGTTCTTGCACCCGCATTGATTTTAAACATTATTTTTTGGGCAAGCTCACATCATTCTGAGAGGTATATGTGCAACGTCTTTGATGTTGATGTTAGCTCAACATTAGAGTGCATGTTGGATGTGTGTTTGACATGCATCTGGAAGTGTCCTACATGTGTCCAACGCAGATATTCCATCTTCCATGCTTCTTAGCACCTAGTTGTCGCTCGATACATGATTGCCTTGGCATTGTCCACACGTTGGCTATGAATTATAGAGGAAGGCAGAATAGGGAGCCAACTTTGTTTACAGGATCTGCTTATTTCTGAAATTCTTATACTTTCTTTATTCTCATTCTCTAAAGAAACCACCTACATACCTTTTTGTTCATTTCTTTTTAGTGTAAAATTCAATTTATTTACAAATTCGTTTTTCTTCCATATTTTCGTATATTATGCCATTCTCTGGTATGTACAATGAAGTCAACAAATATTATGAATGATTTATTTTTGAGCATTGTGTACCACACTGACCCCAGTTAACTGGGTTGCTAAGTTGAGTTGGGTTAAGTGGAGCTGAGTATGAAGGTGTAGTTTTCCTTGTCACATTTATTTGGTTACTTTGTGTTGGGTATGGGTGACATTTAATTATTTTGGTTGAATCCTTCTTACCCAATAGCTTAGGAATTTCAAAGGGATTGAATTGGGTAAGGCTTTATAACATCTTTGGAATGGGTACTTCACATCATTTTGAAAATACAGGTATGCTTTATTGAAGGAGGACATTGTGTCAGTATCAAGTTGGTTTTGTAGAATTCTGATGTTATGCTTGTTCGCACCATATTTTTCTTTCCTTGCCTGTTTATGGTGTGTTTGACATGGGTACTAATTCTTAGGTGGTATAGTGGTATGCTTGAGTCTTAACGCAAATCACATGAAATTTTTTTTCATATGAACGTCTAATGCTTTTAGTGCCAGGGCTTCACATAGAGAACACAGGAGACTTGTATGCCAGCAACTTCTACCCTGATTCTAGAGTGGGTGTTGGGTTGCAAGTAGTCATTCTCTTATCTGATGCCTTGGCTACTGTACTGTGCATGTTCATGGACTTGGTGAAAAAGTATGAAATATCTGAAAATCATTCTTCTTGGTCTTGGCTTGGGAGTAGACACTGGCTAGTTTTAGTATTTCCTTTTGTGATATAAGTTAAAATTGTAGAATCAAGTTCTTATGTTTTCATGGAATGTGGGCTTTTTCAAGAAATTCTTCTAAACTTATAATGGTTACAAACTTGATCTTTCAGATTTTGCTGAAGGGAACTCACAGCAATGAATTGAAGAGGATTAAATGTGTGGTCCAGTGTGCAGTTGTTATGGCATATCATTTAATCCTTGAGACTTCTTTCCTACTAGATCAAGGAGCAATGTTCTCTACCATTCCTTTCAATGGAGTGCCAAGTGTATCACCAACTGATCGACACTCCCCATCAGCTCAATCCGGTAATTCAAAATTTTCTTGTCTCGAGGAGCCTAATGCAGAAACTAATTCTTCGTGTACAATTGACATTCCCATATCCAATGGATTCCATGAAGAAGGATCCCACAACTTGAACTTGGCATTAGAAGGAAATTCTACATTCTCTTATGAGCCATACAATCCTGTTGTTCTTTCTGGGTTATCATCCCTTTCAGCCTCTCTAAAGAGAGCAATTGGGGACAGTTTCCCTCTTTTGTCCTCTGATTCTTGCCCCTCCATGTCCACATACTTAGAATGTAATGGAAGGGACTCCAATGGTCAAAACCCAGCTTCCCTTCATGTTTCAATTTCTCCAGAGGCATTTGATCATTGTGATGTGGAAGTGAAGGGTAGCTCTGATGAAGACAAAGCATCTGATCATGAACAATCCAATTCGCCGTCTGCTTGTTGCGAAGCCCCTTCAGATACACAAAAATCTGGTGGAAATGGTGAAGACCAAATGCAAAGTAAGGATAACATCAGTACAGTGTTGGATTCTGAGAGTATTTTGGTTTTGATGTCTATCCGGAATGCCTCAAGAGGGACTATTTGTGAGCAAAGTCATCTTTCTCATATCAAGTTCTACCGGAACTTTGATGTTCCCCTTGGAAAGTTTTTGCAGGATAATTTACTCAATCAGGTTCCTCAAAACTCCATTTGTTTGGGCATTTTTATTCTTGTATTTTCAGTATGAGCTTTTGGACGAGTTTAACAGGATTGCTGAGTGGAACTTTCATCTACAGAAGTGACTATTGTTGTTTCTCCAGGGTTCTGAAGGTTGCTTTGGTCATTCTATTGAGAAGCAGTTTTTACTTTTCAGTGAAATGACTAAATAATTGTTAGTGTCCTGATCAGAAGGATGTGATGGTCTTTGTTAAAGTTTTGGTCATACTTGAATTATATTTCATCTGATCATTTTTCTTTTTAGTTTTGTGTTGTATTCACTTGAAGTGAGCACTCATACAAACTGCCGGTTTGTGCAGAGGCTTCAGTGCAAGACATGCAATGAACCACCAAACGCTCATTTTTACTACTATGCACATCACAATAAGCAGCTCACAATCCAAGTTAGAAGCTTGCCTAATATGTGGCATTTGCCTGGTGAAGCTGAAGGGAAACTTTGGATGTGGAGTCGCTGTGGTAAATGTAAATCTCACAATGGGAACTCAAAATCTACTAAAAGAGTGTTGGTATCCACTGCTGCCCGTGGTTTGTCATTTGGAAAGTTTTTGGATCTCAGCTTTTCAAACCACTCTTCATTTAGTAGACCATCTAGCTGTGGGCATTCTTTGCACAGGGACTTCCTTTGCTTCTTCGGGTACGGCCTACTTGTTAATACCATGTATTCCAAGGCTGCATTTGTTTGGGTGTTCTGCATTGAGAGGAGCAACATGTTTATATTTATCTAAGTTGTGATATCTTGATGTGTTTGTGTATGTTCATGTGGATGTAAAAACAGAAATAAGCAGGAGGGGCTTGGGCTTGGAGAGACACTTTGGGCCTTTTTGTCCCTGCACTGCACCATAAAAGTTTATTTTCAATGGGTAATTATGTTCGCACACCACACCTTATCTTAGTACACACCATTTGTACCATTTGAATATCAACTTCCGAACAAACATCAATTGTTCAAATATCAACTATTGAACAAAAATCAATTGGTCGAATAAAAATCCTATTCAATAGTTAATATCAGAACAATTGATTTTTGTTCAGAAGTTGATATCTGAACGGCGCAAATAGTGTGTATTGTGATAAAGTGTGGTATGCAAATAGAATTTCTCATTTTCAATAGCTTTGATTAAAAAAGTTGTAAAATTTACATCCATTTGAGAGGGGATGGTGGATTATCAAATTGGGCTAGATTTAACTTTTTCCTTAAGAAATCCACAGTTCTTGTGCTTGTATTTCCTGTCATGGTCTTAGTTTATCTCCTCTAAATCCACTTTTCAGTTTTCATGAGATAGATGATTATATCTGTGGATCATGTGTATGTTTTATTACATCCCTTCTACACTACCTTTTGTGAGTTTTTGTATCTATATTCTTACTTCATCTGAATTCTATGTGCAGATTAGGCCCCATGGTTGCAATGTTGAGATACTCTCAAGTTGAAACTTATTCTGTGTCTTTACCACCTCAGAAACTGGAGTTCAGTAATTTAATCAAACGAGAGTTGCTTAAGAGGGAAATTGAAAATGTATGAACTTTTTTGAGCATGCTCTTTTCCATTGGTCTCTTCTGGGTCAATGATAAATGACAAGTATTTGTTCTTATTTTCTTGCTTCAACTGGAATTGACATTTTCTTTCTTTACCTCCAAGGTTTACATGAAAGGAATACATTTGTTTGAGGAGGTTGCAAAATCTTTGCAAGAGATTTCCCCTCGCTTTTCAGGTTCAAGCCTGAACCTTGGTGGAACAATAAAGGAGTTCTCTGATATTGAAGAGATGTTAAAGCAGGAAAGGAGTCAATTTGAGGTTAGATCTCAACATCTTCTTGGTACTAATTGTTTTTATTGTCTTGCTTGTAAGTTGGAAGAACTATGTATAGGTGTTCGTCTGCTTTGATGAATTTAGTTTGTTACAACACAAGACATCTCTCAGTGCCTAATTTTCATTTGTCAAGGTTGATAAATTACGCAGTATAGACATAGATTTCCTTTTTTGACAAGCTTTAATATAGTACATGTATGCCTCTGTATATGCCTTTGTGCATGAAGCATTGGTATATGACATGGATTAATAGAAACAATTTTACTACCTTGTTCTGTGCTGTTGACTTAGTTGTGAATTATTGTAATTCTGTAAGTCTGATGCATATGAATAGGAACTAGGATTACTTGACAATTTTAATTGGGTAATATCCATAATACAGGGTTAATTGCTTTTGCTTATGTTGGTTAGGGGTGGGTCTCAAGTTCAAATCTTACTTTTAAGAACATTGAAGAAAATCTCTTGATTCTTGAATATCCAAGAAAAGCTTACAAAATCACCCCTTAATATGATGAAATAAGATCTATGTTATATGGACTCGGGTACAAGGGTGTGTTGTGTGTGGGTATGTGTCTAAGTGTCCAATTAGTCTAATCCCATGTCCAAAGGCACAGGGACACCACACAATATTCATATTTCTTAATAATACGTCTTTTATATTCTAGGGTGAAATGGTGTTCATAAGGTTCCCTAAAGCATTTCATGCAAAATATGGGGGTTTATGCATAGTTTTGTTGTGGTTAAATCAATTGCAAGGGTGAATGGCCAACTACACATGTTAGACACATATCCCATACCTTCACTCATGTGTTGAGTGTCTAACACGGGTATTTCATACATTTAGAAGAGTTTGTGTAACAGAATAAGACTGTCAAAGTTCTTTTTTGGTTTTGTTAGATATCTTTAGGTATAAGGATTCAGGAACTCGTATTTGTAGTTATCAGATCAGATATGTCATATTCTGGATCTAGTGTAATATTCTTTGCTTATTTGATTTATCTTTCCTCCTTATACTATTTTAATTATAGTTCCATGATCTATGTTGTCGAATCTCTAACAATTTTTAATCTTCTACATGCAAGTGTTTCTTTCTTTAATTCTATAAAATAGTAGCTAAGGCTGTATTTCTGTTCTGTTGGTTGCGTAAATAAAAAATCAGATGAACATTCAGAATGCTGTTGTCAAGAGTGGGAATCCAGATGAGGGCATGTACAAACTTCTTAGTTTGAACCGATTTCTGTGTGATCTTCAGCTTGAATCATGCATCTGGGATCAACGTTTACATTCACTGCTCTCTTCAGACTCTAGAGTGATCAACAATAGAACCACTGGCAAAGCAATGCAGAAGCAAACTTATTTGGATGATGGCACTGGTGCTGGGGAAACTAACAAGGAAGTAAATTCATTTGGGAATGGCGATAAAATTTCTGACAATGGTGTTGATATGAAAATCAAGTCGGAACCATCTTTAGAGTCCAAAGAATTTCCAATTCAAGAAATTGCCAATGAAGGATCTAGAGAACGAGCCGAGCCATTCACCTCATCTATTGTTGCTGAAGATGTATCTGGCCATGTCCCTATCCATTTTTGTAGTGGTGATGATAATTGTGAGGAAGAGAATCGTCCTTCGCTTGGTGATTTGGAAGTGGATAGAACCATTCCGATTACTGCAGATCTTGGAGGCGGTGTTCATGATATAAATGTGTCTCAAAGAGATTCGTCTTATTTTCCATTACTACCCAACTCGGAAAATTTGAAGGGATCATCAGTCTGGACTTCATTTTCAGAAATTCGGAGGGAGTACTTGAAGGATCTTCAGAGAGGTTACGTGCCAAAATTGGAATCTATATGTAGCTATACTGTAGAGAGCTTCCCTAATGCTCTTGGATTGATCACTGAGGAGGGCTCAAGGCTACATATACCTCTTGGTACTGATGAATATATCGTGTCAGACTATGAGGATGAATTCTCAAGCATTATTGCTTGTGCTCTTACATTGTTGAATGATGTACCTGCTCCAACAACGGTTCTGAACGACGATGCTAGGAGAGATAAAGTAACAATGGCTAAAATGTATGAGAAGTCACACAGCCTGACACGGATATCCTCTCTGACTTCCCCGCATTTCTCTTCAGTTGGCTCTTTGGATTCAGATGGAACCCATTCTCCGCGATCTTTAGAAGAATCACACTTGTCGAGTTTTGATGGGTTGAATTTGTTGGACTCCTTGGTTTCTTTTGGGGATCTTCACCCAGAAGTCTCTATGGGGTTTGGAAAATTACCCGGAAGGAGTAAATATTCTGTACTTTGTTTATATGCCAACCAATTCCGTGAACTCAGAAACGGATGTTGTCCATCAGAGCTTGATTACATTGCTTCCCTGAGCCGTTGTAGAAACTGGGATGCCAAAGGTGGGAAGAGTAAATCGTTCTTTGCTAAAACTCTTGATGACCGCTTCATTATAAAGGAAATTAAGAAGACAGAATTTGAGTCATTCGCAAAGTTTGCTCCAGATTATTTTGGGTATATGAATGAGTGCTATGAGCAAGGGAACCAAACCTGCCTTGCGAAAATTCTTGGGATTTATCAGGTTGGTCTATCTATTTCTTTCGTACTCTCTAACCTATATATATATGGTGGACATTCTTTGAAGCATTTGATTCGATTGCAGATAACTATTAGACAGACAAAGAGTGGGAAAGAGATAAAATATGACCTCATGGTGATGGAGAACCTTTCATTTGGTCGAAACATTACACGCCAGTACGATCTTAAAGGTGCTTTGCATGCTCGATTCAATTCTGCTGCTGATGGTTCAGGAGATGTTCTTTTGGACCAAAACTTCGTCAATGACATGAATGCCTCTCCTTTATATGTTGGTACAAAATCCAAGCGTCTTCTGCAACGTGCTGTGTGGAATGACACGACGTTTCTCAATGTGAGTTTGCACGAAATTATTTTCAAAAATGTGAAAACACAATTTTTTTTCTTCACAAAATTAGAAATCTGTTGGCATTTTTCATTTCCAGTTTTCAAACTTTCGAAAACAAATGGAAAATAAAATAAATGTAAGATGTTATTACCTGGGTCAAGTCCTCACTCAGTGCTTATTTGCAGTCAATCAATGTGATGGATTATTCTCTACTGGTGGGAGTGGATACTCATCGGCGTGAACTTGTATGCGGCATTATTGATTATCTGAGGCAATATACTTGGGACAAGCAACTTGAGACATGGGTCAAGTCCTCGCTTGTTGTTCCTAAGAACCAGTTGCCAACCATCATATCTCCGCGAGAGTACAAGAAGAGATTTAGGAAGTTCATTACCACCTACTTCTTGAGTGTCCCCGATCATTGGTGCTCACAGAGATCTTCTAACCCTTGCAAACTCTGTGGAATGGGCACGGGTCACGATGATGACTCTTCTCATTCAAAATCTCACGACCAAAAAGAGCAAAATGGTTTTTCTAGGTGACTTTTTTTTCCACTAGTTCTCAGTAAAATACTGTACATAGTGAAAGTTCACAGTGCATACCCCACTGATTCAGCAATTTCAGTGAATATCTGGGGAGATATATCTATATATTCCTATAGGTTCTTCAGCTGTCCGTCTCGAGTCATATATATATATGTATTTTATTTTTGTAAAGTCTATTGAGTAATTGTAGAAAATCGCGATGGTCGGACAGTTTGTATGATTATTTGGAATCAATGAAAAGAAAGTTGTGGTGGTATGAACAAGCTTCAATATTAATGTTATTTTTTGTGGTCTGAACAATATTCAACATTTACATGTCTTTATTAGGTGAAGAGAAAGAAAGCAATGGCGTACGAGTTAGAGGAATTTCATGTCTTGTTATATGGATATGTAGAATGACCAAAAAATTGATTTCCATAATCATGGAAAGAAAATGAATATAAAGCTGTCATAGACAAAATAACAGACAGTTTTGAATGGGAAAACCCTTTCTAATTTTTTTGTGCAAAATTCGTTTTACCTCTATGTGATATGGCGAGCATGGCTATACCTAATGATATGACAATCAATTAGAATATCTAAGTCAACTTTCTCTTTCATATTTTCTCTAATTATTAGTTAATCATTTCTCTTACGTACTCCATTATTGGGTTTAGAAAGTAGACTGGTATATCAGTTTTCGTGATATAGTTTGGTAGCACTTTACCCCTCTATCTTTTGAAAATAGTCACATGCCCCAAGTGATTTTGGACTAAAATGCAATTGTTAACACTGTTAATTATAGATGTGAAATGAAATGAATATAATACCGTTAAACCCTATATTTTTTTTGTTATTTTCTTTCTCTCTTAATTCTCATACACATAATTTATAATGTCTAGTATTAATTCCATTAAATCACAATTAATTATAAATTCTTAATTATTTATTGTAATTCTTAAGTTTTTATTCTAATTCTAATTTTAATTATATTGTAGACTACAATTAATCCTAAATATTTAACTATTTATTATAATTACTAACTTTTTAATCTAATTTTAATTTAATTATATTTTAGATCACAATTAATCCGAAATTCTTAATTATTTATTATTATAATTTCTAACGTGTTAATCTAATTTTAATTTAATTAAAGGGTAAATTACACTTATACCCCCTGAGATTTGTGTTTAATACATATCACCCCTAACGTTTGGAGAATTAAACTAACCCCCTGTCATTGTAATTATTTACACAAACTGAAAATATTAAACTCATACACTCTTTTTTCTTGCTTTGCGTTACTTCCTTTTTTTTTTTTTTTTCTTCCCTTTCCCCTTTGCTTTACTCTATTTTTTTTTTCCTTCAATGTAATTTCCTTTATTTTTCTACTAAGAGTTGTTGCCTTTTATATAAGCAGGGGGTTGTGAAATGAGACTATTAATCACAGGGTGGGAATGTAATTTCCAAAACATCAGGGGTGGAATATAATTGGAACAAATCTCAGGGGGTATCAGTGTAATTTACCCTTAATTAAATTTTAGATCAATTCTTAATTATTGTTTGTTTTTATATTTTATTTAATTATTTTTTTATATTTTATGTCAATTCTTAATTATATTTTAATTTAATTTATTTTAATTAACATATTACTCTAATTTTAGGTTTGGAGAAAATAGGTTGTATTAATTTAATTCTATTTTTTCAAAAAATAAAATACACTTGGTATATGTAATATACCATTATATTTGTTTGGACAGATTGGATAGGGGGACTATAATTCATTGAACTATTATTGTTGAGATATATGGTCTCTCGACTATTTGATTGGAAATAATTATTCATATTTGTTTTCTCATGAGATTAGATATCTCGAAAATACTATCCTATTGAATTCAATATTTGATTGGAATATCATGATGAATAATAAATGCTCAATAGATTATTTTACTATTTTCAGTTGTTTACTAAATAATAGCAATATTAAATTTGTCTTTAATATTTTAAAATTTTTGGCTAGATTAAATAAAATTTTATTTTATTTTATTTTTTAAAATTTAAATAAATTTATTTTTTAATAAATAAATAAAACATCAATAAAATTTAATGTTATTTTTAAAATAAAATTTTAAATAAATTTATTTTTTTTAAATAATAAAAATTAAATAAAATATCAAAAAAATTAAAGTAAAACATCTATAAAAAATTATTTGAAAAATTAAATAAATTTATTTTATTTTATTTTTTAATTGAGATTTTTACATTTTATTTTAAGAAAAATTAGTCTAAAGTCCCTATCCCATTTTTAATAATAAAAGAGATTCATAATATTATTTTGTGATGTGTCCTTGACCAAACACTCATATATCACAGACAAATTTGACATAGTAGAGAGCTGCTCTCCCCCTACGTCTCTCTCTCTTTGCACAGACTATGTTGATCCTCTCTTCCTCGCGTCAAATTTACGTTTTCTCCACCACAGTTAGGGTTTCTTCGTCATCTTCAGTCTCTTCGTCTCCTCAGGTCGTTGGCTCTTTGATCGAGCATTCGCAAGTTCCTGTGCTTCATGGTTTGCTGCTCTTTGAAGGCTAGAGAAATGGTGGAGATAGTGCAGGACAAGAGTCGACGGTGGCCATCGCCGCCTCCAACTCCGCGACGGACCTCGGCCTTCATTGTCGATTCGCAAGGTGATGGATTTTGATCTCAATGTCTTGCCGCCATTAGATGTGACTGGTGAAGATGATCTAGACCTTTGTCTCTAATGATGATGATGATCGATAGGTTCAATATGGCCTCTGGTGCAGACAGGTTGATTCTTATTCATTGAGGGGCAATTGCCACAATAAAGAGAAGGAGCACAGTCGGTGGGAGAAGAACACGAGTCTAAAAGCTGTGTAGTTATTGGAAATAAGTTCAATTACCCAGAAGAAAGTGAAATTTACATATCCATATATATATATATATGTTGAGAGAGAGAGAGAGAGAGAGAGAGAGAAACTTGGCAATTTCCATTGGAGCAAGCAGTAGAAGTGATGGAGAAAACAGAAAAAAGGAGTGAATGAAAGAGGTACCAATTTGCAGGAGCTTTGTATCTGCTTATACGGTCCTTCGCAATTTCTGGTGACAGAATTATTTAGGGGAACTAATTCTTGTTTAATGAAATCACAGAATCTTTTCATATTCCTGTTGAATTCTGTACATATTTTGGATGTGTGTCTGTTGCTTTGCTTGTACACTATATTCGGGAGTACTTTAAAACCTTGTATCATGAAGCTTTTCTTGTTTTCCTAGAAACATGCTATTATTTATTTTTCCATTTATGTAGATGGTCATTACGTTGACATAGATTTGTTTTTTTTAATTATTAATCTTTCGAGGAATTTCACTTCCTCTGGTTCCAAGATTGAATTTTACATAGTGGTTACTTAAGCAAAAAGAGTAATACTGAAGGACGTGGATTTTCTTTATCAAAGGTTCTTTGATTGTATTAGGAGCTGTGTTATTCTGGCAGAGTGATTCTTGTTTTGTTCTTTGTTTTTTTCTTTTTCTGAAGTAAACTTCAAATTTCTCTCTCACGTGTTTGCAAACAGAGAAACAATTGTGGGCCTGTAGAATCAACATGGTTACTGCATATGCAGAGAGAGAAAGGGTACTAAAAAATCTCACCTCGTCCTTAGGTAGAGAGAGAGACACAAAGTGAGAAAAGCTTGTTATTACAATTCAGAGAAAATTATAATTATTACAAATTTTTCTGGACTTTTATGTTATATTTTTTATGTGTTTTATATTGAACAAGTTATTTTTCTTGGCAACCAAACAAACTTCATGCTTTATGGTTCACTTGAAATTCAGAGAAAATTCACAAAAATTCTCTGAAAATCCAGAGAAAATCTCTAGACTAAAATACAAAGAATTTCTGTAGCGTTCCCAGATGTTTAATTTTCTCTGTCATGTGTAATTTTCTCTAGACTGTATGAATTTTCTCTAGACTGTGTGAATTTTCTCTAGATGTGTGAATTTTCTCTAAACTATGTGAATTTTCTCTGTGTTGACTTGCACTTTATGGTTTTCACACATGTGTTGACAGGTAACAAAAATACCCAGCAGAGAAAACCTAAAAGCTAAGAAGGTGTTCAATAGAAACCCATATTCATGTTTGTTCTTTTATATACATATATATCCAAAAATTTGAGCCTTCTATTTTTGTTAATATAATACAAAAACATTTAATGATTTACTCACCAGTTCAATTTGTCAAAGTATAAATATTTACATATATACATATAATCAATGAAAAACCAAAAACAAAAAATATGACTGTGTTTGGTAAAGCTTTCCAATCACAATTCCACCCCTTCACGTGAACATAACATTTAGATGGGATTTTCAAAAATTAATTTCACTACACATTTCAAAATGCAATTCTGTTTCACGTTTGGCAGAGCTCCTTCCAAAACAAACTTCCAAGCCAAAGCTCTCACATTTTCATACAGTTTTTAAAATTTTGAGTCTACCTGGTCGTCCTCGCGGACATCCTCCTGGATGTCTAGCTGGTTGACTGCTACAGTGATTTTTTTATTTATTTTTATTTTTTTATTTTTGTGGCAATTGCCAACAGAAAACGAAGAAGAAAAGACATCAAGAAAGAAATTGGTAACTCTTTAATAAATTATGAAGATGGTGAAATTGTTGGTTGTCTAGCCTCTGATATAAAAGTTTGTGGTTGAACAGATGATATAAATGACGAAGTACATAAAAGATGCATTTCCCACAGAATTGATGAAAATCAGCAAATAAAAAAATTTGAATAAAATTGAATTGTGTGTGGTAAACTGCATAGATGCTAACAAAATGATATTCTAATTTTTTTCTAACTCCCACATAGATAATACCTGATAAATTTTTTGGCCATTTATTTAAAAATAACAATATAATAAATAGCAAATAATTTGTGACAATAATTATTAAAAATATAAAAATATTTTAACTAAAAAATATTTTAAAAAAATTGAGCAAATATACAATCAAAAATTATTTTAAATCAGCAATTGAATATTTATTTTGAAAAAAAAATTTATTTCCTTTGTAATATTTTCAATTAAAAAAATTGATTAATGTTATTTTATGTTAATAATTAATTTTTTAATTGAATTTTAAAAAGAGTTTGCTTATGAGTGTTAATCAGAATTTTCAATAGAGTTTTGAGTAGTATGTTTGGCTATGAGTTATAACAATTTGAATTAAGGTTTGAAAACTCTTTACAAAACTCATAACCAAACAAATTTCCTTATTTCACATGTCACATCAAACATTAAAAACTCAATTCAACACTCAATTCAAAAATCTTTTCAAAATTCATAACCAAACAAATTTTCTATACTCAAATCATAATTTCAAAACTCACAAACTTAAAATACAACTCTATTATCAAATTATATTTAGAAAATTGTGCCAAACGCTACCACAGATTGTGTGTATTTTGGCTTGAAGTAGAAGTACTCACCCATGGTGTGATTTGAAGAAGTAGACAGAATTTCTCTCACTGTCTGTAATTTTGTGAATATTCTCTGGCTATGATCACTATATGAATTTTCACACTGTGGGATTTTGGAGAGTGAGAAGTCCAAAGAGAGAATTTCTTTGGGAAGTCCAGAGAAATTCTCTGGATTGAATTTTCTCCGAATTGTTGTTGAGAAACCTTAGACATTATGAAAATATTGGATATCCTTTATACTATAAAATTTTAATATCAGGGACTCTTAAAAAATCCCCTTTATTTTATTTACTAAATATAATACATAATGAAATCAAATACTTCGAAGACAAATGAGTCATTTTATAAATTAATCCTATGAGATTTCAATCCCACCATTTCTATCACACATACCTCCATGGGATTCATAGTCCGGTGGAGCTCCTAATCCGGTCTACAAATTCTCAACTATGGTAGATTCGATATGGAGTCTAATTCGCTCTCCCATCCTTCCAAACAAACATCTCCTACCTTCCATTAATTTGATGGAAAGACTAGCAGTAACACTTTAATCCAAAATCACATAGGAATTTTTTGATTATATTTAAACCATAGGAATAAAGTGTTCCAGCCCCAAATCGCAAGTGGATAAAATGAATTTAACCTAATTTTTAAATATGATTTCATGTAATTGCAGAGAGAGAGAGAGAGAGAGAGAGAGAGAGAGAGAAACTTAGAACTTAGAAATGAATTAGATTTGAAGGAGGCAAGGGGTGTTCCCTTGCTGGGGCGTGATGGCTTACTGCACGCTGCGATTTTCTCTCTCTACTCGCTTCTTATCAAACAAAAATCGGTAGCAAAGAAAACGCAAGAAAAGAAAAGTGTTGAATAACCTTGATGCTTTATGCAAATATCTATTTTTTTAAAAGTAATTTTCGAAGAAAAAGAGAAAGAAAACAAGAGAGACAAAAAAAACAAGTTCTTATATTTCAAGTTTTTAATTTAAGTTACTTTTTTTTGGGCCATGAATTTTGATGAGTACAATATTTTAAAATTTTATAGACAATCACAATTTCAAAATTTATAGTGGAAGATGTATGGTACAAAAATTTTAAATTCATATTTGATTTGGGTACACCATGTTCAAATGTGTAGAAATGACGTGACCAATGGAATTTGAGAAGCATGGCAAAAGCAAATGCTAATCAGTTGCTTGTTTTCATTTTTCAAAACACTTTTTAGAAAATTCTACTTTCTTATTTTTCGTATTTTTTTGTTTTTACTGAATTTTTTTAATATTTTAAGTAATTTTTTTACTTTTTAGACACACCTAACATAAATATACCTAAAAAGTAAAAAAATTGTAAAAAATTTTTTTTTAAAAATTTACTAAATACCAAAAATACAAGAATTCAATACATTTTTTGTATTTTTATGTATTTATTAATTTTTTAAAATATTTTTTCACAAATTTTTTATTTTTTAGATACATCTAAGTAAAGTGCATCTAAAAAAGTAAAAAAAAATGTTTAAAATTTTAAAAATATTCACTAAAAACAAAAAAAATGCAAAAACTAAAAAACTCAATTTTTAAAAAACTTAATTCAGAAAACTCAAACCAAACATACTGAATAGTTCCTTGAAAGATTCCCACTCCTCATCAACAGTCAAATGAAGAAAAGAATAAAGGAGAGAGAGAGAGAGAGAGAGAGAGAGAGAGAGAATTTCTTGTGCCACCAGACTTCATCGAAGAATCTTCACACCAATGTCCTCAAATTACCACCATTTTTATGCAGATTGGATTGGAAGGGCAAGGATTGGGAACAACAATGGATGCCACAATCCATCAGGACCTAATCGAAACGGCAAGAGAAGATGATGACAAAGTCCACTTCCCAACAGAAGACGACACCGACGAATCCCATTACATATACATCCTCAACACAATCCTAAGCGGCACAGCTCGCCTCAACGTTCTCCTACCCTCTGCCACCATTCTCGCATTCACCATATTCGCTCCTCTCCTAACCAACGATGGCAAATGCAAATCATTGAACCGCTGGCTTATGGGCTGTTTCTTGGCACTCTTGGCCGCCTCTTGCATCTTCCTTTCAATCACCGATAGCTTTCGCACAGCCACTGGGAGGTTATATTATGGCGTGGCGACAATCAGTGGAATATGGACTTTTAATGGAGTACAGAAGAAGCCGCTTCTGCCGTCCGATTATAGAATGAGGTGGTCGGATCTTTTTCATTCGTCGCTTTCATTGATTGCTTTTCTAACTTTTGCAGCTTTGCACGTCGATGTGGTGGACTGTTACTACCCGGCATTGCCGAGAAAGGTTACAAACACTGTACCTCTGGTAGTTGGATTTGTGATAAGTGTTTTGTTTGTGATGTTCCCTTCAAGGAGAAGGGGAATTGGGTATCCTTTCTTGCTGCAGAGAGGAGCTTTATACAGCAGATATTGAAACTTCATACACATCTATATATGTGTGTGTAATTACAACCAAAGTTTATTCACTTGTTTTTAGGTACTGCGAATGCAATGACACTGACGCTTGTCAAACCTTCTTTTATTTTTCATTTTTTTTAACTAAAAATAAATTTATATTTATTAATTATTATGTCCCTGGTGTGCTGTGTCTTGATTTTTTTTGATGTACTCGTGTCCACGTGTCCATATTGTCCATATCTGTGATTACCATAGAAACACTGGTTTATGAAAATCAACAGATAAACTAAAACTACAAATAATAGAAGCTATATTAATGGAGAATTGAATGTTTCCGACTAAATCATGAATTTGAATATATAGCAAAGCCAGATAAACCAATCATCCCAACAAGATTTCTAAGAACAGGCTAGACACAGCTAAGAAAAAACAGAAGGGAATTTAAAAAAAAAAAAAAAAAACTTTTACAAGAACTTGAAAACATACCATTGCAGTCCTTTCCTTCAAAATTCAGGTACAATGGCATCGAAGTGGAACAGATACACCTGACAGTTTTCTCTTTTCCCGAATAATAGCTTCCTTAATCACGGGCAATTTTTGGTGGACCTTCCTCCATATGTAATTTACAGCACCATCAGGTGAGATAGGCCCAATACCACCAGGATGGCCATTATCAAACTCAAAAATGGGCTGAACTCGAGCCATATTTTGGCGAAATATATCCTTTTTCTTGTCAGAATAGCTTCTTAGATGACGCACAAGCCAGTTTGGTTGCAAAGCATCACTGACTGCAATGAAAACAGAAAATTCTGAATAATCCACCATCCCTTCAAATGGGAGCTCGATGTTGTCGCTGACAATAACAGGTATACAGAGGCTTTGGATGGCATCGAAAAGTCGGCACGAAGTGGGGGTGTCTCCAGCTGGATGCAAGCAGAATTCTGATGTTCTCATCCCTTTTATTGACTGCTCTTTTCCAGTGGCATTAGGGAAGCCTTCTTCCATAATAACTCCGGGTTCGTTAACCAACAAGTCCCATAATTTTTCTCGAACCAGCCCTCCCTGTGGTTTAGAATATTGAATGCTGTTAAGAATTCATGTGATATGAGACATATAAAAGCAGTATTCCACAGGAAATTCTCATTCAGAAGAGGGGGAAAAAAAAAAACATAGCTTATACCTTTCTCTGAGCGTGTAAGATAATTATGGTGAGATAAAAACGGGGTCTAGATGAATAATAATTTAGCTTTCTCAAAGGTCTGATTAAGAAGGGCATTCATCTCAATGAGAAAGTTGGTTGTCCAGATCAGGAACAACAAACATATACCCTCATCAATGGGAGGACTGATGTGCCCAATAATGTTTTCTATTTTGGATGCGATAATTTTTCATTAGCAAATGAGATACTTCTATTTCCTAAGGGCATATACACTTTCTTAGAGGTTTTTTTTCATACCAAAACCTCTAAAACTCCCCTCAACATAGATCTACCATTCTAAACTACAAATCTGCAAGTTTTGTGGGTGGATATTGCAGCATCTTTGTACATCCTTCTAAGAGAGAATGGAGTTGACAATGTTGGTTTGCAAAATTTCCAATAATATCAAAAGAAAAATGAGTTTTCATGTCAGAACAACAGAAACTGCAATAGACAAATTCTGGGATGCTTAGGTACCTTGCAAGTTCAAGTGGAACAAGTTAACGACTTACAAAATGTCACCCAAACCCATTCCCCCATAAACTTATCTTTGTCCAAAGCAAGGCAGCAGTTCAACAAGTACTACACCAAAAACAGTACACTTTGGGCAGGAAATATACATTAAAATTTCTTTTGGCCATTTCATGGAAGTGGTATGGTGTTTTGGCAGTGGTTCGTGTGTAATGTGTGAACTGCACTTGGGACGTATTGAAAGCAAAAATGTATCGACAATCAATGGGACAGACAAACCTTTCTTGGCCTTTTGACTAAAGTCAAGGGTATGATTTGAACTATAGAAAAAATAATCAAAATTTTATTTAGTAAAATGAGAATTAGAGATATAAAAGGATAACCCATTGCATGAGGTTCTTGCTAAAGCAGTGTAGTGAAGGCAAGAATTAGAGACATAAAAAATGGAAGATAAGAAAACTAAAACACTGGCTAAAGTAACAACGGCTGTCCCTTATTTGAGGGCATGGTCACTGTATGTTTTGCAAATTCAAAAAAAACCATGCAAGCAGGGGCGGAGTCACGTGAGACCCAGCGGGTCACATGTCCCCCCCCCCCCCCCCCTTCAACTTTTGGAAAATTATGCTTTTGCCTCTTGTAAAAAAATTATTTCAATTTAAACCCTTCAAGTAATGTTGTGAAATTTTTATATCACTATTTTTTTTAACCTTTTTTTAAAATATATATACATGTTTAATTCACTTCAAATGTTTAATTATGTTAAAAATTTCTTATAAATTTTACATTAGAGAAATGTTATATGTCACTGATTTTCTATTACCTCTTATATGAATGCTCATAATTACTTAATTTGTTTATAAATAATTATTACATGATTAATAACTAATAATATATTGTCATGTGATTTAGTTATTCAAAGCGGTGAGAAAAACAAATGATATATAGCAGCCCCTATATATTATTTATTCACCATTTCTTTTATTTCTTTCTCTATCCCTCTCTACATCTATTTTTGTGTGTGCATCTTTATATAATTTAATTGGTTAACTTAAGCTTATAATTAAATATAACTTTTGCATCACACTAATTTTTAGTTCTACCATCAAATAAAAATTAAGTTAAATTGGATTGTGAATTTTGTTAAGATTTCAATTCAGTGGTGCCCCTTTCTGAGTTAAAATCCTGTTCCGTCATTGCATGCAAGTTGTATAATATACAAATCTCGGGGAAATTTATGTACTTTAAATATGTACAAAAGCCTTGTAGATTAACACAAATAACTTAAAAATAAGTTTATAATCAACATTAATTAACAAGAGTCAATAATTATAGGCAAACCAAGCAATTGTGGAACTACAAAACATAAAAGTACTACATCAAACAACAAAAGCTATAAATCAAAAAACAATTTGCTATAATTGGATGACTCAGTGAAATTTTTCTACTTTAGATACGTACAAAAGCCTCGTAGATTAACACAAATAACTTAAAAATAAGTTCATAATCAACATAAATTAACAAGAGTCAATAATTATAGGCAAACCAAGCAATTGTGGAACTACAAAACATAAAAGTACCACATCAAACACCAAAAGCTATAAATCAAAAAACAATTTGCTATAATTGGATGACTCAGCGAAAAGAAATCCTACGATAGTATCAAATTGAATAACAGGTGGAAATTGAATACTAACCCGATGCCGATGCTTAGCTCCTTTGAAATAAAGAAGGGTTGGACGTTTCTGGTTTTCTGATATCTGCAACCTGGGTAACAGATGTGTGTATGGCACAATTACATCTTTCAGCAGTGAAACCTGGGTGTGTTGTATCATATCTGATGTATACCACCCACCAAAATCCACCACTAGGAGAACTGCTGGGGCAATCTCAGCTCTGACATGCCACATTGCAACAGGGTCTGCCAAAGAACGCTTCAAGTTTTAACATAACCTGACAATGCAGAGACTAAATCATAAGCTGCTAAAGCATGCAACTTTTTTTTTTTTTTTTTTCCCCCTTTTCAATTTTGGTAGTAGATAAATTAATAAATAATGTCACAGACATCCTGATCCACATCAATTGGCACAAGCAAGGGCAATCTAAGAAATAAGTGGTTTTTACTTTCATTATATTTCAATTTTTGTAAGATTGTCAACATATGGCACCCCCTATATATATTGACCCTTAATTTAAATAATAATAAAAAAAAACTATGGCCAAGGCACAACTTTCTTTCTAATTTCTAGGTCATTAAAACTTCCTCATGATTTTGCGACGTGCTGAGAAGCAAGAACACAGAAAAAAAATAATAAATAAAATTTTCTTGTTCATAGCAGTCTATTACGAGTCTGGGAAGCCTAGAAACCTCATTCTGAAAGGTGCTCAAGAAAAGAGCAGTGCAGCCTCCCCCTCTTCCTGCTCAAGATCGATAACTCGCCACTTTATTTAGCGTATCAGCCACTTCAGCACTAATGCTAAATCCCCTTCAAACCCAGCTTCCATTTTAAATATGCTCCTTAAACCCAACAAAGCACCTTAGAGATACTATGTAATGTCCTAAAAATTCAAACCTTAATTTAATTAAGTAATGCAACACTTGATTATTTTATGATTTAATTAAAGCAGCAGTTTGGGTGACAATTGATAAATTAGTTAGGTAATGCTTTTGAATTATTCACCTTAATTTCATATATAAATCATAAAGTGAATAAGGTTAGCAAAATTCTCCTAGTTCAATCTTAACTGGAATGTGACTTCGAAAGTACTCACGACCTTGCCCAAAGTGGAATATGGTTACATGAACTAGTTAGTTGAATTTGGGCCAAATTAATATTCTCAATAAGGTAAATGCTTGGGTTACTTTTACTTGATTGATAAAAATATTAGTGTTCCTATATATGGCAAGCCCTAGATATGATTTTCATTTCTGGAAATAATTTTCTAATGAGTGGTTCAAGAGAAAATGATTTTTAAAGCCAGCCTAACTGTTCTGTCTTTCTACAAATAAATAAATAAATAATGACCTTTACGCATTGTTTGGATCATAACTCCACTTTTACAAAACCTAACATGTAGAGACCAATGACATTCGAAAACAGACTTTCAAAAAAAGGGACGTTCCCACTAAATCTCATGATTATAGAATAAGTGGTTAAGGAGATCCTAAATTTCAAAATTGATGGTTCTAACCCTAAAAATGGATTAAACATACTTACCTTCCAAATTTTGATATATTATTGTCTCCAAAGACATCGATCCCCACACTTACCACTCATAGCACCAAAACCAAACCTAATCGAGCTCCAACTCATATCTATACTATATATATTAAGGAAAAATGAGAAGGGATGTGAGAGCTCCAAGTTCTCAAACTAAATTTCTTGATTTTCATAATTTAAAATGTAAATATAAAAATAAAAATCTATTGGTTGGTTAATTAAACTAAAAAAATAAAAAGGCTCTAATTATCTATGATTTCGAATTTCAAAACTCAAGCTAATATGGTAAATCACTCTCACTCTTTCTAAAAATAATGTTGATCAAAACAACTCAACTAATAATGTTGAATTTCAAAATTCAAAACAATATGATAACTCACCCTCACTCGTTCCAAAAATAATATTGATCAAAACAATAAAAATAATATAAAACTTAAAACTTTGAAAACCCTAAGATGTACCCCATACTCAATATTTTTCCCAAATCAGCCAACTCTATCATGTAATGGTGCAAAGGTTAGTCTTGCTCTTTTAGCCAATAGTCCAAACTTATTTCAAGTTTTTTTTTTTTAGATTTTTGTTTTCGTATGCCTTTTTTGTGTACTCTTTTTTTAATAAAAAAAAAAAAAAAAAAAACTAAATCGATAATAAAGATATAAGTGTTTAGCTATCTTTGTTTTGGGAGTTGATTGCAATTTTTTTTTTTTTTATAGATATTTGTGTAGTTTTCTATGTATGTAGGACCTTTTTTTTATTATTCATATTGTTGTTTCTAGTTTTTTTGATATATGTAAATTGATAATACAATTACAAGTCTTTCATAGGAGAGGACATCTTACATTGTTCATTGTGATTTCGCCATTCCATAGGAGATTAATTACAAATATGAAATAAATATATTAAATTAGACAATTATAATCCAATAACACATATCCAAAATCTAACAACTATCAAGCGCACAAATCCCAATAATTGATACAAAAAATAGTCTAAAATGAAAAGAAATAAACAATTACATACAATCTTCATAGTGGAGGAGAAACAATTAATCTTCGTCTTTGACACAAAATAATTACCATCCAGTTCTGAATATGAGTACACAAAAATAATCAACTGAGCTAATATCTTTTAAATTGAACACTAATCTCTCAATCATTTTTAGGTTAATAATGAACAAACTATTTTGGTTTTTGATTTTGGTCCAATTTTTAAAGGTTCATTACCAATTGGACTAAATAAACGTAACATGAAAAATTCAAGGTTAAAATTGATACAAATAAAACTATAGAGACCAAATAGATACAAGAGGCAAATTGAAGGGACCATCAATATAATTTGTCCTTATTTTTAAATACAAGTTTTCTCATATGGGAACATATGTATTTTTTTTTCAATATTGTTCACACAATCTACCTATACAAATAAATTCACAATAGCTAGATTGCTCTTCCATGTTGATATTTGCTAGTCTAAAAAAAATTATAACTTTTGAAATGTAACAAAAATAATTAATATAGGTGATGTTAGTATCCAACACTGATTGATTTAAGTCTTCAAATATATTAGTTAATTATTAATATAATACATAAGGGGAAAAGATTGGGACACACAAAATAAGTTTTACAATAATACCTACAATGACATAGTAAATTATGTGTCAAATTTTGATTTGTCACTAATTTAACTATGTAAGACCAAATTTTCTTACCATGTCATTGTAAATAAATTATGAGACTTAAATTATCAATATGTAAATATAATTTCAAAATATATAATACGTTAATTGAGATTGTGTATACTCAAAGTTGTATTTGAATATAAAATTTGAGGAGAAAAAGGAAACAACAAAAAAATATGAATGAAGCTCCATTTCCCTTTCATTACATTTTCCTCATGTTTTTGTTTTTGTCGACAAATTCTTACTTAAATTTTAGATTCAAACACAATCTAAATAATAATAACTTATAGGTTTTTTTTTATTATTTATTATATAATATTGATTTAGATTAAAAAGAGCATCTCATTGCAAGGGGTTTATTTCATTAGAGTTTGAACACTGACAAAAATTTACAAACATTTATAAATTTAGCACCGGTATTATGCTAGTTTAGAAATTAAGAAAGAAAAGCTTAATTTATGATAGAGTGTAATAGGTTCATATTTACTTGCAAACCATTCACATGCAAAGGTAATTTGTGACCACCACACACATACACACACGACTATTTGAAATTTTGAGATGGTGAAAAAACAAAACAAAGAAGGGCTAGTATCAATCCAGTAGCTGCATCTACTACACATACATATATATAACACAGTGATCATATATAGGCTACATATTATAAATCAGACTTGAAAATTTTCAATTGGAAACAGAAAACAAAAGAAGAAAAGTGATGACAACCCATGAAACAACAATCATTAATTCATCATGAAATTCGAATACTAAATCAACAAAAATATCAACTCACCAGTAAGAACAAAAACATGATCACGACCACCAGACCTGTTCCAAGCCTCAGTAGTCTTGAGAAGATCCACCACCTGTCTCTGCCTCTCATAATCCTCATTCCCCACCTTCTTCCTAAACGCCCCTTTCCCCACACCCAACTGAATTTCGGCGCTTAAGGTCGCGAAAAACGGGACGAAAACAACATCGGCCTCGCCGACATCGAAAACCCGCCTCGCAAACGACCCAGTTCTGAGTTCCTCAGGGGTCATCAGATCGCCCATGATCCAGTACTCCGCACTGTACTGCTTGATTAGTGGATTCTCCGGGTAGGGTGGGTATTGAAGCTTTTTGTTCCACAAATGGGTCGATCGAATTTCCTTGTCTGATTCGCTTCCGAGCCTCGAATCGGTGTCCAAGGACCAGTATTTATCCAAGAGACCGTAGTTGAGAGATCTGGGTAGGTTTGCGAGGTAGACTTTGATGGGATTGGAGGGGAATGAAGGGGTAGCTTGGGAAAGTGAAGATGGGGATTGGTGGGTTGTGTAGGAGAGGAAGAAGAAGAGAGAGAGTGAGAGAATGCAGAGGAGAGAGAGTGAGAGAAACAGAGAAGAGACAGAGCATAGAGTTGTGTTGTTGGTGTTGTTCTTCGAGGCCATTTTTGGTTCACTCTTCTCTGCTGTGATATGCTGCGTTTTGTGCCATTCGCGAGTGATTTTGAGGTACTAAGGATTCAGATTTGGGGAAGAATGGCAATTTAGTCATTTGGCAATTATATGGATTAACCCGACCCGGGAGAAGTTGTATGATTCAGCCCAACTGGTGTTAGGTTATTAGAAAACAAGAGTTCAGTGGTTCTTTTTGAAGGTAAATTCTAAGTGGGATCTTTTGTTTTCACACACCATAAATTTTCTGTGTATATCTTTGATCACTACATACACTTGATAATTTTCAAACACTATTTACTCAGTACACATCTTTATTTAAACTTCATCATAACCTTAATCCTAACTCTAACCCTAGACAACACCTACCGTCGGTGTTGGAGCTTAAGAAATTAGGATTTGAAAAATTAAGATGTCGAAGGAAGATGAAAATAAATTAATAATTTTATTTTAGGATAAAATTGTAATAAAAAAAAGTTTCATTAAGTATGTGAACTGAGAGCATTCAACGTGTAGAACCCTAATTAATACTTTGGACCCTCCATTTCTCGAGGTCCCCACTTACAATATTTAAAACTCTAAAAACTTTTAAGAACTCCCTAAATATTACCAAATTTATCTTTCTAAAAATATCACACCCACCAAAATGTACATCCCTTAGCACACCTCCTAAAAACCCTTCATCTCCCAAAACCCTTAATGATTGAACTTACCAATCTTCCTCTCATTGTCGACAGAGCTGCGCTGTTGATCGCTTTGTCGTCGATCTCTGTCACAACTGATCTCTCACCGCCGATCTCTCTCTGTTGTCAATCTCTTCGTTGTTGGTCTCTCTGTCACCATGTTCAAACATGTGTTGCTGAACAAATTACCCATGTTTGGATCTATGTTACCGAACAATTTGTACATATTTGGATTTGTGTTATAGAACATTATAAAAACATAAAATCTTGTGTTTGTGAACAAGTTTAACCCATCAAAGTTTTATAAATAACGATAAGTATGCATCAACCTGTTTGATTAACAAATAAAATTAGAGTTCATTGCATAACCAAAACATAAGTATGCATTAAGATTACATCCAAGGTGCCGAATATATGCATAAAAAAGTTCCGATTCAAAGTGCCAAACATATGAATAATATTTGGTTAGACGTTTTCGAACTAATGTCTTTAATTCGGTCATGTGTTGCCATTTTTTTTTTTTTTTTTTGGTGCATATGGAGTTCAATTTGGGGAAAAAAAAAAAATTCAAGCCATTTTCATTATTTTTTTTGTTGTGTTTTTGTATTTTTGAAAAAACTTAGCATTATAAGGTCAACCTCCTCTGAGTTGCGAACATTAGCCAAGTTGTGAACCTAGCTTACATTGTGATGCTCCGTTCGTCTCAAAGTATTAGGGTTGCCAGAAAAACTTTCATTCATTGCTATTGTTAGAGAAGTGTGTATTGTTGAATAGTTGTTGCCATTTCCGCTGTTGCCGTTGAAAGGTTTTTATGATGTGTAGGTTTTGAGGGTTTTAAAGTATGTGGGTGGTGGTGGAGGTAGATACTCTCATAAACCCTATATTATGATTTAGTGGGTGGGGTTTGTTTAATTGTGAGATTGAGTGTTCCAAAATAATTCATGTTCTTTTTAGTAATTTCATCTGAGGTTTTATTCTAATAAGAAAATGAAAGAAATGGGAGTCCAAAGTATTAATTAGGGAAATAACAGCAGTCTTATAAATATATCTCTTGAAATTTACTTAAAATACAAATTACCTCCAGCAGTTTTGAAAATTACATCCTGCATTTTCAAATTTTTAATCACATAATAAAATATCCGTTTTATTAATAAATCATTAAGTCAATTATGTAGCATTCTGTACTTCTTTGTATAATGGGATTATATTTGATTATTTGATTATTATGATTGAGAATCTTCTTAGTCGATATTTGGGCCTTGGATGAGGTGTTACCATAGTGGTTGGGCGAGATTGGATCAAAAACTACAAATTTGAATATTTATTATTGAGTAGTCTTCACTCTTTTATCATTTTTGCTTTTCATACTTTGAATCTTGATGTGAGGCTAAAGCCATTGGAAAGCTTACTTTCAGGGCTTCAATTTGGACACAAGAACAACCCTAAACGGAGTCTAGACGAGAGAGTTATGTCTATTTGAAATTTGTGAATCTGTGCTATGTGCATAGTTTGCTCGAGCGCAACTTTCACCGCTCGAGCAGTTTGTAGACCCTTCCAACTCTGTCTTTCAAATTGTTTGAGAAATTGAAAGTCTCAATTCACCGCTTGAGCGCACTTTTGACTGCTCGAGCGGTCTATCTAGAATCATAACTTTAAAAGTCATTTTTTTAGTCAAATCTCTTCACTTTTCACCCTCTCTTCTCCCTCTTTCTGCTATTTTTGAGTTTTCAATCTCTTTAACCTTGATTTCATCTTTTTTTTATACATCTTTGACTCCTAGTTCCATATATCAAAACGTAGAGCTCAGCGAGGGCTTCCATTTAATCTGAACGAATCGTGTTTTAGTCAAAGTTGGATTTTCGGGCTTTCTTCTCTTTTTGCTTGAGGTAAGGATTTCTTTACTCTTTTTCAATACCTCGTTATAGATATACATGTGCTAGTTTTTATAGCATTTAAAAACAAGTTTGTTAAGAAATTTTATAAAAAGCATGATAGGAGTTTGGGGTTTGGATCTTGGGAGTTGGGATTGGATGAGTTGCGGATGTTTCGGTTAATTGAGAGGTAGCTCGGCATGTTCGTGTTGAGAGTGGGGAAAAATCCTAATTTATCATTATGGGCTTAATTAATCCTAAAGGGGTGAAGATGTGTAATAACCAAGTTATGTGTTAAAGAATTTGAATAGTGGTTTAGTCTTATGAAAGGAAACTTAAGTGGGTTTAGTAATGGTTTTTAATTAACTTTGTATTGTAGTTGTATTTTATTGGTTTAAGGAAAAAGATAAAATTTTGGTTAAGGCTGGACGTAATTTATGGTTTTAAAACAACGAATTTGGTTTTGGAAGTAAAAATGGCATATGTAACTCTTTTATGAAATGAAATGAGAAATTGTTGATTTGAAAAGGTGGAATTAGTTATGGATTTATATTGTATGAGTCGTGTATCTATTTATATGTTTAGAGGTTTTGTCCTTGGTCATCGGTGCAGGATGGCATTATTGTTGTTGAGTGGATGATGTGTAAGTATTACACTTGTACGGTGTTATGTAGTTTAGCATGTTATGCTATTATTGTGTTATTATTTGGGGGTTCATTTCTTTTCGGGTGAGGTTGGTAAAGCGTGGGGCCTTGACAGAGGTTCCTTGTCCTTTCTAGTTTGCACCTGGTAAAGTGTGAAAAGAGGTCAATTTCTCTCCATATTGAGTCGGTAAAACGTGACACCTTGTGATAGGTTCCTCTCCCTTTCAATTTGTGCCTGGTAAAGTGTGACCTTGGGGTCATTCCCTTCCGGGTGAGGCCGGTAAAAAGTTATGTGTTATGTTGGTTGCATCATTTGCTATCTGTGATGTACGCTAGTGGAAATGGAAATATGTATTATGTTCAGTTATTTATATTTAGAAAGATATGTTTTCTTGGTATCCCGTTATAGGTGTTCCTAGCCCTTGGGCCTAGAGCCAGGAAGATAGTAGATGTGTTGTTACTTAAGTGTGTGTAGTAAGAGATATGGGATTGGATTATGACTCGGATATGTGAACGTACTTTCAAACAAATGTGGAAACATAATTCTTTTATATTAGCGTGGGGGTTTAAATAACTAAGATTGTATTGTGAAGAGATGCTTTTGAAACTAAACTGGATAATTAGAAAGAAAATAGATGATTTTACAGCTTGTAGTGTTCAAATGGATGTTTTTAGAGAAAATGTACTTATATAAATATATTTTGAATATTAAACTATTACATTATTTATATTGTACGTCATGGTATATTCATGATCATAGATAGTTGTATGTTATTATTGTTTAGGATTATATTGGAATCTTTACTGGACTTTATGTTTTATCTCACGTTACTAATAATTTTTTAGGTGTAAATTGAGGATAATTCAAGATTGATGATCTTCTTTAGATTGTTGGCCACGGGGCCTATACTTGTTGGCGGGACTCTATCGTTGTAAAATAGTTAGACCGTTACTTTAATGTAAAGATGTAAGCCTATGAACATTTTTTTAAAATGTAATTCCTGTTGCATTCCATGTATGTACGATTGAGAGAACTGTCATTTATTATGGATGTAATGCATATATAATTCTGCATATTCTTAATAGAAATGGATTTATATTAATGGATATGGTAAAATTATTTGGGTAATAAAAAGTAGGGTGTGAAAAATTAACCGCTTTTAATGATATCAAAAATATATTTCAATTAACAATTTTGATAATTTTATAGTTGTATAGGAGAGTACTTAGGAATTTTATTTTTTTTTCTATTAATTTTGTTAAATAAAAATTTTCTAACAATGAGGTATTGGTAATTTTCAAAACCACAGGGAGCAATCTGTACTTTAAGTAAGCCACAGGTGGTGTATTTGTAATTTTCCTTTTTGTTTAATAACTTTTTGATTTTTCGACCATATGCATCCTACTACAAAAATGTGTAATTTTATTACAAAATATCGTAACATCAACCACAAAATACATAATATCGCTATAAATTGGCGTATAAAAAATGTCATAACTAAGCCACAAACATTTGCAACATCAACTACAAAATTTTAAACATTTTTGTTATGCTAATTTATGCGAGATTATACATTTTGTGATTGCTATTATGAAATTTTATAATAAAATTATATAATTTTGTAATAGGATGCATATAATATGCATTCCTAAATGGGTGCACGCATAACATTTCATGTGAGTTAAAAACTTAACTGTTTTATTTTTATTTTTTTTATCTTATGCGATTACCAAACGACCCTTCAATGTGAGTCACGCATAGGTAAAGCAAAGCTATGCCTCCTCGGTAGCTTTTTTTTTTTATTTTAATTTTAAAAATTTTGAAAATTTAAAATCAAAACAAGTTTGATGATTCTATTCATTTTGATAGAAGTGGAAACACTCCAAATTTTCTAAAATATGTGGAAGCAAAAAAAGAAAAAAATTAAACAGTGATAACATTGTTAAATCTCTTTACAACCCATCAAATTACAATTTCACAAATCTAGAAATCTATTCATTTCCGAATCCATGATGCCAAACACCCTAGTTTAACATGCTTTGAACCTTGAGGTGGCAAATCTTCATAATAAAAAATAGAAAATAAAAAGCAGCAAATAAGCATGTATTTAGTTCTCATATTTCAACTCATGTTTTCCGTGATCCTCTTGTAAATTACACTTTTCAATTCTAATTTACACTTGATTTCCACTCTAACACGTGAGTTTGAATACAAGAACTTAATTGTTGCATTAAGGTGAGAGAACAAAGTGAAATTTGAATGAAAATTAAGGAGTGAAAAGCAAAATTTTTCCAAAGAAGATATACCAATAATCAAAGAACAGGTTTATTCCTCAAAAAAAAAAAAAAAAAAAAATTGAACAGGTCATGCCAAAGTGGACTTATATTGAGTATAGAATTTACCATGTTTTCAAAACTAGCTGCATTATAGTGTTTTAAGACTAGAGTACCAAGTTCCAAACTGAGAAGAAAAAAATATCATACTGATCAAGATTGCCTGGGCAGTTCAGTTTGATTCTATGGGCTAAAAACAATTCCAAAAGAATATGAATCCACAATGCAAAAAGTACACAAACAAAAGAAATAAAAACAAATACTTCAAATTTAACTCTCCACAAGTTTTAACAGATGCTCAAACTCACATTACAGGAAAGAGTTCAACTGCATCCAATAACACAAGTGAAAGCAAGTTTTAAGCTCTCTATCTCTCTCCCTCCCTTACCCAAAAACATAAGCGAAAGCAAGTTTTAAGCTCTCTCTATTTCTCTCCCTCCCACTCTCTCAACGCTACCCTACGAGCAGAGCCTTCTCCTAGTCTGAATTCATAAACTACCGACCCATTTCAACTTCATCAAAATTCCAGTCTCTGACAATGTCTCTTCTAACAGCACGGCTCCGGACTAGCCGTGGGGCCCCTGCAACTCCATTATTAGGAATACCTGGTTGTGGGGTCACCTTAGCCGATGCAATAGAAGAGTTGTTTGCTGTCAGGTGTGGAAGAGAGACCTTCCTGGTAAGGCAGTTTGTGATTGCAGAACATCTTCCCTCGTTGTCTGAACTTGAAACAGAGTAACTCCTATATGAGTGTGAAGGACTTTCTACACTGTGGCACACCAAACATGCCAGGCTCATATTTAGTCTTTAATCAGTCTCAAGCCCTAATGTTCTTCGCTGCAATTTACATGGCAAAGTTTTTTGTCTTTTAAATGAGAAGAAAATATAAGTAACATATTTAGAAATTGACAACTAAGAATACTCAGATTTGCTATAGAATTCACATACACATTTTTTCCTTGGTTTAAGCAACTGTTCAAAAATTGATTAATAACAATACAAATACGGAGGAGTTGCGGTTGGTGAAAGTGTAATCCAGAATGTGTGAATTCTGTTAAAAAATCAGTTACACTAAAGGATAAACACGGGAATATTATTCTTTGTTTTTTTAAAAAAAATTCATGTCATGAATATGAACATGGGATTTCACACATCAACCTGAAAAACAACCCAATTGCATTGCAATTATTCTGCATTGATATGCAAAGCAAAAGGTTATCTGAAAAGTGGTGAGACCTTTCTGTAATTTATATAGTTTAAGGTTCCTAAACATGTATCAAGATCTGCAAGAAGAGAGCGTCCTTACATACACTTAATAAATAAACTCAAAGCACCTCCAGTTAGATATGACCTGTACATGGATATGGTTCCTGAGTCTAACATGAATGAGAAATATGAGATGTCCCACATGATTGCCAAAAGGCTAGAAATGTGTAGCAATGAAAAACAGAAGCAAGCATGATGTTGTCACAATGAGAAATTACTCAATTGGTGTATAACTTACTTCTTTTGGAAATTTAAACTTCAATGTCATTTAGTCTAATTAGAGGAGATCTTAATTATAAGGTTTTATAAATAAGGAAAGAAAATCTAATACTGCCTTCCTCATCCATTTGGCATTCAAGCAAATAACATTCAACTATGATTACAGTACATCTTTACTATGACAAGAAATGTGCAACAAACTCAAGGCTTCTTTTTTAATTTCGAACATCTTCAAAGATTTCAAAGTAAAAAAACATCAGAAAATGTCTTTTATCCTTTTTTTGATAAATAAATTAATTTTATCAAAAAAGTATCAAGACGATGCAAAGAACACAAAAACCAAGGCTAAATCAGCCCAAAAGCCTAACTAATCAAGTCCTCAACAAAATCTACAGACGCCAACACAACTGGATCTATTGAACTCGCAACCCAACTATGTAAAACAGTGAGCAACCGTCGTTCCAACCACGGTACTGAATGAGACACCCCTTGAAAAATGTGGCTATTCAGCTCTAACCAAACCAACCACATCAAACAGTGCCTTACAAGCATCCACGACTTTTTGTGCCTCTTTCCAACCCGCCCGCAGCCCAACTTAGCAACACCGCCAACACCGAAGCCACACCAAACCAAAAGTATCAACAATGAGCATCCAAAGATGACAAGCAATAGGACAATGAACAAGCAAATGATCCACAGACCCCGCGCCCCCACAACACATGCAGCACCAATTAACTAAAATATGCAGACGCAGAATCAAGTTGTCAATAGTCAAAATACGCCCTAAGACCTCTGTCCACACAAAGAAAGCAACTTTAGGTGGGCACCCTACCACCCAAACACACTTCCAAGGAAAAAAGCCTCCACCCCATCCTCCATACTACGATAAAACAAGGAAACTGAAAACACTCCCTTGGAGCTAGGACAGTTCCACACCATTCTACAACCCCCACACCCCCAAAACGCACCCCATACTAGAAACCCAACAAATCCACCAATTGATCCATCTCCCAATCCTGTACCTCTCACTGCAACTGGACATTCCCCACCATTGTTTGACCCTGCATAGAGCCATAAGATGCAACTGTCGCCTCCCGATCCTTTGCAATGCCAAAAATCAATGGGAACCTCTCCTCCAAAGGCACCTTATCACAACACCTATCCCTTCAAAACCTCACTCTATCCCCCACTCCAACCTGATAACAAACCCTCTTCCAAAACTCCTCTCTCTCTAACCAAATCCCCTTCTACACACTTTGCTCGTGAGTTTACCTAACTCCACCAAAACACCAATCCCCCCAACCTACACCATATTTTGCCACCACCACCTTTCTCTACAATCGATCATTTTCTTCTACAAACCGCCATGACCATTTACCCAACAAAGCCAGATTAAACCTTGCCAAATTCCGAATCCCCAAGCCCCCTCTTCTTTTAGGAGCACAAATCCGATCCCAAATGATAATGAAAAGCCTTTTTCCCCCCCGACCACACCCCACCCCACCCCACCCCACCCCACTCCACACCACACCACACCACACCACAAGAACTCCCGTTGCAGCCGCTCTAGCCATTGTGCAACTGACATTGGAATCACATGAACCGACATAAAGTAAGTCGGAATGCTCGACAAAACACTCTCAATCAATGTGACTCTTCCTCCTTTCAACAACTATTGCGGCTGTCAGCCCGCCAACCGATGCTGCACCTGCTCTACCACCCCATCCCATACTCCTTTTCACCTTGAAAGATGCCCCTAATTTTCATAATTTTCATGCTTATTTTTTACCTTCATCACTTTCAATGAAGAACAAGTTTTATTCAAAATCAGAATTGGACATTCTACAAAATTTGGATGACACCACAATGTTGTATAGCATATGAACTTAAATCCATAACCACAATAAGGCCACTAAAGAAATGGGTTCATTACTGAATTGATTAAATGATGAATTGATTCTTTAAGGATCCCTACAAATGAAATTGCTTGCGAAATGTACTGTAGTTCATGATATATCTGCCAATACATGTAAACCATTCCAAATGGTGTGCTTGCAGGTAGCCCTAATGATATGTAAAATTCCGTGGATCCTGTCATCTATACGTATCCTTAAAAAGAAAGAGGCACTAAAAATAAGAATTAGTCAAGCAAATGATACTTGGATCAATGTTTTAAAAACCGGACCGGTGACCGAACCAGAAAAGGGGTTAGGTGGATGGGTCACCGGTTCAACCGTCAAGTCTAACCGAGATCAAATAGTGACGTCATAATTATTTTATAAATATATTAAAATTTATTTAATAACAAATAAGAATTAAGATACAATTCTTTAAATTATTTTTATATTTTAAGATACATCACATAAATATATTAATTATATATAATGTTTGAAAGAAAATGTTAGTAAAATAGCAAATATAAAAATAAGTTAAAGATGACATAGCACTTAATTGTTAAATATATATCAACAAAAGCTCTTGAATTTAAAAGATTCCGGATAAACAGAACTAAGACAGAGTATATGGAGTGTAAATTTAGTAACAGTAACAATGAAAGCAGAGGCGAAGTGAAGATTGAGAACCAAGAACTGCCTAAGAGTGAACATTTTCATTATTTAGGGTCGATTATCACAATAGCGGGGGAGATTGATGCGGATGTGGCCCATAGGACAAGTGGAGAAGTGCGTCTGAGGTACTATGCGATAAATAAATACTCACTAGACTAAAATGTAAGTTCTATAGAACGGCTATTAGACCAATGATGTTGTATGGGACAGAGTGTTAGGCAACCAAGAAACAACATGTAGATAAGATGAGTGTGGCTGAGATAAGGATGCTTAGGTGGATGTGTGGCAAGATTAGACAAGACAGAATTAGGAATGAGTGTATTCGAGAATGGATAGGAGCAACATTGATAAAGATAAGTTGAGAGAGAATCGATTGAGATGGTTTGGTCATATTTAACGGAGACCAACAGAGGTAGCAGTGAAGAGATGCGATGTTGTAACGGTAGATGGAAGTATTAGGAGACAGGGTAGGCCTAGATTAACGTTGGCTAGTGTTATAAATAGAGATATGGATCTACTTAATTTGACTAACGAAATGGCCTTTGATAGGGTCGCGTGGAGAAGAAGGATTCATGTAGCCGATCCCATTTGATGGGACTTAAGGCTTGGTTTGGTTATGTTTATTTGGAATAAAATATAATGAATACCATAAATATTATTTTTTTTACCATATATCAACAAGGAGATACAGTTGTGCAATGGAAATAAGAATGGGTTTCAGCTCTTGGTGCTGACTTCAACTCCTGGGAGAAACCTTTTTCATCACTTAATTAGACGCGCTTCGAAGACTTCCCTCCAGACCGATTTTCTGCAACCGTGGCCGGTTCGTCCAGTCAAGCGGTTTAATCATGGGTTTGTCCAGTTTAGCAAAAATAGACCGGTTTTCAAGATAAAACGGGTCAACCGGTCGACAGACCAGAACCTAGACAGGTCGACGGATCAACCGGTCAAACCAGACCAGAACCTAGGAATGGCAACGGGGCGGGGCGGGGCCGGGGATCACCCTCCCCGTCCCCGATCCCCGATGGCCAAAACTTCTCCGTCCCCGGCCCCGATCCCCGACGGGGAACCACTCAGAGTCCCCATCCCCGTCCCCAACGGGGATCGGGTTTCCCCGACCCCGAAATTCCCCGATCCTCATCAACAGATCAAAAAATAACATCACCACCACCACCAGATCAAAAAAACAAAAACAGACAAAAATAAATAAATAAAATTCATACAAACCCTGAGGGGAATTCATACAAACCCTTACAGACACAGATTCATACAAACCCTTACAGACACTTAACCCTCTACACACAAAAAAAAAAAATCGTTCAAAAAAAATCATGTTACAATCATGTTACAAAAAATTCATACAAACCCTTACAGATCTGTTACAGATACAGATCTGTATTCGTTCCAAAAAAATAAAAATAAAAATTGCAAAATCTGTTACAAACCCTCTACAGATTTGGTAAATGGTATTTCATACAAACCTGTTACAAACCCTCTACAGATCTGTTACAAACCCTCTACAATTCGGCGTCGGAGGAGGACGGAGGAGGAGGACGACGATCGGCGTCGGAGGAGGACGAACGGCAGAGGAGGACGACGGAGGAGGCGATCGGCGTCGGAGGAGGACAACGATCGGCGTCGGAGGAGGACGAACGGCGGAGGACGAACGGCGGAGGAGGCGATCGGCGTCGCGGAGAGGTGCGAGAGTGAGAGTCGAAGAGAGAGAGAGAGAGAGAGATAGAAGGGAGGAGAAGGGGCTGCGGTTTGGTTTAAAGCCAAACCCTATATATGTTATATATATATATAATGGCAAAATAGTAATTTTCTATCGGGGGAAAACGGGGCGGGGATCGGGACCGGGGCCGGGGCGGGTCCGGGGCTGAAATCTGTATCCCCGTCCCCGGCCCGTATATCATCGGGGATGAAATTTTGAATACCGTCCCCGTCCCCACGGGGATATTTTTCGGGGAATCACCACTCAATTCGGGGTCGGGGGGGTCGGGTCCCCGTCGGGCCGGGTCCCCATTGCCATCTCTACCAGAACCTAGACCGGTCGACAGATCAACCGGTCAAACTGACCGATTCGGCCCGGTTTCAAAAACATTGACCTGGATTAATTAGTACTATAGCCTAATATATGGGATACCCTAGACTAGGGCTGCAAACGAGCAGAGCCAAAAGAAAGTTGTACAAAATTGGCTTACCCTAATTTGGGTGAGACCATGTCTATATATAATAAATATAAGATATATGGGAAAAAGGAATTAAATAATTACACAATCAAATCCTAAAATCAAATCCCTAAATAACTGTAATTTATAGAAATCACAGGATCTCCTAAATATATAATATTCTATATTCTAACACTCCCCCTCAAGCTAGATCAAAGATGTCAACCAAACCCAGCTTGCCAATAGAAGACCGAAGTAGGGATGGTCCTACAGATTTGGTGAAGATGTCGGCAGTCTGATCAGAAGATGGAACAAACAAGGGACATACAATGCCAACTCGAACCTTTTCCAGATGAAATGAATATCAACTTCAATAAACTTAGTACGCTCATGAAGCACAGAGTCAGAGGCAAGTAAGATGGCAGACTTGTTGTCACAAAATAGCTTGGAGGAAATATTCTCCTCAAAGCTTAGCTCAGTAAGAATGGACTGAAGCCATAGTAACTTATATCCCATGAGCCATGGCTCGGTACTCAGCTTCAACAGATGATTGAGAAACAACAACTTGTTTTTTGCTTTTCCATGACAGAAGATGGGTACCAAGGAAAGTGCATACCCCAGAAGTTGAACGTCTGTCAGTCAATGAACTTGCATAGTCTGCATCAGTAAAAGAGGACAATCTTGTCAGAATCCCACCATTAAAGAATAAACCCAAACCTGGACATGGCTTGAGATATCTCAAGATGTGGTGAACAACATCAATGTGAGCAGTACGAGGTGAATGCATAAACTGACTAACCACACTCACAGCAGATGTCAAATCTGGTTGTGTATTGGTCAAATAAATCAAACGTCCTACCAATCTCTGGTAGCGAGATGGATCAGAAAGCAACTCACCAGACTCAGCCGAAAGTTTCAGATTCGGATCCATAGGAGTAGATGCAGGCTTGCACCCCATCATACCGGTGTCCCGAAAAAGATCCAAAATATACTTCCGTTGGGACAATGATATCCCATTGCGAGATCGAGCCACTTCAATTCCCAAGAAATATTTGAGAGGACCCAAGTCCGTGATATCAATTACTCAACTAAGCTCCTGTTTTACCTGAGCAATACCAATGGTGTCATCTCCTGTAAGGATGATATCATCCACATAGACCAACAAAATAATACATCGACCATTGGGCTGACGACGTATGAAGCATGTATGGTCGGAGTGACACTGAATAAAATCCATGGATAGGATAACAGAGCTGAAACGATGGAACCATGCATGGGGAGATTGCTTCAAGCCATAGAGAGACTTACGCAGACAACAAACCTTGCCAGCATATTCCCCCTCAGCCCGAAACCCGGGTGGAAGATCCACGTAGATCGTCTTAAGTAAGTCCCCATGTAGAAAAGCATTCTTGATATCAAGTTGATGAAGGGGCCAAGAAGAAGAGGCAGCCAAGGAAATAAGTAAACGAACAGTGGTCAATTTAGCCACCGGTGCAAACGTAGCCCCAAAATCCTTGCCAAGAACCTGTGTAAAGCCCTTAGCAACAAGACAAGCCTTATATTGTTCCACTGTACCATCAGCCAAGTATTTGACAGTAAAAACCCACTTGCACCCAACAATCGTCTCACCAGAAGGTAAACAGACAAGATCCCAAGTGTGATTATGCTCCAAAACAGCCATTTCAATTTGCAAAGCCGCAACCCATTGGGGATTCTAGAGAGCCTCAGACATAGATCGCGGGATAGAGACCGACTCAAGTTTTTCCAAGAAAAGACCGATGAGAAGTTGAAAGGTCATCATAACATAAAAACTAGGAAATAGGGTGATTAGTACTATTAAACCAACCAAAACGACTAGGGGGGTGGTGTTCACGGGTTGGATAATGGGAAGGAGCTGAGGAGCGAATAGTAGAGGGAGTAGTTGGGCCTGAGGGCGAAGAAGATGCTGGAGGGGGCAGAGCACAAGGGTGACGATAGTATGTCTGTAATGGTAGAGGACTGGCAGGTGCAAATACAGGCGATGATAAGGGAGCAAATGAATCAATGATAGGAACAGGGCAAGCACTCGGTGACACAACAGGAGGTGGTGCACTGGGGGCGGAATCATGTAACACAGGGTTAGAACCAAAAAATTGCATATCTTCGCAAAATGTGACATCCATAAAATGATAAAAACGATGAGACAACGGATCATAGCACCTATAGCCTTTAGAGAGAGCTGAATAGCCCAAGAAGATGCATTTAAGAGACTTGTTATCTAACTTGGTCCGAGTAGGACCTATGTTACACGGACTCGAGTATGGGTATCGGGTGCGGGTGCATATCTAATGGTCAGACACTTCAAAGTTAAAAATTGAGGATATGTGGATATGGATTCAAATTTGGATACGGGGTATAGGGATATGTTAAATAGTTTTAAAAAAATATATATATATATTATATGAAGACGAGTTAAAAAAAACTAAGGAATAACAGATTTTGTTAAAAAAAATAAAATAAAATAAAATAAAATATAAATAATAAATAAAAATTATTATAGATATAAAATAAATTATATTATTTATGATATATTATATTATACAAATTTTTTTGGGTGAATAATATTATATAATATGAATAATATTATATATTATTATATTAATGTAATTTATATTATATAATATAAATGTAATTAAAAATACGAGAAAAGAGAACAAAGAGAGAAGAGAAGACAAAGAAAGAAGAAGAGAGAAGTCAACAGAAGAAGAGAGATTGAGAGAGTAGAGGGAGATCGAGAGAGGAGAGGAAGAGGAAGATTGAAATCGAGATCGAGATCGAGAGACGAGAGGAGAGGAAGAGAGAGATCGAGAGACGAGAGAGAAGACAGAGAAGGAGATCGAGTATCGAGCAAAAGTCGAAGCTGTCGAAGCAGCGACCAGAGGGATCGAAGTTGGCGACCGATGTCTTTGCCATTTCGAACGGCGACAAGGTTCTCTCTTGCTCTCTCCTCTTTCATTTCTTTTGTCATTTGTAAAGAGCCGTGTCCGAGAGAGAAGAGGCAAATCTGACATAGATCTCACATCCGCACCCGTGTCGTGTCGTGTTGACACAGGTACTTCGCCCCAAAGTGCCGAGTCCATGTAACATAGAGTAGGACTACAATCCTGAACAAAACAAGTACAACCAAACACATGAGGCATAAGAGGAAATAACACGGTATCTAGACAAAGTAATTGAAAAGGGGCCAACCCGTGAAGAATCCGACTAGGTGTCCGATTAATGAGGTAAACAGCAAGAAGCACAACCATATGCCAGTAGGATTTAGGAACATTCATCCACAAAGAAGACACCGGACAACAAATATAATATGACGGTTTTTAGGTTCAGTAAGCTCATTTTGTTCAGGGGTGTAAGTACAAGTGAGTTGTTGCAAAATTCCCTGCTGATTAAGTTGGGAGCGAAATGCATCAGAGATGTACTCCTCCCCCCCCCCTCCCCCCAATTATCAGAACGAACATTGCGTACAACGGTGTGGAATTGGGTTTTGACCATTTGGAGAAATTGAATAAAAAGTGAAAACACATTAGACTTCTTTTTAAGCAAATAAACCCAAGTACACCTAGAGTGGTCATCTATGAAAGTCACATAATATCGATGCCCAGAAAAAGCCAAAATAGGAGAAGGACCCCAGATATCAGAGTGGATAAGGTCAAGCATACAAAAGGCGCGATACATGCGAGGAATATAAGTACGAGTATGTTTAGACAGTTCACAAACAACACGATGAAACTGATGATCCTTGCACGCTTTATTAAGTGACGGAAAAAGTAAACATAAATAATTAAAGTTTGCATGTCCTAAATGAGCATGCCACAAGACTAAAGTCTTAAAAGAAAACATATAAGAAGACGACTCAGGTAACACAGTTGCTTGCAGGCCAGAAGTGGTAGGATGAGAAGGTGGTGGGTCCCCGAAGTACTATAGCCCGTCGCGCTCAAACCCCCTGCCAAAAATCTTCTTCGAAGTCAGGTCCTGTAATAAGCAATGAGTAGGTAAGAAAATAACAGCACAATAAAGGTTTTTAGCAAGGCGACTAACAGAGAGAAGAGTATAAGCAAAACGAGGCACATGTAATACAGAAGTAAGTGTAATATCAGATGACAAGGACACATCACCTTTGTGTTGGACATGTGAAATAGACCCATTAGCAAGACATACAGTCTGAGCAGCAGTAGAGACAGGAGAGGATAAACAAGAAAACTCACCAGTCATATGATCATTGGCCCTAGAATCCAATACCTAAGTAGGTGTAGTGCAAACATGAAAGGCTGTAGGAGTACCTGTAGCGAGTGTGGCAGTGGAAGGGACACTTGGAGACATGGTAGTGAATGAACCAAGTTGCTCTTGAAGGCGACCAATCTGAGATTGAAGCTGATGAAGATCAACAGAATGAGTTGGCTGAAGAGTACTAGATGTGTCGGCAATAATAGCAATACAGGGAGGGCCTGAAGGGCGTGTCCTTGCAAAGCATTGCTTCAACTCAGGATGAAGCTTGAAGCACCATGCTTGGACATGACCAGCTGCACCACAATGGTGGCAAATAACCTTGCTACTAGAAGCACGAGAACTAAACTTGGCAGCAAGAGCCATCTGATCTGAAACTGAAGATGAGGCAGGAACGGAGGAAGGAAGCGGAGCAATCGGTTGAATCAATCGACGACGCCGCTCCTCGCTGTCAATAATAACAAAAGCCTCATATAAGGATAGCATAGGTGATGTGTTCAAAATCTGAATATGAAGAGACTCGAACTCAGGTTTTAAACCCGTCAGAAATTGATAGGTGTGCTCGCAAGCAAGACGAGCAGACACAATAGAAGCGACAGCAGCTGGAAAATCACTCAATGGCTCATACTGTGCTAACTCCTCCCAGCAAGACTGAAGATACCCAAAAAATTCAGTAACGGTAAAACCCAAAGCTTCCTGAGAGGCATGAGAAATCTGCTGATAGAGCTCGAAAATCCTAGCATCATTGTGGGCATGTGCGTACATTTGGGTAAGAGCACTCCACAACTGAGGAACGGTATCACAGTACATAAACATGTTGTAAATGCGTTCTTCCATAGAGTTGAACATCCAACTAAGTAAGGTGCAATTGTCAATATCCTATTGAACCCGCTTAGGATCATTAGCGGGAGGTTGGGTCTCGGTTTCCAGAAGCCATCCAAATTCGCCTCTACCCCCAAGGTAAAGACGTATAAACCGACTCCAAGCAGCAAAGTTGCGACCATTAAGCAACACACTGGTAATCTGATGAACCGGAACATGGGAGGCAAGGAAAACGTCTGAATAAGGCACAATGCTCTGGGTTTGTGCAACAAAGTCAGACATTCTGAAACACCACGAAGCCAAAGTAGCAGCGTCACACAAAAGAGATCCTATCGAACAAACTGGTAGCCTAAGTAATAAGAAACACACACAGGTTTCTTACCACAACAGCAACACACGACCCTAAAAGGATTAGAAACCAGCCTAGACCACCCTAGAAGGGTATCGAACTGCATAGAACCAGGACAGCCTAGTCGGCTGCTGTAGGAACCCCGGCAGTGACTGGAAAGGATTGCTGAGGGAGAGAAAGGGTTTCGGGTGGTGTAGAGTGGTTGTAGGGAGCTGGGTAGGTGAGTTGGCTACTAGGAAAAGGAGGAGAGGCTGGCGGTGGTGATAGGAGGAGCGGCTAGGGTTTCTTTGGCTCTAATACCAAGAAGAAAGTTATACAAAATTGGCTTACGCTAATTTGGGTGAGACCATATCTATATATAATAAATATAAGATACACGGGAAAAAGGAATTAAATAATTACACAATCAAATCCTAAAATCAAATCCCTAAATAACCGTAATTTATAGAAATTACGGGATCTCCTAAATATACAATATTCTATATTCCAACAGAGTCGAGCCAAGCCGTCGTTTGCTTATTGAGCTCGAGCTTGGCTCGGCTCGGCTCGATAAGATTTTTTTAATATTATTTATATTATTTAAATAAAAAATATTATTAATATTATTTAATATATAAATAATATATTTATTATATAATTTAAATAAAGATAAACGAGCCGAGCTTGACGAGCTCGGCTCGTTTACTAAATGAGCCTAATATTCGAGCTCGAGCTCGGCTTATTTAAATGAGCTGAGCCGAACTAAGCCGAGCTTGTTCATGAATAGCTCGATTCATTTGCAGCCCTACCCTAGACTTGTTTGCCATAGCCCAGGCACATCACTAAGTCTTTCTATTTATTAAGGTTGTACAAGGGGGAGAGAATGTAAACTTAATGGTGTGAGTAATTAAAGCTTAAGATAAGTATGCCCTAGACCTGTTTGCCTCGAATAAGATTATTGATAATATTTCAAAAAAATATTTCTAGGAGTATTTCATAAGTTGATCCAGGTACCATTTGCTTGACTAATTATGAACTAACTGTCGAAGGCAATTATGAATGCCCATTAGTGATAATGATAAACTCTGCCAGTTTGTTCCAAGTGTTTTAGCTTTTACACATCAGATCCCAAGGTTGTGGCAGGTTGACGAGCAATGTAAAACATATCATCACGAATCCTTGGTAAGAATCCACTGATTTAATTTATCAACTCCAACTTTGATGTCATAAAGGAAGGATGTTAGCTCCACCGAATATGCATTCAGATAATCGTAATAGAACCAGAAACAGAAGTAGAAAAAGGAAATTTTGAAAAAGCTTTCCACCAGCTTAATTTCTGTCATCTTTCTTAGAAACTTGTAAGTCATATAGAAAATATAGAAGATATGCCACTCTTTCAAACAGAGAGAGCACAAAAGTAGGAAGTATAAGCCAGAGAACACATCCAAATGAAAAAGAATTAAGGTAACTATCAAAAACAAGTTATTAGTACAGTAAATTGAACTCTAGCCCAGATAATTGCAAAAACATTCTTAAAAAAAAATAAATTTGAGCCTCTATACCATTGTTTATTTGAGAAGCTATAGGAGAAACACCAAGTGATTAATATGTTTGTCCACGGGGAAATAAAATAAAAAAACGTGGGGAACCTTAAAGAAGGTAACATATTAACTAACAGGAGCACCCTGCTCAGGCATATACAGTTTGGTCAGTCTTTCTTTGCCCTCAAACTATTAACATAGGCCTGTTTAGGATTCAGATGTGAAATCCGCTATAGTGAGGAGGGTTCAAGAAGTTTGGAGCATGTGGGAACAAGAACATTAAAGAAAATTAGATTTGCCCTTGACAGGCTTACTTAATCATCTCCCATTAATTTCAAAACTCGATCGGTTCCTTCTAGTCAACACGCAATCAAAAACAGTTTTTGAGTTTTCAATCTGTATTTTTTTGTTTTTAGAGAATTTTAAAAATATTTCAATAAATGATTTTTACTTTTTAGATCCACTTAATCTAAATACACTAAAAAAAAGTATAAATTTTATGAAAAAATCTTTTAAAAATTCACTATATACTAAAAAATGCAAAATATATATATATATAAATTCAGTGTATTTTCGTATTAACACGTATTTATTGAATTTTTAAAAAATTTCTTCACAAATATTTTGGGCATGTTTGGTGTCTCTCAAAACATGTTTTGGGAGGAAAAAAAAATCCAAAAACAAGTTTGGTTGAAAATTTTTAGAAAAAAATTCTAAAATCACTTTTTTCTCTATTACACATCAATTAATCACTTTTTCTCTTTTATCTCTCAATCACTTTTTCTATCACACCCATCTATTCAACTACAAAAAAATATCCCAAACTCTAAAACTCCAAAACTATTTTCAAAATATATAACCAAACAAATTTTCAAATTTTCTAAACTTTCTTCAGAAAATTATTTTTAAAATAATATCTCAAAACACAAACCAAACAAGGCCTTTACTTTTTAAGTACATTTAGATTAGATGTATCTAAAAACTAAAATTTTTTGGCAAAAATATTATTTTTTTAAACTAAAAATAGAAAAAAAAATACAAATTAAAAACTCAAACTAATTTTAAAAACTCAAAACCAAACAAACTTGTCCCTTTAATTCTTCTATTTCACATTGCAAAAAATTATCATCTGTAAACATCAAGGGCTAATTCTAAAAGTGCATATTTATTTTGAACAAATAAAAGAACCTTCATGTCATAGAAGAAAAAAATATAAAGAAAGAATTATAGCAAGGGAGTTGAAGCATCTCCCTTTTTTTCATAATAATGATTAAAGTGTATCAATTGACTAATATCATCAAACAACAAAAAAATCCCTCCGAGGAAATGAACTTTTTCATGTGTTAGTCATATACTATATATGTGACATGAAGCATCTAATCCAACATAATTCAGTGCCGTTATTAAAAAAAGTGAATAGTGTCAGAGCATCTCCTACCCACCCTCTATATTTTCATATTTGAAGGATTTGCTCCTCCCAACACTCTTAATTAGATGATGAAAATATATTTGTTATTCAAAAAGTGAATATAGAGTATCTCACTATTCACCCAAACACCAACCACAAATCATCATTTTCTTCTCTAAAAATTTTCCTCCAAAATAATTTCATCAAAAAGTGAATAATTTTTGTTCATTAATAAATATTTAATTTTCAATTTTTTGTTAAATATATTTAATATTGTTCTCATTTTAAAGGTATGATTTCACCCTTTTTAATGATACCAATTTTACAAAAATTAAATTTACATATCAGAGTTATTTGTAATATAATCAAAAATATAAAATGAATAGTGCTCTAAATGTGTTCCTCTATTTTTCATCCTCCCTCCAAATATGGACAATCAACCCATCCTTCTCCCTAGTTCAAAAAAAAAAACAAAGAAAAAAAAAAGAAAGAAAAAACCCATCCTTCTCCCAAATGGTGATGGATTTGGAGGATGGATTGGAGGTAAAAATCCTTTAAAAATGAAGAAATGGAGAATGGTTTGGAGGATTTTTGAAGGGAGGATTTTCACCTCCAACCCATCCTCTAAATCTATCTCCATTTGGGAGGAGGACGGGTTGATCCTCCATATTTGGAGGGAGGATGAAAAATAGAGAAGCACCTCTAAAACACTATCCATTTTATATTTTTTATTATATTACAAATAAGTTTTAATATGCAAATTAATTTTTATACAATTGGTATCATATGCAAATGTTTTGGAGGGAATCTTTAGAGAAGAAAATGATGATTTGTGATTGGAGTTTGAGTGAATAGTGAGATACTCTATATTCACTTTTTGAATAAAAAAAAATATATTTTTATGCTCTAATTGAGAGTGTTGGGTTGGAGATGCTCAGCATCTCTATTTGGGAGGACGAGTGGTTAATCCTCCGTATTTGAGGAAGGATGAGAAATGGAGGATGGCACCCATAACACTACTAACTTTTTTAAATACCAATTTTGTCTTTAATACCTTTTCATTTCAACTTTATCTACCAATCATATTCTTTTGTATACGTTATAAAGTACAAATAATTTTTAATATATACATCTAATTTTTATAAAGTTTGTATCATTAAAAAGATTGAAATCATACATTTAAAATGAGTCTAACATTAAATACATTTAACAAAAATTTGAAAATTAAATACTTATTAATGAACAAAAATTATTTACTTTTTGAAGGAAATACTTTGGAGGGAGCCTATGAAGAACAGATACTCCAAAATAGGTCGCGTACGAGTATTAGATACAGATACGCATCTAATACGCCTGGATATGTATCGGATACGGCCAAAAAGTATCCCACTTTTTTTTTTTTTTTGAATTTCAGATACGCATAGATACATGGGAGATATGTTCCGGATACTTTTGGGATATAGCAGGGTAGAAAATGTTAGGGTTTAGGGTTTTGAAAGATAAGTTGTTGAAAAGAGTTGAAAATTGAAAATTTGTTTGGTTATGAGTTTTGAAAATAATTTTGGGATGATTTGTGAGAGAAAATTTGATTGATTGATTGATGTGTAGAATGTAAGAGAATAAGAGAGGTGAGAGGAGAGAGAAAAAATGATTTATTGATTTATTAATAAAAAGAGAATGAGAGGAGAGAGAAAAAAACAATTTTGAAAAGAGTCTTGAAAATTGGTAAATCAAACATGTTTTTTTGATTTTTTGATCCAAATGTTAATTTAAAAACTAAACCAAACAGTAATGTAATTTTGAAAACTTTTTTGTGTCAAACCGTAAATAAAAGAAATTAAATTGAAAAAATACAAATCAGATCCTCAAATCACACGCATGAACCAAAATCAATAAAAAAAGTGAGACGAAAACCCTAAGCTCAAATCAACAAAGCAAAGCAAGGCAAAAATCTAGTTCCTTTTTCTTGATCGACCACAACAGGTTCTCTCTCTTACTCTCGAAGACAAATTTGGCTCTCTCTCACACTCTCAAAGACAAATCGAAATAAAAAGCTATATACAACAAGTTCTCTCTCTCACTCTCGTTTTCTCTCTCTCTGTCTCCTCTCACTCTTTTCTCTGTCTCTTGTTGTCTTCGAAATAAAAAGCTATATACAACAAGTTCTCTCTCTCACTCTCGTTTTCTCTCTCTCTGTCTCCTCTCACTCTTTTCTCTGTCTCTTGTTCTCTCTGTCTCTCGTCCTGCTCTCATCGTTTCGTCTCTCTCACTCTCTTACGTTTCTTCTCTCTGCTCTCATTCTCCTCTTTTTTTTTTGTTTGGTTTCCTACACTGTTTTAATGTAAGTATTTCTTTACCAAATTTTAATTTTAGGATGTTCGTATTTCTTTATTTAATAGGAATCCCTCTCTTTATTTATAAATTAGTGTTAGGTTTTACTTTCGTGCAAATTACATTATTAAAATTATAAAAAAAGTAATTATTTTTATTTTTTACTAACGTATCCCCGCTATACCTGTATCCTACTTTTTCAGATTTTGGCGTATCGCCGTATCCCATATTTGTATCCGTGAGGGAAACATTTAGAGAAGAAAATGAAGATTTGTGGTTGGAGTTTGGGTGAATAGTAAAATACTATTCACTTTTTGAATTAAAAAAATTATTTTCGTCCTCTAGTTGGGAGTACTGTGTTGGAGAGGTCATCCTCCATTTCTCATACTTCCTTCAAATGTGGAGGATAAACCACTCCTCCTCCCAAATGGAGATGCTTTTAGAGCATCTCCAACCCACCCTCCATATCTTCATATATGAAGGATTTCTAGCTCCAACCCATCCTCTAAAACCATCTCCATTTGAGAGGAGGATGGGTTGATCATCCAAATACAGAAAGAGTATGTGAAATAGACGAGTATCTCCATAACACTACTCATTTTTTTAAATACCAATTTTTTCCTCAAAACCTTTCCTTTCAACTGTATCTACCAATCACGTCTTTTTGTATTTTTGGTTATATGTTATTAAATACAAATAACTTTTAATATGTACATCTAATATTTATAAAGTTGATATCATTAAAAAAAATTAAAATCATAACTCATCTCACTATTCACCCAAACTCTAACCTCCAAAGTATTTCCTTCAAAAAGTAAATACTTTTTGTTCATTAATAAGTATTTAATTTTCAAATTTGTGTTAAATGTATTTAATATTAGACTCATTTTAAATGTATGATTTCAATCTTTTTAATGATACTAACTTTATAAAAATTTGATGTACATATTAAAAGTTATTTATACTTTACAACATATAACAAAAAATACAAAAGAATATAATTGGTAGATAAAGTTAAAAGGAAAAGGTATTGAGGACAAAATTGGTATTTAAAAAGTGAATAGTGTTATGGAGGTCATCCTCCATTTCTCATCCTTCCTCCAAAGATGATGTACCACTCATCCTCCCAAACAGAGATACTTTTAGAGGATGGGTTGGAGGAACAAATCCTTCAAATATGAAGATATAGTGTCGGTTGGAGATGCTCTAAGAGAATCCTTCAACCCACCCTCTATAACTTCATATTTGAAGGATTTGCTCCTCCAACCCATCCTCTAAATCCATCTCTATTTGGAAGGAGGATGGATTGATCCTCCATATTTGGAGGAAGGATGAAAAATAGAGGATCCCTCTAAAATACTATTCATCCTATATTTTTTTATTATATTACAAATAACTTTTAATATGTAAATTTAATTTTTATAAAATTGGCATCATTAAAAAGGGTGAAATCATACCTTTAAAATGAGTATAATATTAAATATATTTTACAAAATTTTCAAAATTAAATATTCGCTAATGAATAAAAATTATTTACTTTTTCATGAAAATATTTTCGAGAGAAATCTTTAGAGAAGAAAATGATAATTTATGGTTGGAGTTTGAGTGAATAGTGAGATACTCTATATTCACTTTTTGAATAAAAAAAGTATTTTCATCCTCTAATTAAGAGTGTTGGGTTGGAGATCCTCTTAGAGGATGGGTTGGAGGAGCAAATCCTTCAAATATGAAGTTATAGAGGGTGGGTTGGAGATGCTCTTAGTAAGCCCATGCACTTCAAAGTACTACATAACTATGAAGTTATAGAGGGTGGGTTGGAGATGCTCTTAGTAAGCCCATGCATTTCAAAGTATTATATAACTTCGAAACACTACAGCTAAACCAAGTTATAGTTACCGAAAAGAAACTAGCCAATTTTACATTCCCATTCTAGTGTTTCATTGTAATAACAATTTAATGCTAACCTTCATACAACTAAATTTATTGTGTTTTCGTTGCTGCAATCTTATTTGAAATCACAAACTTGTAAGTTTCATTTCAGGGTCATTAAAGTGGTAAAACCATTACATACTGCTCATCCTTCATAAGCTTTCATTGACAATAGGTACCAAAGATTCAAACAAAGGAACTCAAGGAACAATCAACCACCAATAGCAACTCCCATTGACATTCTTCTGAAATTTTTCCTGCTCCTCCATTGGTTCCTCTAAACAAGAAACAAAATGTTTTTCCATCGAATCAACAAAACCCAGCAAGTGATAATCACTAGGGTAAGCACTCAAACTGTTTGGTGAAAAGCAATAATAATAAAATCCCGGAAAACCAGTTTGCCTTATTCAAGGGGATCAGTGGCCAGGTCAGGCACGTCTGATCCACACATAATTTGTGCATCCTATGATACTCCTTGGTTATGCCTAGTGCCCACTATGTAATATCAGAAACAAGGCAGATAAAGGGTGCCTACAGAAGGACATTCACACCTATAAAACATAGGGCTTTTGCAATTAAAGGCATCGAAGAAAAAAAATAAGCAATAAATTTTGGGATCTACGGTTAATAATAGCAATCCTTCACATGAATATGGAAAAATGCTAACTTTTGGAGCATAAAATTCAAAATCTAATGAGGATTAGGAAACACATAATTATCAATGATTCATATATCTTTTCTGCCCCAATTTTCTATAATTTTTCAATTCAGTGCAATCTAAACTACTTCCCACCCAAAAAATCTAAGCTACTCTGGCCGGACAAATTACAGATAAACAAAATCAATTCTTAAAATTCTCTCTACAAACAACAATCTTTCATCAAATCGTACACCATATTCATGACCCAGATTAAAAAAAAAAAAAAAAAAAACTTGAATCCTGTTGATACCCAATCAAGAATCACAATTGCCCACATTGAATTGGCATACATAAAGCCAATACACTAACAAAAAATCACAGAAAAAAGTAATGGCTTGGAAAGAAATATGGTTCATCGAAATCACACAAGGTGGTATTTTGGGGATATCAATCATCACAAGAAATCTGAACAAAAAAGAGTTTCAATAAGTAGTGCAAATAATGAAAGTCATAATCATCATCATCATCATCATCAGCATGTAAAGTAAGGAGTAACTAATAAAAAGTTATGAAGAAACGCAAAGAAGAGTGAGATCTGAGAATCTAACCTCACTTTCTCAGTCTTTTTGTTATTATTATTATTTTTTTCTATGCGATGAAGAAGTGATGATGAGAAGAGCAGGTTTGATTCCCGGGAGAGTGAAAGAAGGATCTGCTAGAGAGAGACTAAAGACTTGACTTTTTTAATGAATATGGATCTGATAAAAATGTCGTCACCACTCACCGAAAGATAGAGAAACAAAGCAATCGCACCATCCAAATAAAATAGGGAAAATCGGTTTAAGGTCCCTATCTAATTTTTAGTAATAGATTAGGTTCACAATGTGTTCTTTTGTAGCCTAAGGTCCCTCAATGTTATTTTATAGTGTAAAATACCTGTCTTACCCTTATTTATAATATACGTTGTTTTGAATTTGGCAGCTAAAGATCATATTGATATTTTGTGGGAGATTACGTGAGGATGAACTTGACGATTCAGATTTTTGTGGAGATTTTCTAGGGTTTTTGTAGGTGTTGAAATCCTGTTCGTTGTTTGTAGGTGTTGAAATCTTGTATGAGTTGAAATCATGTTCGTTGTTTGTAGGTGTTGATTGATCGTGTAGGAGTTGAAATTTGGTTCATTGTGTTTGATTTGATTTCATGTGGAGTTGAATTAGATAATTTTTCAATTTTTGATTTGATTTGATCGTGTAGGTGTTGAATTAGGTTTTTGTTTTTTGTTTTGATCAATGTGAGAGAGACGAACTCAGTGTAGTTGTTTTTGATTTTTTAAGTTAATTTTTCATTATCTGTTATTGATAAATTTTCGATGGAGTTGATTTTGATTTTTGTAGTTGCTTTTTCATTCTCTGTCAACATGCTTATGAGTTACTTTTTGGTGCTCTGTTTTTCTGGGTTTTTGTGCTCTGTTTTTTGTTCACTTTGCATTTTTTGTGTAGTGCAGAGAAAATTGCAGGTTTGTTACTATAGAATGAAAACATAAAATTGCAGAGAAAATTGAAGGTTTGTTACTATAAAATTGCAGGTTTGTAGTGCAGAGAAAAGTGCAGAGAAAATTACATTTTTGTGTAGTGCAGAGAAAATTGCAGGTTTTTTTGTTCACAGAGACTTTTGGTTTCTTTTTCGGGGTTTGTGGGGTAGTGCAGAGAAAATTGCAGGTTTGTAGTACAGAGAAAATTGCATTTTTTGTGTAGTGCAGAGAAAATTGCAGGTTTTTTGTTCACATAGACTTTTGGTTTCTTTTTCGAGGTTTGTGGAGTTGTGCTGCTTCTGCGCTTTGCCATTGCTATAGAATGAAAACATAAACATTAAATCCCAGAGAAAATTACAAGGTAGCAATGATTACACAACAGAGAAAATTAAAAGGTAGCAACATAAACATGACCGAGAAAATTACACAACAGAGAAATTTTGAGGAAATGGAGCATTGAACAAAATAAACATGCTAGAGAAAATTAGACACAAGACATAAACATAATGTGTCCAGAGAAAATTATAAATGCTGCCAGAGAAAATTAGACACACAAGTAAGAAAAGTAATTTGGCCAGAGAAAATTATAAATGCCAGAGAAAATTAGACACACCAATAGAGTAGTAAGCCACAGATAATTTGCTTGAGAAAATAATGAAGAAACATAAACACGCTAGATAAAATTACACAATAGAGAAACACAAATGTAGCAAGCCAGAGAAATTTACAAAAACAAGAACACAAGAAGCTTCAATAAGAAGCCCCAAATGCACATAAAGCAGTTCAATTTTGACAGTTGGAAGGAAAGCAACCCATCATCAGTTGGAAGCAAAGAAATTCTGGACTTCCAAAGAATTTTTCTGGATTCAACCCAGAGAAAATTCAAATTTCTCTGGTCCAGAATTTCTCTGGAACGATAAAACTCTGATTTGATCAATTTGTCTTTGGTTTTGCTGCTGCTGATTCAATCACAATTTCCTGCACAAACAAATTAATAGTTCTTCTATGAGTTTGTGATAGATTTTCTTTAAACTTAATGCTATGAATTTCTCTGGGTTGAATCCAGAGAAAATTCAAATTTCTCTGGATCACTTTAAGCCTTCCTCTACTGCTGCCTCTTCCTCAAGCTTCTTTTTCCAATATTCTTCAAGTAGGGGTCCAAATATTGCTTTTCCAGAAACAACTCCAATTCTACTAAACCCAAACAACTCCAATTCAAGTAGGGGTCCAAATATTGCTTTTCCAGAAACAACTTCAAGTGCAGAGAAAATTGCATTTTTTGTGTAGTGCAGAGAAAATTGCAGGTTTTTTGTTCACAGAGACTTTTGGTTTCTTTTTCGGGGTTTGTGGGGTAGTGCAGAGAAAATTACAGGTTTGTTACTATAAATTTGCAAGTTTGTAGTGCAGAGAAAAGTGCAGAGAAAATTACATTTTTTGTGTAGTGCAGAGACAATTGCAGGTTTTTTGTTCACAGAGACTTTTGGTTTCTTTTTCGGGGTTTATGGGGTAGTGCAGAGAAAATTGCAAGTTTGTTACTATAAAATTGCAGGTTTGTAGTGCAGAGAAAAGTGTAGAGAAAATTGCATTTTTTGTGTAGTGCAGAGAAAATTGCAGGTTTTTTTGTTCACAGAGACTTTTGGTTTCTTTTTCGGGGTTTGTGGAGTTGTGCTGCTTCTGCGCTTTGCCATTTCTATAGAATGAAAACATAAACATTAAATTCCAGAGAAAATTACAAGGTAGCAATGATTACACACCAGAGAAAATTACAAGGTAGCAACATAAACATATTAATAGTTCTTCTATGAGTTTGTGATAGATTTTCTTTAAACTTAATGCTATGAATTTCTCTGGGTTGAATCCAGAGAAAATTCAAATTTCTCTGGATCACTTTAAGCCTTCCTCTACTGCTGCCTCTTTCTCAAGCTTCTTTTTCCAATATTCTTCAAGTAGGGGTCCAAATATTGCGTTTCCAGAAACAACTCCAATTCTACTAAACCCAAAAAATCAAAAGACGTTATATTCAACACTCAGAGAAATTTTGAACCTGAAGATGTTATATTCAACACTGGATATATATATGTGCTGACATTGTATATATATATGTATGTATCATATATATATATGTTTGCAACCATAGATAAGATAACTAAGAGTGACTGTTTGATTATGGTTGCAAATGGTCTTAATTGATTAATTATCATATATATACTAGTCAAGACAGTAAGCAACAGATTGTATATATATATATGTATGTATCATATATATATACATCTATCAACTCCACTCCACTATGTTTGTTTACCCAGCAGTGATGAAGACGCAACTAGATGACGACGAACAGTGAATATGAGTCAAAGAAATTTGATTTGAATCAATGGAGACCAATTCTCTAAGTGATTGTTGATGATAAAACCCTAATGTCAATTGTGAAGTTGATATTGAAACCCTAATGTGAGTTGTGGAACTTGGTGTCAGAGAAATTCGATCGGAAGGAATGGAGAGAGTTTTCTCAGTCGTTTGAGTTGAAGGGTATTTTGGTCCAAGAAATTGATAAAATGCGCGGGTATTTTGGTTAGGGACCTGAGGCAGTATTACATTTTTTAATGTCCTTTATTCAGAAAATTGTTATTATTAGGGAGCTTAAAAAAAAAACCCCAATAAAATAAAGGGTAAATTATACTTGTGTTATTTTTGTAACGCCCTCAAAATTAAACCCATAATAAATAACATTAACATGCATCATTATATTAAAGCAAGAATATAATTCCATTCATCAGAGTGTTACGAAATAAAACATCAGAGTAAATGCCCTACGGGCTTACATCTTGCCAAGCCAACACTTGGACACAAATCCATGAGTTCTAACTCAAAACAAATAAAGCCCTAGGCTTGAGTGTTTACATATAAAAGCAAATAAACTAAAAACAAATCTTCGAGTTCCAATTCCTCACAAGCTAAGTCCTTGGAGGTAGTGAACCATCTGCACCTGAAAATGAAGTTCCCATATAGGGTGAGCCACAGCCCAGTAGAGAAATACTAAACCAAGCATAAGAATTAACTAAAGTATTAGCATCTGATACATGGTTAACACATTATATTCCAATTACAATTTTCATGCCACGAATATCTATATTGCCTATGACACATTGCCTATGTCACATCTTACATTCCCCTTATGGCTCAGAACCTGGCCAAATAACTCAACGGGAATTTCATCTCTCATTAACAATAATTTAACAGGGATAACAAATTTAGTTAAACCTCTCTATAACATAACAAATACACATGCTGGTATTGTTTCAATCATAACCACAGTCACTTCCATACTTCCCAACTGATACACATGGTAGTAATGTATCATATCAACAATAAATAGAAATACTTCTATTAACAATAAGCACACATGTATGTGATGCTAGTGGAGTCCATCCCCTTTCTCCTCCCAACAAATCTGGTTTAGAGGTCCATCCCCTTTCTTCCCCTAAACCCCCCCAACAAATTCGGTTTAGAAGTCCATCCCCTTTCTTCCCCTAAACCGGGAGTTCATCCCCTATCTCCTCCAAAACCAAATGCATATGCAACATAACCAATACTTGCCATATACAACACATAATCAATACAAGTAATGTTCTGTATTAATTCAACAGTCAAATAGATGACTCAATTCCAGTTATACCTAAGCCACATGCAAGGTCTACAACAATCAATGGCTATCCTCCACCGATAGCCCAAAACAATTATTTCTAAACAGAAATAAATATACAATCCATATAATCCCAATTCCACAGATGAGTAATTAAATATCCAACTACATCAATTTATCTCATAATCCCCCAATTTCATGAATTAAACTCAATTCCACAAACTTCCCTTAAATTAATTACACAAATTAATCTAAGTCAAAACCTAGGGTTTCTCCCAAAATTACCAAACTACCCCCATATACCAAAATACCAATACTTATGGTTAAAGCGTATAAATGGAGTAGCAAATCCCTACCTCGAAGTAAATACTCAAAAAGAAGAAAACCGGGATGAAGCCCAAACTCCAAAGTGCTCCAAATCAACAATTTCTCAGATTAAATGGAAGCCTTCGCTCTCCTCTACCTTTTTAATGAAGCAACTAGGGTAGGAAATCACTCTAACTAGATCAAACCTAGGAGAGAAAGTGTTTAGAGAAGAAGAGAACTCGGAACTTAGGGTTTTTGGGTCGAAAGATGTGTAAAAAATGTTTTAAAAACCGTAACTGCGACTTTATACTGGACAGGCTCGCTCGAGCGAAGACATGGTCGCTCGAGCGACCAGACACAAGGAAAGCTCGCTCGAGCGAAGAGAATCTCGCTCGAGCGAAGAATGTAATGCTTCAGGTCTGCAACCCAGAAGCATGCTCGAGCGACAGAATGCTCGCTCGAGCGAAGGAATCGAAAACATACACCTCGCTCGCTCGAGCGAAGGAAGCTCGCTCGAGCCAAAGACAACCAGTTCGCTCGAGCGAAGAAAAGCTCGCTCGAGCCAACAAACACTGCGTTCAGGTCTAGTACTGGACGCAATCTTCGCTCGAGCCAAGAAAGGCTCGCTCGAGCGACGGACCAAAAAGGAAGACCTCGCTCGAGCGAAGAGAAGCTCGCTCGAGCGACCAAGCCAAAAACTGAACATCAACACTTGGTTTCTAAGCCCAACCAACCTGCAATCAACCTGCTCAAAACATCCTATAACCCAAGAATAAGGAATCAAGGGACAACAACAACAATAATATGACAACGGAACCCACGGAACATAAGTCCGAATACAATAATCAAATGGGAAAAGACCGGGATCGCTACATCCTCCCCCCCTTAAAAGAATTTCGTCCCCGAAATTAAGCATAAGTTTGTAAAAACAAGTTTTTCTCAATTCCCAATGACATACACATAATAATAAACAGCTTGACCCAATACTGGTCACTTCATCTCTTAGCAAGAGGCATCTCATAATATGTATAAATCAACATATATTCAACCTGCATCAATATTATGCATTATTCCTTTCAATGTTAACAATTTCCATATCATATTCAACCTCATGATATAAATAATACATTCAATATATAAATGTTATATTTCACTTCCATAAAAAGGCAAGTTTCAAAATGTTAACATTAAACCAAAACATTCTCAATGTTTTCCAACTTAAGATATATATAAAATTCTTAAGTTCCACAATATTATATAATCTAAATACAAGATTACAAATCAATAAACATATCCGGATATTTCTCACGGACTTCCAACTCACGTTCCCAAGTGGCTTCCTCCACTCCGTGATGCTTCCACAGAACTTTCACCAAAGGGATGGTTTTGCCTCGCAAAACTTGATCCCGCCTATCCAAGACTCGAATTGGTCTCTCCTCATACGAAACATCATCATCAACAACTAAATCGGTCCAATCCAACACATGTGATGGATCCGGCTCATACTTCCGAAGCATACTCACATGAAACACGTCATGAACCCCGGATAACTGCGGTGGTAAAGCTAAGCGATATGCAGCCTCGCCAATCCTCTCAAGGATCTCAAAAGGACCAATAAATCGAGGGGACAACTTCCCACTCTTCCCAAATCTCATTAAACCTCGCCTAGGTGATATCTTCAGAAAGACATGATCACCTACCTCAAACACCAAAGGTCTCCTCCTACGGTCGGCATAAGATTTCTGACGACTCTGAGCTGTAACAAGTCTCCTACGGATAAGCTCAACCTTCTCCGTCGTTTCCCTCACTAACTCTGGACCCAACAAAGGTGCATCACCCACCTCGGCCCAACACACTGGAGACCTACACGGTCGGCCATACAAGGCCTCAAATGGTGCCATACCGATACTAGACTGAAAACTGTTGTTGTAGGCAAACTCCACTAATGGTAAGTGCCTCTCCCACGACCCACTAAAGTCGAGAACACAACCCCGAAGCATATCCTCAAGGATCTGAATAGTACGCTCGGACTGCCCGTCAGTCTGAGGATGATAAGCTGTACTAAAGGTCAACTTAGTGCCTAAAGCACTCTGCAAACTCTGCCACAACCTGGCAGTGAAACGAGGATCTCTATCTGAGACAATCGTCACTGGAACCCCGTGCAACTTCACTATGTCCCGAATATATAAGTCGGCAAGATGATCCACCGAATCTCTAACACGCATAGGAATGAAGTGCGCTGACTTCGTCAACCGGTCTACAACCACCCAAATAGCATCACTACCCCGCTGAGTCCTCGGAAGACCTACAACGAAGTCCATAGTGACATGCTCCCACTTCCACTCGGCAATAAACAAGGGTTGCAACAAACCCGCTGGTCTCTGATGTTCGGCCTTCACTTGCTGACAAGTAAGGCATTTAGATACGAACACTGCCACATCTCTCTTCATACCCCGCCACCAAAACTGGTGACCCAAATCCCTATACATTTTAGTGCCTCCCGGATGCACCGCAAGGCGCGAATGATGGAACTCTCGAAGTACCTCCTCTCGGCAAGACTCCGGCACAAACAGACGGTCTCGGTATCTCACACTCAGGTCGGGATACACCGTCAAACCCTTCTCGACCTTCCCACTGGAAATCTTCTCTCGAAGAGATTCCACCTCAAGATCATCCCTCTGAGCTTCTAACACTCGAGTCACAAGTGTAGGCTGCGCAACAACAGAAAACAAGGCCGCAGCCTCAACGGATTCACCCAAAAGCAAATCAAACTCCCCAAGTGCACCCAACATCTCCCACTCCCGGATGGCTATACTAGCTACGTCACCAATAGATTTCCTGCTAAGGGCATCAGCCACAACATTGGCCTTCCCCGGATGATAGTGCAACTCGAAGTCATAATCCTCAATAAACTCCATCCACCTTCTCTGCCTCAAGTTCAAGTCCTTCTGTGTAAACAGATATTTCAGACTCTTATGATCCGAGAATACCTCGAACCTCTCACCATAAAGATAATGCCTCCAAATCTTCAAGGCAAATATCACAGCTGCTAACTCTAAATCATGCGTAGGGTAATTCTTCTCATGAACTTTCAACTGACGTGAGCCATAAGCAACCACTTTCCCCTCTTGCATCAACACACAACCCAGACCTTCTCGTGAGGCGTCACAATAGACTGCATAACCCAACCCTCTCTCCGGAATAATCAAGACCGGAGCGGTGGTCAGTCTGACCTTCAACTCCTGAAACGACTTTTCACAAGTCTCACTCCATACAAATTTGACTCCCTTTTGAGTCAATCTCGTCAACGGTGAAGCTAACTTGGAGAAATCCTTCACAAACCGACGATAATACCCAGCTAATCCCAGAAAACTGCGGATCTCAAAAACACTCTTAGGCTGTGCCCAATCTCGCACTGCCTCAGTCTTGGATGTATCAACAGACACCCCTTTCCCAGAAACTACATGGCCTAAGAACTTCACCTCTTCTAGCCAAAACTCACACTTCCCAAACTTAGCATAAAGCTTATGGGCTCTAAGTAACTCTAGCACCACTCTCAAGTGTGCCTCGTGCTCCTCTTCTGAAGGTGAGTAAATCAGAATGTTGTCCACGAAGACGACCACAAAACGATCTAAGAACTCCCGGAAGATCCGGTTCATCAAATCCATAAACATTGCCGGTGCGTTGGTGAGCCCAAACGGCATCACCAGAAACTCATAGTGGCCATACCGTGTACGGAATGCCGTCTTAGGTATATCCTCCTCCCTGACTCTCAACTGATGGTAACCCGATCTCAGGTCTATCTTAGAGAAACAACGGGAACCCTTCAACTGGTCAAACAGGTCATCTATACGAGGCATAGGGTACTTATTCTTAACCGTAGCCCGATTCAACTTCCGATAATCTATACACAGTCTCAAAGCACCACCTTTCTTTTTAACAAAAAGGGCTGGCGCTCCCCACGGCGAAACACTAGGACGGATATAACCTTTATCTAACAACTCCTGGAGCTGAATCTTCAACTCAACTAGCTCGGCGGGGGCAAAACGATAAGGTGCCATAGAAATCGGCGCCGTGCCGGGCACTAAGTCAATAGAGAACTCAATCTCTCGATGCGGTGGCAAACTAACAAGATCCTCGGGAAAGACGTCCGAAAACTCACAAACCACCCTCGGCAACACAATCGGGGTCTCAACATCTTCACTAATTGAAAGATTAGCAAGTAGACTACTAAGCTCACTCCGCCCTCGCGGATCATACCCCGGTGGTAACACACTACCAACCCGATCCCCCAGAAAATGGAAACGTTCTCCGCTAACGGTACTACAAGTAACCCTCTGACGGTAGCAGTCAATAAATGCCCGGTATGACGATAACCAGTCCATACCCAAAATAACATCGAAGCCCTTCATGGGCATAACCACAAAAGAAAAAGGGATTCTATGATCATCGACCTCTATATCACAACCCCTAACACCTTGTTTCAAAATCAATTCACCCCCAAGAGGTGACACTACACAAATAGGAGACGTTAACTGTGCTAACTCTAACTCCAGAACAGATGCAAATGCAGCAGACACAAAAGAATGAGATGCACCGGTATCGATCAAAACACTAGCAACTGAATTGCAAAACAAGAAGGTACCTCTCACAACTGACAGAGCTGGTACAAGATCCTGCGCGGTAACAGCATACACGCACCCAGATGACCTCTGATCAACCTGCTCACCCCTCGGAGCATAAGATTGCTGCACAGACTGGGACGAAGAAGCCCCTTGATTGGCCCTCGAGGCCTGAACTGACTGAGTAGGCAGCTGACTCTGAGTCTGCCTCGAACCAGATGCACCAGACGTGCCACCCAACTGTGGGCAAAACCTCTTCATATGCCCCGGCTGACCGCACTGAAAACAAGAGAGCGGCTGACCTCTACCCTGACTCTGGCTCTGAGATCGAGCCGAAGAAGATGCTGCCCTCTGCACTCCTCCCTTCTGAGGACAAACTGTCGACTTGTGACCTAGCTGGCCACATTTGAAGCAAGTGATATCTCCCCGGCTGCCTTTCCAGAACTAGCACTCGGCACAGGAAATGTGGATCTAGAAAAACTACTCTGAGACTGCTGAGGAGTGAAACCTCTCTGCCTCCTGCCATCACTCTGGCCCTCCTGACTCCTCTTGGAGCCTTTCTGCCTTTCCCCCTCTTTCTGCATCATAATCTCAGTATGGGCTACTGCATCAACCAATCGCCCAAAATCCCGAATCATAGACCCGACAATTCTCAGCATGAGGCCACGCCTCAACTTCTTCTCAAACTCAATGCAGCGACGCTCCTCAGTCGCCACCAACTCAGGTGCAAACCTGGACAAACTAGTGAATGCCGCCTCAAACTCGGCCACTGATAAACTGTTCTGCTCAAGATGGTGGAACTGATCTCTCAACTTCTCCTGAACAGGTGGAGACAAGTACTTCTCCTGGAAAGCATCAACAAAAGCCTTCCAAGTACCTCCAATCCGACCCTTGGTGAACTTCCACCACTGACCCGCATCCCCCTTCAGCTGGAAAGATGCCAAGGTCACCTTCAATGCCTCGTCTTCGATGCCTAGCATCTCAAACGTTTTCGTTGTCTGTTCGAGCCATTTGTCTGCCTTAAGCGGCTCGCTAGGATCACCCACAAACACGTCCGGTTGAGACCGGAAGAACTCCCTCTTCAGAAAAGAAGGCCCTGTATCTGCCACAACTACCTGAGCCTGATTCTGAGCCCTAAGAATGCCCACTGACTCCCTAAAAGCTCCTGCTATTTCTTGGGCCAAAGCGCCCATACCCTGCTGTCCTACTGGCTCGGCCACATTGGCCTAGCCAACACCCTCCTGAACTGCCGGTATTTCCTCCGGTATAGGCACTTCTTGCCTAGCCTGCCTACCACGCCTACCGCGACCTCGTCCTCGTCCTGACATCCTAATAAAGGAAACAAAGACGTTAGCACTCTAAATAATAAGCCAAAACTATGACACTCGCGTCCTAACACATTGAACAACAATAAATCACACCACGTAAGCACATAATCACATAAGCACCTACGAATTTCATTCCTGGATAATGATAGTCCCGAGGCGTCACTAAAGTTCCGGTTGGAAACAACATTGATCAAGTGCCTTTCCAACAAGACTTTCAGAAACTCAAGGTCCAATCAACATCCTAGAAACTACATTCCATACCCACATAGTCACATAAACATGTTATCACATAAGCACATAATATTACACTAAGTCTCTATCAAACGAGACGAACCCATTGTGATTCTAATCACTTCCCACGTACCCAAAGTATTCGAACCCGGTACGCTCTGATACCAAGTTGTAACGCCCTCAAAATTAAACCCATAATAAATAACATTAACATGCATCATTATATTAAAGCAAGAATATAATTCCATTCATCAGAGTGTTACGAAATAAAACATCAGAGTAAATGCCCTACGGGCTTACATCTTGCCAAGCCAACACTTGGACACAAATCCATGAGTTCTAACTCAAAACAAATAAAGCCCTAGGCTTGAGTGTTTACATATAAAAGCAAATAAACTAAAAACAAATCTTCGAGTTCCAATTCCTCACAAGCTAAGTCCTTGGAGGTAGTGAACCATCTGCACCTGAAAATGAAGTTCCCATATAGGGTGAGCCACAGCCCAGTAGAGAAATACTAAACCAAGCATAAGAATTAACTAAAGTATTAGCATCTGATACATGGTTAACACATTATATTCCAATTACAATTTTCATGCCACGAATATCTATATTGCCTATGACACATTGCCTATGTCACATCTTACCTTCCCCTTATGGCTCAGAACCTGGCCAAATAACTCAACGGGAATTTCATCTCTCATTAACAATAATTTAACAGGGATAACAAATTTAGTTAAACCTCTCTATAACATAACAAATACACATGCTGGTATTGTTTCAATCATAACCACAGTCACTTCCATACTTCCCAACTGATACACATGGTAGTAATGTATCATATCAACAATAAATAGAAATACTTCTATTAACAATAAGCACACATGTATGTGATGCTAGTGGAGTCCATCCCCTTTCTCCTCCCAACAAATCTGGTTTAGAGGTCCATCCCCTTTCTTCCCCTAAACCCCCCCAACAAATTCGGTTTAGAAGTCCATCCCCTTTCTTCCCCTAAACCGGGAGTTCATCCCCTATCTCCTCCAAAACCAAATGCATATGCAACATAATCAATACTTGCCATATACAACACATAATCAATACAAGTAATGTTCTGTATTAATTCAACAGTCAAATAGATGACTCAATTCCAGTTATACCTAAGCCACATGCAAGGTCTACAACAATCAATGGCTATCCTCCACCGATAGCCCAAAACAATTATTTCTAAACAGAAATAAATATACAATCCATATAATCCCAATTCCACAGATGAGTAATTAAATATCCAACTACATCAATTTATCTCATAATCCCCCAATTTCATGAATTAAACTCAATTCCACAAACTTCCCTTAAATTAATTACACAAATTAATCTAAGTCAAAACCTAGGGTTTCTCCCAAAATTACCAAACTACCCCCATATACCAAAATACCAATACTTATGGTTAAAGCGTATAAATGGAGTAGGAAATCCCTACCTCGAAGTAAATACTCAAAAAGAAGAAAACCGGGATGAAGCCCAAACTCCAAAGTGCTCCAAATCAACAATTTCTCAGATTAAATGGAAGCCTTCGCTCTCCTCTACCTTTTTAATGAAGCAACTAGGGTAGGAAATCACTCTAACTAGATCAAACCTAGGAGAGAAAGTGTTTAGAGAAGAAGAGAACTCGGAACTTAGGGTTTTTGGGTCGAAAGATGTGTAAAAAATGTTTTAAAAACCGTAACTGCGACTTTATACTGGACAGGCTCGCTCGAGCGAAGACATGGTCGCTCGAGCGACCAGACACAAGGAAAGCTCGCTCGAGCGAAGAGAATCTCGCTCGAGCGAAGAATGTAATGCTTCAGGTCTGCAACCCAGAAGCATGCTCGAGCGACAGAATGCTCGCTCGAGCGAAGGAATCGAAAACATACACCTCGCTCGCTCGAGCGAAGGAAGCTCGCTCGAGCCAAAGACAACCAGTTCGCTCGAGCGAAGAAAAGCTCGCTCGAGCCAACAAACACTGCGTTCAGGTCTAGTACTGGACGCAATCTTCGCTCGAGCCAAGAAAGGCTCGCTCGAGCGACGGACCAAAAAGGAAGACCTCGCTCGAGCGAAGAGAAGCTCGCTCGAGCGACCAAGCCAAAAACTGAACATCAACACTTGGTTTCTAAGCCCAACCAACCTGCAATCAACCTGCTCAAAACATCCTATAACCCAAGAATAAGGAATCAAGGGACAACAACAACAATAATATGACAACGGAACCCACGGAACATAAGTCCGAATACAATAATCAAATGGGAAAAGACCGGGATCGCTACAATTTTGATTTTTGTGATTTTAAAATTAGATTGATTTTGATCATAAATTTTTAATTTTGTCATAAATTAGTTTAATTGATTATAATTATTAATATTTTTTTAATG
>CM069905.1:77170846-77323238 GCA_036172215.1 Camellia granthamiana | reverse complement strand
ATCCCATCCCGGGGATGTGTTGTAGCTTGTTCATGAGGTAGACGGATTGAGCACTGACGTACATACCTTCATTTACAGCCATGATGTTTTGCACAACCCGGGCCTCGGCCAGAGTAAATCCTGATATAAACACGTCCTCCATGCCGTGTTCGATCTCTAGGACTGGTGTGGATACCTCCGGAGGTGGATGGATCGATGAATTCCCAAACACAATGGCTACTCCCTTTCCACAGGGGTATTTCACCATTTGATGCAGAATAGACGAGACAGCCTTCACCTAGTGTAACCACGGTCGCCCCAAAAGCAGATTGAAAGTTGCAGGGACCTCCAAGACATGGAAATCTATCTCGTGCTGTCCAGGCCCAACCTTGGTTTGGATTTTGACAGTCCCCATCACCTCTCGACTTGTATTATCGTATGCTTTGATCACCTGAGTGGTTGGGACGAAGTCCGCGGGCTTCAACCCGATTGCATATGTTGTTCTGGCTGGGCAGACGTTGATGGCAGACCCGGTATCAACAAGTACCACCGGTATCCACTTGTCTCTACATTCCACAGAAATGTAGAGAGGTTTGTTATGATTCACGCCCTCAGGCGGCAGCTCTTTGTCCGAAAAGGTTAATGCCGGGGAACCCCCTCCCGGAAAAACCAGCCCGACCAGTTGCTCTGGTGTAGTATCGATTGAGAGTTTGGCCTTGTCCATGGCAGATAGGACAGCTTGCCTGTGTACCCGTGAGGCCATAAGCAGTCCCCAGATGGAGATGTCTGCTTGTATCTTCTTTAATTGCCTCAGCACAGCTTCTTCTTCAATCTGTTTCTCTCTTTGTTTCTCAGCTTCCTTGTCTTTCCTCGATGCCTCGGGTTGGTCTAAGTGCGGGGGCTTGAAGTACCGCCCACTTCTAGTCATGTGGTCCACCTCGTCGAGGTACCAGGTGTCATCCGGCTGAGCGCCTGCCCAATCTTCGTCTGTGTGGGCAAGACATAAGTCGTCGTCTTCCCACCACATCCCGTTAGCATCCAAAAGACACCTGTCTGGTTCTGGCAGATTCGTACTCTCAGTACCTTCATCCCATATGCTCGCAGCATGTTCTGTTCTTGTGCCCACAACACTCTCAGCCCCTTCATGGGCTTTTGCCTTTCTGATTCTCTCGGAATCCCAAAACTTCTCCTGTTCTGTCTGCGTCGCTGCAGTTTGCTGTTCCACTGTCTTTGCATCCACAATGCTTAGGTCTCGAGCGAAATTCTTTGTACCGGCGCTCTCCGGCAATTCATCCTGACTCTCGGCCCTTCCGGCCACAGTTGGTACCCTTGCCCCTGCCGGGCTCTGTTCTGATTGAAACTCCACAATATCTGGCTGATCATCTAGCCACCCGATGGCCTCCGCCGATTCCTCATATTCAAACCAATTGATTGTTGCATCTCCTGATTCTTGGTCGTTGAAGAACTGGAGGTTGGCGAAGTCCTCCTCCACTGTTGCTAGATCATCTGCCCCCTGTTCAAGTCTGTCCCCCTAAATCATGCACAGTTCAGCTTTTTCCGGCAGCCCCACACTCGGCTCAAACTGGCCCACTGATAAGATGTACTCGCTTGGATCATAGGCTCTTACAGCAAGATTCCCAGGCTGTTCTGTCCCAGACTCAACAACTCTGTTCTCCTCTGAAACCTGCCCTGTCCCCTCTTCAGTGATCACCACCTTTGACTCAGATTGGGTTGTGAAGGTGTCCAACATGCACAAGTCAGTGCAGTCGGGAAGGGTCACCTCTGGCTTGGGTAGGTGGGAGGGAGTAATATAGATACTGGGATCGTAGGACACGTCCCCAGTTTGGATGAGATTGACTCTTTTGGGCGGTGGAGCTTGGTTATGTGCGGGGAGTGGGTTGGTTGTGACGTTGGGTCTTTCGGGAGGTAAAATGATATTCTTGTCAACGAGGTCCTGAATCTCGTGACGCAGCCGGTAGTATTGATCTGTATCATGGCCATGCTGCTGGTGGTAGGCACAGTATTTGGCTGGGTTGTGGGAAGGGGGGAGTGGATTTGGGAGTGGCCTCGGCTCTAGGGGTTTTAGATGCCCCTTTTTGATTAGAACCCCGAGAGCCTTGGACAACGGCATGTATAGTGGGGTAAAGGTTCTTTGGCCTCTGGGCTGGAATCTCGGGGCTTGGGTACTGCTCCCGGATGTACTGGAAAAGGGGGTGGCCGTCATGGGCCTTGATTGGGGAAGGGGAGTAGTGGTGACCATACTAACCTCCGAAGCTCTTGTATTAGCAGCGCCACTCGGGCCTGCGTTGTTGTTACGGTTAAATGTTCTCCGGGATTGCTCCCGGTCCTGGTCGATCAGACCTTGCTTCATCGCATCCTCGATCTGTACCCCCATCTCGTGTAAGTCTGAGAAGGTGGGAAAGGGGAGTACGATCATCTTCTGCATGAGTTTTGGTTGGAGATTGCGCACAATCATCCGAATTTGATCTTTGTCTGTAGGTCTCAAGGTCATCATCGATGCCTTTGCCCTCCATCGAGTCACAAAATCTGAGAAAGTTTCCTTGGCCTCTTGCCTCGTCGTTTCGAGATCACGAGTTGTAATCTCGATCTGTGTATTGTACGAATACTGCACAACGAAGGCCTCAGCCATCTCATCCCAGTTTCTCTTTACCTCATCTTCTAACTTCACGTACCAAATGGCTGCCACACCCGACAAAGTTCGACCAAACAGGGAAAGCTTTTGTGGTCGGGTTAGGCCCATTGGCCGCAGGATGTCTGAGAATAGCCGAAGATGGACCATAGGATCCCCGGACCCATCAAAACGATCAATCTGTGGCATCTTAAATCTGTCTGGCAATGTTATGGCCACATCGGTGTACCCATCTTCGATGTCTGGGATGGCCTTCACCCCCTAGGACTTCTTAAAGAGCTTCTCCAGTTTGCTCAATTTCAGAGCTGTATGGTCTATCTCGAACTCGAAGGGAGAGTCCGGATGGTTGGCAGGTGTATGGGTCTTGGACAGTTGAGGCAGAAGCGGGGGCGGAGCCAGCCCCGTTGGATGGCCTGTGTCCTCTTGAATATTCTGGGCATTGGGTAGGGTGTTCTGGGTGTTCAGGGGGGTATTCTGGGGATTTGGCAGGGCATTCTGACCAGTGGATGCCTGCTCGGGTAACGGAGCTCCAGGTGGAGGAGGAGCTGGGTGTGAGGTTGATGTTCCGGTTTGCTGCTGGAGCCTGGTAATGAGCTCAGCCTGTTGGGCCATGACTGTGGCCTGTTGCTTAGAAAATTCCGCTTGGCGGATGGCATCCTTTTGCATCTGTCTCATGCTCTCTTGCATTTGGCGCATCATCGCCTCCATCCCTGATGTATTCGGCGGATCCATCTGAATAACCGGTAAGTGTATCTCTATAGTGGAAACAGAAACCTCAGTCCGACTGTTTGCTGCTAAAGTAGACTGCTGCCCCGGTAATCTCTGCTCTGACACACTGCGCCTCCTCGGCCTTCTTCTAACAACCGGGGGTAGAGAGTGGAACACTGGATGTCCGTCAACCAGATCCTCGGATCGAATGAGTCGGCGACCTCGTGTCCAAAGTGCTTGGGGTATATCTATGGGTTCAGAAGCAATTGTGCTACAAACCTGCCCTAGCAAAAAGATAAATAAAGCGAAAAGGAAATAAATAACCAGATAAACGGACAGCATAACAGCTTAAATTAAATACACAACACACAGTCGGGCATACAACACACGGTTGATAAGCTGGGTATACACTGTCCTCAATCACTGATTACTGTCCCTATATCACTGTTCCCCAAAACCGAATCTGATATCCGCAGACAACTGATTCTCAAATGACTGGCTGATGCCCGCAGGCCTGACGCCCAATCTCAAAAACTGATGCCCGCAGGCCTGATGCGACTCATAAACTGATACATGCATTCCCTGTAGAGACGCACTCTAACAAGCACATAACAGATAAGTGAGAGCCAAAACACCCCTATGTTGGGGTAGGGTTTCCCTGTCCTATTTTGTCAGGAGCTAGGGTTTCACTACGCACGCAGCGGCTTCAAACAACCTATAAACGGGTAAGCAACCTGTCCTAGTTTGGAATGGTCACTATGGATCCGAATATGCACTAGGTCGAATGGTCAAAAAGGGTGCCCCGGTAAAACCGGGGTTTGTGTTCCCATGCTGTCAGAGCCCAGAGCCGATCAGCCTTATGGTCATGCCTTGACAAGACAAGCCTCCGGCAAATCGTTCGGGAATGGCATATGGCAAACACGGTGTCCTAGGCGCACCAATGCAAATGCAATGCAAAGAAACACACAAGTGTAGTCAAAACCAGATATCATGAATTCGAGTTAAGTTCTCTAAGTCCCCAGCAGAGTCGCCAGAAACTGTAGACGTCCCCCGAACGCATCCCGGGGGCGAGGAGTGCGAGTCCCCCCCGTTCTGGTTCGATGTTGGGTCACTACAGTTCAAGGACTCAAATGTCACGGTTCTTAATCTTGAACCAAAGAGTCCAAATCTGGCAAATCGTTTTGAAAACAGATTTTTTGAAAGAAGTGCCAAACATGGACTGCTTTGCCAGATACAGAGTCGCCACCTAAATATTTTTTATGGGAAATTTAGGAAACCCTGACTCGGTGCCAAAGGCCACGTGTCCGTCATCACCAAAGTTGCCTCGGCTCGGGAACTTGGGTACGATTGGGGAAGGTCACTTCGTGAGCACCCCCGCTTGCCCGGTCCAAGACCGGCCTCTACTAACCATGATATCTGTTTTGAAAACATTGTGTGTTCTTATTCCGGTTTATTAGCCTAGGTTACTATGTGATGCGCACAGCATACAAGTATAGACTGAGTCGCCTGAATTGGAACAAAACATTTCATGTTTGTTTGTTTGAAAATGGTTTGCTGGTGCTACCCGCAGGTAGGCTAAGACGTGGATTTGCCACCCTCGGGTGGGCTTAGAAAACAATGATTTTGCCACTATCGAGTGGGCTTAAAACAAACAGTCAATGATTTGTTCCAATCCAAATAATTCACCCTCCACCCACAGGCATTCAAGGCAGTTATATCACATAAGCATATAGCCTCATGGTAAGCATGCTATTCATGGCAACACTCACACGCATGCAAGGATGCTAAAGCATAAAAACTCACCGAGTACTCCAAGCCAAAACAGAAACTACATTAGAAATCATGCATGATTCTAAGTATGCAGAAATGCTTAATGCAACACATGCAAAAATGCAATTATAGCAGGCTCGGCTATTCTAAACATGGCATATGGAATGCTACAACTAACGCGTATTCAATTTGGAATTGAAATACAAATGCAGTTAGTATGATGCGCCGAGCCCGGTGCATGCAAGACAGATGAATGAATGCAAACATGCTATCATACTGTATGCTAATTGAAATATGCCCTATATCTAACCATCGTAAGCAGGTAAATAAAAGGGAAGAAAGACGTGGGGTTGGAAGACATACATCACACTCACCCACACTTATTACAATTATGCCCTTGCGCAGAGGGTCCGAATAAATATACAGTCCCAAATGAAAGAATAATACAGTCCAAAATATTACAGTCCAAATAATATACAAATTCCTAATTAATTAACTAATTAACTAAGAAAACTGTAAACTGGCATGCAAGCCAGAGACTGCCTTGATTCTGATGAATGCTACATGTTTGGGCTGCTTTGCGCGGAAATCTACGGCGATGCCCCGATTAGCCTCTGTTTTGCAATGTTTCTTGAAAAACGCGCCAAGTCCCGGAAGACTGCTGATCCTGGATTTTGCTGCAACAGAGAGCAGGAAAGGGGCATAGCAATGTATTTCACAAATATATGCATGCCTCGATCCTCGTGCCACCAATCACGCATCTCGATGCATGATGGCCGAGGAGCCGAATTGCACAACTCAATATAGAATGAATGCATATGAATGCTACAACAAAACCTAACTCCATCACGGATAATCCGGAGTGTCGGTGACTTGGGAATTGAGACACATTCCGTCACTCGGAGTACGAAACGCGTCTCGTTTCCCGTGCCCGGGCTAACTCCTATCCCGAACACGATGCAATATGCATGATATGCATGAAATGCAGCTAATATGCAATCCTAACATACCCAATGCTATGAAAATGAAAAGCCTCGAAATACGTGCACACGTGCACGCACACCAAGGAAATGAACCTAAGGCATGAAATGGCATACGTAATGCAAATTGGACTTATACCAACATGAGAGAGCCTCAGCCACACTCACATAAGAAGCCGTGAGATGAAAAAGAGATGCCTCGAAATGCGTGTACACGGGCACGCAAAACGAGGAAATGGCATACGCAATGCCGTATGGGCTTACACCAACACGAGTGAACCTCAGTCACACTCACATAGGAGGCCCTCAGATGAAAAATGAGATGCCTCGAAATGCGTGCACACGGGCACGCAAACCGAGGCAATGGCATACACGATGCAATTAGACTAAAATGGCATACAGAATGCAAAGTGGACTTACACTGACATGAGTGGACCTTAGCCACACTCACATAAGAGGCCGTCAGATAAAAAAAAAAAGAGATGCCTCGAAATGCGTGCACGCGGGCACGCAAACCGAGAAAATGGCATACGCAATGAAATGGCATGGAAATATGATATGCAAACATGCAAATGAATTTCAGCACTGAAATGTGGGGCAAAACAATCCCGAAACATGGCCAAAATGTACCCGATGCATGGAATGATCCCGAAACATGAATTTTGGCACCCGAAAATGGCCTATAGCTACACCAAACATGCATAATTGATACATGATATGAAAAGGCAGAAGCAAGGCAGCCCCAAAACTAGCATTTTCCAGTCTAAAACATGGCCAAACAGCAAGCCTAGATAGGGCAACAATGGCATGCAAAAATAGGGGCCAAGAGAGGGGTATTGAAGTAGATGGTAAATTCAAAACCCAAACAGCAAAATACCCTTCTACAACACTGAAGAAGGACCAAAAATATGAATATTTACAGTAGATGACAACCCCAAAAACAGTATGCAAACATGCTAGAAATGCCATGCAAGATTGAAGCCAACAAAGGCTATAACATGAGGTACCCCAAACATTCATCAAATAAGCAAAGACCCTTAATAAAACATGTTAAGAAGGTCAAAAAATGACCACTTTCAGTTCTGATCATGGTCCAAAAACAGAATCAAAATGGGCTAGCAAAGCATGCAAAAACAAGGGTAAAACATGGATTCAAAGCAAGTGACACATGGAGTATGAAAACAGTGTTGAGCCCTTCTTCAATGTTGAAGAGGGGCTCAAAAAAAGCACAATCTCAGTTCATGAAATGCTCCAAAACAGATCACACGTAGGCCAAACAAATCATGCAAATTTACGGTAAATAGGAGAGATTATGAAGTAAGTGCAAGATAGGGGGCCTAAACAGGGTTGAGCCCTTCTTCAATGTTGAAGAGGGGCTCAAAATAGGCCCACTTACAGTTTACATTATACTCGAAAACAGATCACACAGAGGCTAGAAATTTCATGCAAAATAATGGCATACAAGATGATATTGAGGCAAGTAGTAGTAGGAAGTCCCAAACAAGGTTGATCCCTTCTTTAATGTTGAAGAGGGGCTCAAAATATGCCTAACTTCAGTTAGGGTCGGAGCCCAAAACAGTAAGCAAGAAGGCTAGAAAAGTGATACAAAAATGTGCTACAAAAGAGGGAAAATGGCTTACCCTTGAAGACCAATACTTTTGTTGCTTCTTGGCTTGAGTTGGTGGCTTCTTAGCTGCTGGAAAACCTTCCCTTGCTGCTGGAAATGGAGTGGTGGTGGTGGTGCTTGGTAGTGATCAAGAAATGGCACCAAACTTGAGAAGAATGAGAGAGATAGAGATGGATATGTATGTGTATGCTCCAAGAAATTTTTCTAACCCTAGGGACAGAGCTGGGAGGCTCCTTATATGGACCAAGAGAGGGGTGTAAAGGTGGAGGGAAATGCACCCAAGTGCTTCCCTCCAAAATATCCCCCGGATACAAAGATCTTTTGGGACAAACAGCTATACAGCTGTAAAGTATGCACTGAGGGGAGTATGGCCAGCCAGGTACTTTTGCTGCAAGTGGCCGGCCGGCCACCCCCTATGGCCGGTCGGCTAGGGTTCAAAAGGTTCAAATTGATTTAATGGCCGGCCACCAGATATTGGTGTCCTCCCAGGTCCCCTCAACACAACCATGTGGTTCAAATTTGGAAAATGTAAAACAGGAGAGAGAACAAGCCATTTTTAGGAGGGGTTCAAAAGGTTCAATTGGAGTTACTATATGTTTTTAGGGTCCTCCCATGTGCGTACAACACAAATATGTGGTTTGGGCTTGAAGAAAATGGCCCTAGGGTGTTCAACATTAGCCCGGAAGTGAGAAAAACGGGCGCCGAAGGGCGAAAATGGAACATAACTGGTTGCTGAGGTAATTACTAGCCTCCCACCCTCCAGTGACCTCCCTGGTGATAAAACAGAGGTACCTGCCAAAAACGAACAAAAACCGATGCGAAACGAATGCTCGGGGGCCAAAACACGCAGTTCGGGGTCCCGAAAATAGGCCGTTAAGCACAGAAAGTGGCGTTTGGCCACGAAGTGGGTATCTAAGACCCCAGTGTCCCTCGAAAGGGAGTAAATGAGATACATGCCAAGAACCGGAGGAATCGGAGATGGTTAGGCTGTCCCGAACCGAGGCACACGGCCTGACGGCTTTGAAAACCGGGAACCGGGCTCCGAAATGGGCAAAATGGCCTACGGCCACGAAATGTAGCCCACGGCCACTGAGAGATGGTCTACTGGACCTCTCCCCCCTCAGGAAGAGAAAACCGAGCCTGGTTCGCAAACCGAGGCAAGGCACAGAAGAGGGTTCGGAAGTCCGGAGGCAGGGCTCACGGCCGCGACTCTGAGACTTCTGAACAAGCACAATATGCAACATCGCCGAGCACTCAATCGGTGACGTCTGAGTCTTAAGGTCGGTCAAAAATGGGGTGTCTACAATTGCCCCTCTTTGACAGAACTCGGAAGTCACGAAGTGACGGGAGTGAATGTCAAAGCCCAGAGACGACCCATTTTTGACAAGGCCGAAGACTTAGACAATCATACAAGATGCACAGAGATACGTGCCCGCAGGCAAGGTGGCAAAATGCAAAGCGATATGCAGGAAGCCAGATGTAACTCAATGATCATGCAAATGCAGCAAGCTGTAATGAAGCAAGTATTCGCAAATAGATGCAACAGTTTTAAGCAAGAATGCAAAGCAACAACTACATTTCATGCAGTTAGGAATGCGGAGAGTTTATTCAACTCTCGTCACGTCTCACACGGAGAAGATACAATACCTGCGTGATTCGTCTGGTCGCACAGCCTCAAATGAACCGTACATACAATATCGTGCCTGCAAAAGAGAGAAATTCAACAAGAACAATATGCTAACAACATATATTCAATGTGATTCCTGTGATTCCGAAAGTTTGACACACGCAGTGTCGGCGAGTGAATGCATCGCAATGCGAGAAGGGAACGTGCGTGACAACGCATGCTCAAGCATAGGGAGTATGGTAGTAACAAGAAAACGTGCATGACAATGCAAGATACTCATGAGAATGCAAGTAATGTGCACAACAATGCAAAACAAGCATAAATCAGGATGCGCATTTGTTGCGAAACAACGAGCAAGGAAACGCGCGTTTCGGCGAAGGTGACTCGATCACGGCCTCTGATTCACCTCCCGGAGAGGTTACAACATGTTCAAAAAGGATACACCCTGATTTTGATGAGTAATGATGAGACACATGTCAGGAATTGCAGCTGAAGTTCCGGCGGAGCAATTTCGCGCCAGAGAGTGCACTTTCCTTGAACTTTTTCAGGTCCCGGGAACTCCAATCTTCCTCAAAATTTGCAGAGACCTAGGGGAGCATGTGGGGATCACCACCGGCCAGGTGGTTGCCCTAAGGGAGGTCACCGGCTAGGAACCAAAAAGAGGAAGGCCGGCCAGCCAGAAAAGGTGGCCGGCCGGCCACTTGCCCAAATCCGGGGACTTTTTTGTCTTTTCGCCTCATTTTCTTTATATTCCCTCATCCAATGCCTCCGAGATCACACCCACAGCTGCGAAATCTTCCTCTCTTGCCTCCCAAACCATTTTCTCCTTCAGATCCGCACTTTATACGCGTTTTTCAGCCTCCCACGCAAGTTGTTTTCGCGAAATCTTTCAGTTTTAAGCACTTTGGACCGATTAAATTTTGATTTCGGGGCTTCTTTTCTCATTTTCACCACTTGAGGTAAGTTTGTCTCAATATTTGGAAGATTTTCTCGGGAGTTGACTTTTGTTGACTTTTCCATTTCCCGGGAGTTGACTTTTGTTGACTTTTTCCAATTTTGGCTCATTTTTGCTCATTTTTGCTCCTTTTGCAGATTTTTCGAAATGGCAGGTAATTTCCCTCATGGTGGAGGTCCTCCAGGTGCCGGGGATGATTTTGATGCTATGACGTTACCCCCGAGGGTCCGACCTTTTATTCCAGATCGATACGCCCCGGCGGTTCATGTCCTTCCACGGGCCATTTTTCGTCATTTTACTGACTTCAATGATCGGGCACCTGGAGATCTGCTTCTGCGAGAGCCGGAGCATCACCTTTCTCACGAGGCGCGAGAGGTATTTTACTTTATTTTCTGCATTTTTCTCGTATTTCATGCCTTTGCCATGCTTGAACACACAGTCTAGCCTATGGCATAGTACTTTGCTTGCATCCTGAACATGTGGCTTAAACATTTGAATTTCTGAACACTCGGCTCATTTATTGATTGCGAACGCATGGCACACATTAGTTAAGAATTGAACACACGGCTCAAACACTGGTTTATCGAACACACAGCCCGAATTTGAAGGTGAACACACGGCACACACTAACTAAGAGTAGAACACACCGTCCCAAACTCTAATTTTCTGAACACACAGTCCACATTGATTGAGAGTAGAACGCGCAGTCCCAAACTCTGATTTTCTGAACACACAGCCCAGACATTTGAAGTAAACACGCAGCCCACTGATTTTGAAATTTGAACATGCAGCCTAAATTTTGATTTTCTGAACACACAGCCCAGATATTTGAAGTAAACACGCAGCCCACTGATTTTGAAATTTGAACACGCAGCCTAAATTTTGATTTTCTGAACACACAGCCCAGATATTTGAAGTGAACACGCAGCCCACTGATTTTGAAATTTGAACACGCAGCCCAAATACCAATTTACTGAACACGCAGCCCACTGATTTTGAAATTTGAACACGCAGCCTAAATTTTGATTTTCTGAACACACAGCCCAGATATTTGAAGTGAACACGCAGCCCACTGATTTTGAAATTTGAACACGCAGCCCAAATACCAATTTACTGAACACGCAGCCCACTGATTTTGAAATTTGAACACGCAGCCCAAATACCAATTTACTGAACACTCAGCCCAGATTACAGGTGAACACGCAGCCCACTGATTTTGAAATTTGAACACGCAGCCCAAATACCAATTTACTGAACACTCAGCCCAGATTACAGGTGAACACGCAGCCCACTGATTTTGAAATTTGAACACGCAGCCCAAATACCAATTTACTGAACACGCAGCCCAGATTACAGGTGAACACGCAGCCCACTGATTTTGAAATTTGAACACGCAGCCCAAATACCAATTTACTGAACACGCAGCCCAGTTGATGGTGAACACACAGCCCACATAGATAGAGAGTAGAACACGCAGCCCTAACTTAAATTTTCTGAACACGCAGCCCAGTTTGAAGGTGAACACGCAGCCCACATAGATAGAGAGTAGAACACGCAGCCCTAACTCAGATTTTCTGAACACGCAGCCCAGTTGATGGTGAACACGCAGCCCACATAGATAGAGAGTAGAACACGCAGCCCTAACTCAGATTTTCTGAACACGCAGCCCAGTTGATGGTGAACACGCAGCCCACATAGATAGAGAGTAGAACACGCAGCCCTAACTCAGATTTTCTGAACACGCAGTCCATTTACTTGCGTTTGCACACGGCTCATTCATTTCATTTGTACACAGCTTATTCATTTGATTCTGACACATGCATTGATTCTGAATGCAGGTTGGCTCTCGTACCGCGCGAGGATATGGCTCCACTGCTGCGAGAGAGTGGTACACTGAGCTTCCGGAGGCTGTCCGGGACTTAGTTGATCTAGCAGGGTTCGGGGCCTTCTGCGTAGGGTTATCACATTGTCCTGCCAGTAGGACACTGTTAGCCGCTTTGGTGGAGAGGTGGTGGGACACCACCAATTCCTTCCACTTTTCTGCCACCGGGGATCTGACCATGACCCCGCTTGACTTTGCTGTGCTGACTGGCCTTGATGTGGGAGGCTGGCCTATCCCCTATGATGAGGACATGGGCCAGTGGGAGGCCGCTTGGATGTATTTGCTGGGGGCTCGCCCACCTGTTGATAGAGCTTCGGGGAGAGTCCGATACACCTGGTTCTCTTCCCATTTTCGGAGGCCGGAGATGGAGCCTGAGTCTCCTGCGGAGGCTGAGCAGTACGCCCGCGGTTTCCTTATGTTCCTCTTTGGCACCACTCTGTTTGCTGATAGGGGGAACACCGTCGGGTTGTATCTTTTGAGTGCCTTGGTGGACCTATCACAGGTCAATCGTTACGACTGGGGTGGCGCCGGCCTGGCTACCCTCTATTGCTACATAAGTGCTACCTCCCGCGGGCAGGGAGACTTACTCGGCGGCTATTGGAGAGCCTGGGAGGTACTTTCTGTCCCTTTTGATTTACGTTTCTGCCTCAATTATTTGTTCATTGCACACACAGCGCACTTTACATCCTGTATTTCGCACTCAGCATTTTGTATTCACATTCTGCACTGTTTTCCACAGTTATGGGTCTATGTATATTTTCTGACATTAGCCCCGGAGATGGTGGTGGCAGGGCCCCTTATGACCCCGTATTCCTTGGTATTCGAGGGCGAGCACCGACCGAGACCCCGAGAGACTCTTCCTTACCTGCGGCAATACTTTGACACTGTTCGGACGACAGAGGTATTTCAGAACTCTCAGCTTTCTGTCGTTTTCATCTTTGATCTGCCTTGTATATTCCCTATTTCTGATTGATTCATGCACTGGTTATCCGCAGATCACGTGGCAGCCCTGGGCGGCCTTGGGCGACGGTGTCCGATTTCAATATACTGGAGGATCGGGCACTTCCCAGTACCGGATCCTGCTTGAAGGACCGGTTGGTAGAGCATGGTTCCTGGGGGAACGCTTTCTGCGTCAGGTGTGGGGATACATTTCTCAGGATCCTCCTGCAGCACCTCCAGCCACTATGCGGACTGCTGACAGACTCTCTACCCAGGAGGTCATTAGCGCTATGCAGGGCACCGATGCTTTGCTGCATCTAACGGAGGGGGACTACGCCACTTATCGTCATACATATCTGATGCCTCCCTTGACGGGAGTGCGTGCTCCGCCACGGAGGTCTGCCGATGTACCCTCTTCGAGTCGGGCTCGTGCTACGGACATCCCTTCTAGCAGCAGGGCTGGTACGTCCAGAGGTGGGCGCGGATCGATTCCGCCGATCCCTCTGACTCTTCATCATCCTGGGTGGCCAGACATGCCGACCGAGTTGATGGGGTGGCAGTATGGGACTACTTCTCCGATTCCGATCCCTATAGAGCCTCCGATGCCTGGTCACAGATATGTCAGTGATCCTGACTCACCACCGGTATGTTCCATCATTTTCCATTTATCACACAGACATTTTGGCAGTTGCTTATTCATTGACGACTTGAGCTTGTATCTGTAGCCACCCCGGGAGTACATAGATCAGATGCTCGAGATGGTAGCCTCACTTGAGGGGATGGTCCTGCGTAGAGAGGCGCAGATGTCTATCATGGGCTTCCAGGTACCCTTTAGTTTTCTGGTATTTATCATACTCCTGATGATATGCTGGTTTTGCACATTCTACTGCATTGATAGGCTGTGTAGAGCACATCTGACACACGCCCCACTCACATACTATACTTTCATCTGGTTTTCATATTTGAACTGATGTATTGAACTGTTCATTTTCAGATGCCTCCTGTATATACACTGCCACAGGCTAGACCGCCTGGGCCTTCTCAGGGAGGTAGACCGTCTGGATCTTTTCGAGGTGCTGGACCATCTGGGCCGTCCCGAGGAGCTGGGCCATCTAGGCCTTTTCGAGGAGCTGGGCCATCTAGGCCGTCTCGAGGGGCTCGAGGAGCGGGGTCGTCTCAAAGACGTAGGGCTCATGTTATAGAGCCGGAGCCCGATGAGGATGAGGAGGAGGAGGTCGCAGACCGTCAGTCGGATACATCCGCTGAGGAGGAGGGTTCCGGCCTTGGTTCCGGAAGTGGAGGCGAGGCTGAGGGGGTTCTTGAGGATGACAGCTCCGACCCGGATGGTGATGATGGTGCAGAGGTTGTCCCGCAGAAGAGGATGAGGGGGCCTCCCCATTCCCGCTCCCGAGGGCATTGATGTTGTTTCCTGCTTTATTTTACTTTTTTTGCTAGTAGTTTGTAGCACTTTGCAGATTATTAGGCAGTTTTATTTTCTGTAAAACTCGTACCTTTATTTGTTGTAAAATATGATGGAATGAAACAGCTTTTGAAAAGGATGTTTGTATTTGAAAGTCTTAGCATCGCATCGCGTCATTTTGCACAAAAATAAAATCGAATGGAAATGTGCGCACTGTGTATTCACCGAGTCAGGTAATGAGTCGACACAACAAAACAAACAACTCAACTCGTTAAGAAAAGACAAGATCTTAACAAGTTTACAACTCGATAAGCAAAATACAACAATGTTAACGACTCGATAAACAAGACTTAACAAAATTGCGTAAACAAAAAAGTAACAACTCAAAACACCAAATGTGACAGCTCGACAAAACTTACAACTCGATAAACAAAACGACAACTCGATAAGCAAAACAACAACTCGATAGACAAAACAAAGCGTACATTCAGATGATCTGGGTGACGGAACGCATCCGAAACTGAGAGAAATGGAGGCCTTTGACATCCCCGATGCATCGAGATGCCTCAAATTTCCTTCCGGAGGGTAAACAGGACCAATGAGCATGGTGGGCCCCACTTTGCTTTTGGAGAGCCATAGGTGGCCGGCCGGCCAGTTTTTGAGTCAAAGGTGGCCGGCCTGCTAGAATAGGTGGTCGGCCGACCACTTTTCTCTGCAGCCTCCAGAATTTTGACACTTGTCCCCTGAATAGTGTTTTCTCCTCTATAAAAGCTCCAACTTCGAGATTCATTCATTTCATCACTGCTTTGCACAAAAATGGAGGCATTTCTCTCAGAAAATCTCACATCTTGGATCTCTTCTCTAGATGGCTCGGAAAAGTTGAACTTCTGAGGTTTCGGCTTAAATGCACTATTCCCGCTGAGCCGCACTCCACTGCACCTTCCTTTCCTCCACGCCACGGCGAAGTTTTGGAACCCGGTGACGCACGTTTTCAGCTTCGGCGGTCAAGAGGTTTGTTCCACTTTTGAAGATTTTCAGGTTTTGCTGGAATCCGAGCGCGGCGAGGAACTCTTGCCCCAACTCAACTTTGGCTATGCTCAATACTTAGGGCGGATGTGCGGGCTCTCCGCGCATGACGCTCGGTCTCTGATTTGTAACGGAATGTTGGATATCCTGAGTTTGGTCTACCGATTCTCCGATGCTGGTGACCGCAGCGACCATCATTGGCAAGGCTTCCGACAACATGCTCTCTGTTTGTGCATGTTATCTCATTTTCTGTTTGCCTCAAGCTTTGGAGGATCCAGCGTCCGTCTGATTGAAGTTGCTCAAGGCTTGAAAGAGGGAAAGAGTTGCATCGCCATGACATTGGCCGAGACACTGATGGGCCTGGATGCCTTCTACCGTCGGGAGACAACCAGATTTGCAGGGAGTCCACTACTACTACAAGTAATGTTTCCCACCCGATCTCACACATGTATTTGCTCACATCACTCGGCCCTCAGGCTCAGTTTTTCTCACAAGACCCTTATCTTACTTTTCTCTCATCGCTCATCTCTCTATTCTTTATTCTCTCATTTTTCATCCCTCCCCAGATATGGTTGATGGACAAACTGCAAGTTGTGGACTCTTGCCCTGCTTACTCAGCCCGCGACTACTTCTTTCGACCACGCTTAGTCGACGCCCTTGATGAGGGATGGTGGTTTGAATGGATGTGTAATGTGTCAGCAGATCGCATTGCTTGGCATTGCCCTTGGCTTAATCTCCCGGCGATGAGCTTCAGCATGTCCCGACAGGTCGGGGTTCGGCTGATCGGCTTGACTCACTGTGTATTCTATTTCCCATTCCGTATTCTGCGCCAGTTCGGCCGTGATCAGATTTGCCCACCAGAGGGGATAGAGTATCCGGCTATATTCCTGGTTCGAGGCGCACAGCTGGCTCGGTAGGCCGCAGCGTGGAGAATTAGAGAGCTCCTGGCCCCCGCCCCTACTTTTAGTTATGCTTTGTCTGACGAGTGCTGGGATTGGCTCAATGAGGAGGCACAGACTGGGCCTAGGTCGGCATCGGAAGCTTCAACCAGCTCTGAGAGGGGGCGCAGGGACACCTGACTTGACTATGCCCCAGATTTATTGCTTTATTAGTACTTTCAAGTTTTCGTTATGAATGTAATAAAAAGCAACTTCAATTGTATGCAAGAGCAGGAGAACTCTATTTTGAAATCAATGAAATTGAAGGCTGTGGTACTGAAAATTTCCCGCTTTGGTCCAAAAATGGTCTTAGTTGTGAAAAGATTAATTTGAACAAAGTCAACTTTTATTAAAACTTTTCAAAACTATTTTCGATAAAGATCAGAACTGGACACGCCTGAGATCTGTCACTGAGATGCACAACCCCGGATCCCAGCAACTGGAAAGTTGCCTCTAGTTTGAAAGGTACCACAGCACCTCCTGGCAATGGAAAGTTGCCCCTAGTCTGAATAGCACTGCACCGGAGATTACGATGAATGCTGATGGATAAGGATAACTGAGATGATCAAAATGGACAAAGTTGATCGGGGAAAATGTTTATGGCTGAACTTCAGGATGAAGCTGCCTACGTATCCCAAAGATGGGAATCAAGCCTTACGTAGTTCAGGCTTAGGTTCGCTCGGGTATTTTTACTCTCTTTTTGCGCTCTAACTTTTGCCAAGGCCGCCCTTTGCGGGTTTTCAACCTTGCGAGCTCAGTTTTTATATTTTCAAATTTTTTGTGCTCTGAGTTTTGCCTAGGTCGCCCTTTTGGGTTTTCGGCCTAGCGAGCCTCTCAAGGATAGTATTTCTTCAACTTGTCCATGTTGATCGGTTGGGAAAACTCTAAGCCATCTAGATCCATCAGAACCACAGCTCCACCTGACCAGATTGACTTGATAATGTAAGGACCAGTCCAATTAGGTCTGAACTTGCCCCTAGGGTCGTAGATGGGAGCTCGGTTGTCCTTGAGTACCAAATCTCCTTCCTTTAAATTCCTGGACTTAACCTTCTTGTTGAATGCCCGGGCGATTCTGCGTTGATAACCCTGAACATGGTACAGTGCTTTCAGTCTTCTTTCATCAAAAAGCATGAGTTCCTCAAATCTGTTTTGCTGCCAATCCGCTTCGGCTATCTGGCATTCAGCCAATACTCGTAATGACGGAACCTCAATCTCAATAGGTAGAACGGCCTCCATCCCATAAACCAATGAATACGGAGTCGCCCCAGTTGAAGTTTTGATTGAAGTTCGGTAGCCCCACAGAGCAAACGGCAGCTTATCTGGCCAGTCCCGGTAGGTTTCCACCATCTTCTGCAGTATGCGCTTGATATTCTTGTTGGCGGCCTCAACCGCTCCATTGGTCTGCGGCCGGTATGTAGATGACTTATGAAAAGCCACATTGTATTTTTCCAACAAGTCTATCACTTCCTTCTTGAAGTGGGAACCGTTATCTGAAATTATTTCGTTTGGGACTCCGTAGCGACAGATGATGTTGTTTCTGATAAACTTTGCAACGTGCGAAGCCTTCAACACCACATAAGATTGGGCCTCAACCCACTTTGTGAAATAATCTATCGCTACCAAGATGAACTCATGCCCATTCGACCCCTTTGGCATGACAGCTCCGATCACATCAATTCCCTAGACTGAAAATGGCCATGGCGAAGTCATGTTGTACAGCTTTGATGGCGGGATGTTCATGCGATTTGCATGGATCTGACATTTATGGCATCGCCGAACAAAACCAATACAATCCTCCTCCATGGTGGACCAGTAGTAACCTTGTCTGAGAATCTTCCGTGCTAGCATTACCCCATTCATATGTGCTCCATATTCCCCTCCATGGATGGCTTCCATTAGACTCTTTGACTCTTCGGCATCAACACACAGTTTATGCATTCCCAGATGACCTCTTCTATACAGCTTACCCCCACAGATGATGAACTGAACGGCCAATCTTCTTATTGCCCTTTTGTCCTTGGCGTTTACCCCTGGCGGGTATGCTTCCTTCTCCAAGAAATTCCAAATGTCGTAATACCAAGGGTGTTCGTCCTGAACTTCATCTATGGCTGCAATCGACTCATAGGCTGGTGCAAATTTCTGGTCAATGATGACTGGACGCATCCGGACTCCACACGGGATGTCTATCATGGATGATAGAGTTGCTAAAGAATCTGCGAACCTGTTGTTCTCTCTTAGTAGATGAGTAAAACTTAGCTTCTCAAACCGAGGAATTAGCAAATCCAAGGTTTGGTGATACATCATCATCTTTTCCTCTTTTACTTTCCAGTCTCCTTTAGCTTGAGACACAACGAGGTTCGAGTCCCCAATGACGTCCAGCCGTCTTGCCCCTAGTTCCAGGGCTGCTTCTAGGCCAGCGATGCACGCCTCATATTCTGCTTCATTGTTCGAGACTTTGAACCGGAGTTTGAAGGCTAGAGGGATACAGGAATTGTCGGGCGCTATCAGCAACACTCCTATCCCATACCCATGTTGATTTGACGCTCCGTCAAAGTACATCGTCCAAGTTTCATCGTCGATATGCAAAATGGCTTCATCTGGGAACAAATACTCCACTGCTTCATCCCCCTCAACCGGATGGTCGGCAAGGAACTCTGCTACTGCTCTTCCCTTCACTGACTTGCGTGTGACATACTTGAGGTCAAATTCGGAGAGCAACAGCAACCAACGAGCTAGCCTACCCGTAAGCGCTGGTTTCTCGAAAAGATATTTGATGGGATCGAGTCGTGAAACCAACATTACGGAGTGAGCTAACAAGTAGTGCCGCAGCTTCCTGGTAGCCCATACCAGAGCTAAGCAAGCCTTTTCCAGTGGTGTATATCGGGTCTCATATTCCAGCATTTTCTTGCTTAAATAGTAGATGGCTTTCTCCACCTTGTCTTCTGATTCTTGAGCAAGCATGCAGCCCATCGTGGTCGCCGTTACTGACAGATACAAAATCAACGATTTCCCCGGTTCTGGTGGCGATAAAACGGGCGGGTTCTGTAGATACTCCTTAATCTGCTCAAACGCAGCTTGACATCGGCCGTCCCATTGGAACTTCTTTCCTTTCTTCAGGAGACCAAAAAGTGGTTCACAAGTCAAGGTTAATTTTGAGATAAACCGTCTTATGAATTGCACTTTACCCAGAAAGCCTCTCACCTCCTTTTCAGTCCTTGGTGGGGGCATTTCTAGGATGGCCTTGATTTTGGAAGGGTCGACTTCGATGCCCCTTTGTGTAATCAGAAACCCCAGCATTTTTCCCGCTGTAACACCAAACGTACATTTTTGAGGGTTCAGCCGCAACCGGAATTCCCTGATCCTTTGGAAAAACTTATGCAAGGCGGTGTAGTGGCCCTCTCTTTCTTTGGACTTGACAATCATGTCGTCCACATACACCTCAACCTCTTTGTGGATCATATCATGTAATATTGTGGTCGCGGCCCGTTGATAAGTAGCTCCAGCGTTCTTCAACCCAAACGGCATTACCCTGTAGCAGTATGTCCCCCACGGGGTGGTGAATGCAGTCTTTTCCCTGTCTTCTGGTGCCATCACTATTTGGTTGTATCCTGAGAAGCCATCCATAAATGAGAGCAATGCATGCCCTGCTTTGAAATCTACCAACTCATCGATGTGCGGTAAAGGGAAGTCGTCCTTCGGACTAGCTCTGTTCAAATCCCTGAAGTCCACACACACCCGGATCCTGCCGTCCTTCTTCGGCACCGGAACAATGTTGGCCAACCAAGTCGGATACTCAGATACTAGCAGGAAGCCTGCGTCGATTTGCTTGGTGACCTCTTCCTTAATCTTGAGAGCCCAGTCCGGGCGGATCCTTCTGAGTTTCTGCTTGACAGGTCGGGCCTCGGGGTCAAGGGGGATCCGATGCTGTACAATCTCAGGATCGATTCCAGGCATGTCTTCGTAGGACCACGCAAAAACATCTTTGAAATCTTTTAGTAAAGCGACTAAGCGCTCGCGTTCCTCTGAAGACAACGTGGACCCGATCTGGACCAGCCGCGGGTCCTCCTCAGTACCAATGTTCACGGTAGTGATTTCATCCACTAGGGGTTTAACAAATCTCTCCTGCTCCTGCTCAATTAATCGTTGCAAAACCGGAGAAACTTCGTCCTCGTCGTTTTCAAAATTTTGAAAGTCTGAATTAATACAATAAATTAAGGGCACAGAAAAGTACTCAGAAACCACATCCACCTCATTCTCATTAAGTTCATCCAAATCGTCCGATTCATTTACAACAGACTCAAATGAAAAGGAAAAAGACGACCTAGACAGGACTGTGGCATCCGGGTTAACATCCCCAGAAGTACCAGACTCAGACTCAGTTGAGCTGGAATCTGATTCCGACTCACAAGACTCGGTGGAATCAGACTCCGGCTCACTACCTGACCCGGTGCTGCTGGAAAAAAAATCCCTCCTCGTATTGCCAAGTGAGAGAGGGTGCAATAGATGCATCCAAGATAGCTGCTGGTTGGCTCACGGCCGTTTCATCCCCAATCATGGAAACCTCGGAGTTATCCCTCAAGCACTTATGGTCGATCGGAGGATCAGAGAGTAGACATGCCAGCGTTACCCCCATTTCAAATTTGGTGCCCTCAGGATCCACTGTCTTGCACTGCTCAACCTCAACCTCAGCTGATGGGTTCGTCTGCTCTTCGGCAACATCCTCCCCGGGTAGTTGCAGGTCGAAAAAGATCTCAAAGCCTGGGACGCGCTTCTTCTCCGCGTTTATCCACGGTTCTGGGAAGCCGCAAAATGGAAAATCCTCCCCCTCCCGGACGAAGCGTCCGTTCAGGGTGCCCTGGATGGGCCTATGCATCAAGTCAAATGGCTTCCCAGCCTGCTTTGCTCTGGCTCTTCCGGCCATTTCCTTCCCTTTCCTCACCCAGTCCTCTTTGGTGGGCAAATAACCCAGTCCAAAGGTATGCGGGTTGTGTGGCACTTCGGCCAATGTTGCGACGCCTTTCCTGCCGCTCTTTCCTAATCCCATCCCGGGGATGTGTTGTAGCTTGTTCATGAGGTAGACGGATTGAGCACTGACGTACATACCTTCATTTACAGCCATGATGTTTTGCACAACCCGGGCCTCGGCCAGAGTAAATCCTGATATAAACACGTCCTCCATGCCGTGTTCGATCTCTAGGACTGGTGTGGATACCTCCGGAGGTGGATGGATCGATGAATTCCCAAACACAATGGCTACTCCCTTTCCACAGGGGTATTTCACCATTTGATGCAGAGTAGACGAGACGGCCTTCACCTGGTGTAACCACGGTCGCCCCAAAAGCAGATTGAAAGTTGCGGGGACCTCCAAGACATGGAAATCTATCTCGTGCTGTCCAGGCCCAACCTTGGTTTGGATTTTGACAGTCCCCATCACCTCTCGACTTGTATTATCGTATGCTTTGATCACCTGAGTGGTTGGGACGAAGTCCGCGGGCTTCAACCCGATTGCATATGCTGTTCTGGCTGGGCAGACGTTGATGGCAGACCCGGTATCAACAAGTACCACCGGTATCCACTTGTCTCTACATTCCACGGAAATGTAGAGAGGTTTGTTATGATTCACGCCCTCAGGCGGTAGCTCTTTGTCCGAAAAGGTTAATGCCGGGAAACCCCCTCCCGGAAAAACCAGCCCGACCAGTTGCTCTGGTGTAGTATCGATTGAGAGTTTGGCCTTGTCCATGGCAAATAGGACAGCTTGCCTGTGTACCCGTGAGGCCATAAGCAGTCCCCAGATGGAGATGTCTGCTTGTATCTTCTTTAATTGCCTCAGCACAGCTTCTTCTTCAATCTGTTTCTCTCTTTGTTTCTCAGCTTCCTTGTCTTTCCCCGATGCCTCGGGTTGGTCTAAGTGCGGGGGCTTGAAGTACCGCCCACTTCTAGTCATGTGGTCCACCTCGTCGAGGTACCAGGTGTCATCCGGCTGAGCGCCTGCCCAATCTTCGTCTGTGTGAGCAAGACATAAGTCGTCGTCTTCCCACCACATCCCGTTAGCATCCAAAAGACACCTGTCTGGTTTTGGCAGATTCGTACTCTCAGTACCTTCATCCCATATGCTCGCAACATGTTCTGTTCTTGTGCCCACAACACTCTCAGCCCCTTCATGGGCTTTTGCCTTTCTGATTCTCTCGGAATCCCAAAACTTCTCCTGTTCTATCTGCGTCGCTGCAGTTTGCTGTTCCACTGTCTTTGCATCCACAATGCTTAGGTCTCGAGCGAAATTCTTTGTACTGGCGCTCTCCGGCAATTCATCCTGACTCTCGGCCCTTCCGGCCACAGTTGGTACCCTTGCCCCTGCCGGGCTCTGTTCTGATTGAAACTCCACAATATCTGGCTGATCATCTAGCCACCCGATGGCCTCCGCCGATTCCTCATATTCAAACCAATTGATTGTTGCATCTCCTGATTCTTGGTCGTTGAAGAACTGGAGGTTGGCGAAGTCCTCCTCCACTGTTGCTAGATCATCTGCCCCCTGTTCAAGTCTGTCCCCCTGAATCATGCACAGTTCAGCTTTTTCCGGCAGCCCCACACTCGGCTCAGACTGGCCCACTGATAAGATGTACTCGCTTGGATCATAGGCTCTTACAGCAAGATTCCCAGGCTGTTCCGTCCCAGACTCAACAACTCTGTTCTCCTCTGAAACCTACCCTGTCCCCTCTTCAGTGATCACCACCTTTGACTCAGATTGGGTTGTGAAGGTGTCCAACATGCACAAGTCAGTGCAGTCGGGAAGGGTCACCTCTAGCTTGGGTAGGTGGGAGGGAGTAATATAGATACTGGGATCGTAGGACACGTCCCCAGTTTGGATGAGATTGACTCTTTTGGGCGGTGGAGCTTGGTTATGTGCGGGGAGTGGGTTGGTTGTGACGTTGGGTCTTTCGGGAGGTAAAATGATATTCTTGTCAACGAGGTCCTGAATCTCGTGACGCAGCCGGTAGCATTGATCTGTATCATGGCCATGCTGCTGGTGGTAGGCACAGTATTTGGCTGGGTTGTGGGAAGGAGGGAGTGGATTTGGGAGTGGCCTCGGCTCTAGGGGTTTTAGATGCCCCTTTTTGATTAGAACCCCGAGAGCCTTGGACAATGGCATGTATAGTGGGGTAAAGGTTCTTTAGCCTCTGGGCTGGAATCTCGGGGCTTAGGTATTGCTCCCGGATGTACTGGAAAAGGGGGCGGCCGCCATGGGCCTTGATTGGGGAAGGGGAGTAGTGGTGACCATACTAACCTCCGAAGCTCTTGTATTAGCAGCGCCACTCGGGCCTGCGTTGTTGTTATGGTTAAATGTTCTCCGGGATTGCTCCCGGTCCTGGTCGATCAGACCTTGCTTCATCGCATCCTCGATTTGTACCCCCATCTCGTGTAAGTCTGAGAAGGTGGGAAAGGGGAGTACGATCATCTTCTGCATGAGTTTTGGTTGGAGATTGCGCACAATCATCCGAATTTGATCTTTGTCTGTAGGTCTTAAGGTCATCATCGATGCCTTTGCCCTCCATCGAGTCACAAAATCTGAGAAAGTTTCCTTGGCCTCTTGCCTCGTCGTTTTGAGATCACGAGTTGTAATCTCGATCTGTGTATTGTACGAGTACTGCGCAACGAAGGCCTCAGCCATCTCATCCCAGTTTCTCTTTACCTCATCTTCTAACTTCGCGTACCAAATGGCTGCCACATCCGACAAAGTTCGACCAAACAGGGAAAGCTTTTGTGGTCGGGTTAGGCCCATTGGCCGCAGGATGTCTGAGAATAGCCGAAGATGGACCATAGGATCCCCGGACCCATCAAAACGATCAATCTGTGGCATCTTAAATCTGTCTGGCAATGTTACGGCCACATCGGTGTACCCATCTTCGATGTCTGGGATGGCCTTCACCCCCTGGGACTTCTTAAAGAGCTTCTCCAGTTTGCTCAATTTCAGAGCTGTATGGTCTATCTCGAACTCGAAGGGAGAGTCCGGATAGTTGGCAGGTGTATGGGTCTTGGACAGTTGAGGCAGAAGCGGGGGCGGAGCCAGCCCCGTTGGATGGCCTGTGTCCTCTTGAATATTCTGGGCATTGGGTAGGGTGTTCTGGGTGTTCAGGGGGGTATTCTGGGGATTTGGCAGGGCATTCTGACCAGTGGATGCCTGCTCGGGTAACGGAGCTCCAGGTGGAGGAGGAGCTGGGTGTGAGGTTGATGTTCCGGTTTGCTGCTGGAGCCTGGTAATGAGCTCAGCCTGTTGGGCCATGACTGTGGCCTGTTGCTTAGAAAATTCCGCTTGGCGGATGGCATCCTTTTGCATCTGTCTCATGCTCTCTTGCATTTGGCGCATCATCGCCTCCATCCCTGATGTATTCGGCGGATCCATCTGAATAACCGGTAAGTGTATCTCTATAGCGGAAACAGAAACCTCAGTCCGACTGTTTGCTGCTAAAGTAGACTGCTGCCCCGGTAATCTCTGCTCTGACACACTGCGCCTCCTCGGCCTTCTTCTAATAACTGGGGGTAGAGAGTGGAACACTGGATGTCCGTCAACCAGATCCTCGGATCGAATGAGTCGGCGACCTCGTGTCCAAAGTGCTTGGGGTATATCTATGGGTTCAGAAGCAATTGTGCGACAAACCTGCCCTAGCAAAAAGATAAATAAAGCGAAAAGGAAATAAATAACCAGATAAACGGACAGCATAACAGCTTAAATTAAATACACAACACACAGTTGGGCATACAACACACGGTTGATAAGCTGGGTATACACTGTCCTCAATCACTGATTACTGTCCCTATATCACTGTTCCCCAAAACCGAATCTGATATCCGCAGACAACTGATTCTCAAATGACTGGCTGATGCCCGCAGGCCTGACGCCCAATCTCAAAAACTGATGCCCGCAGGCCTGATGCGACTCATAAACTGATACATGCATTCCCTGTAGAGACGCACTCTAACAAGCACATAACAGATAAGTGAGAGCCAAAACACCCCTATGTTGGGGTAGGGTTTCCCTGTCCTATTTTGTCAGGAGCTAGGGTTTCACTACGCACGCAGCGGCTTCAAACAACCTATAAACGGGTAAGCAACCTGTCCTAGTTTGGAATGGTCACTATGGATCCGAATATGCACTAGGTCGAATGGTCAAAAAGGGTGCCCCGGTAAAACCGGGGTTTGTGTTCCCATGCTGTCAGAGCCCAGAGCCGATCAGCCTTATGGTCATGCCTTGACAAGACAAGCCTCCGGCAAATCGTTCGGGAATGGCATATGGCAAACACGGTGTCCTAGGCGCACCAATGCAAATGCAATGCAAAGAAACACACAAGTGTAGTCAAAACCAGATATCATGAATTCGAGTTAAGTTCTCTAAGTCCCCAGCAGAGTCGCCAGAAACTGTAGACGTCCCCCGAACGCATCCCGGGGGCGAGAAGTGCGAGTCCCCCCCGTTCTGGTTCGATGTTGGGTCACTACAGTTCAAGGACTCAAATGTCACGGTTCTTAATCTTGAACCAAAGAGTCCAAATCCGGCAAATCGTTTTGAAAACAGATTTTTTGAAAGAAGTGCCAAACATGGACTGCTTTGCCAGATACAGAGTCGCCACCTAAATATTTTTTATGGGAAATTTAGGAAACCCTGACTCGGTGCCAAAGGCCACGTGTCCGTCATCACCAAAGTTGCCTCGGCTCGGGAACTTGGGTACGATTGGGGAAGGTCACTTCGTGAGCACCCCCGCTCGCCCGGTCCAAGACCGGCCTCTACTAACCATGATATCTGTTTTGAAAACATTGTGTGTTCTTATTCCGGTTTATTAGCCTAGGTTACTATGTGATGCGCACAGCATACAAGTATAGACTGAGTCGCCTGAATTGGAACAAAACATTTCATGTTTGTTTGTTTGAAAATGGTTTGCTGGTGCTACCCGCAGGTAGGCTAAGACGTGGATTTGCTACCCTCGGGTGGGCTTAGAAAACAATGATTTTGCCACTATCGAGTGGGCTTAAAACAAACAGTCAATGATTTGTTCCAATCCAAATAATTCACCCTCCACCCACAGGCATTCAAGGCAGTTATATCACATAAGCATATAGCCTCATGGTAAGCATGCTATTCATGGCAACACTCACACGCATGCAAGGATGCTAAAGCATAAAAACTCACCGAGTACTCCAAGCCAAAACAGAAACTACATTAGAAATCATGCATGATTCTAAGTATGCAGAAATGCTTAATGCAACACATGCAAAAATGCAATTATAGCAGGCTCGGCTATTCTAAACATGGCATATGGAATGCTACAACTAACACGTATTCAATTTGGAATTGAAATACAAATGCAGTTAGTATGATGCGCCGAGCCCGGTGCATGCAAGACAGATGAATGAATGCAAACATGCTATCATACTGTATGCTAATTGAAATATGCCCTATATCTAACCATCGTAAGCAGGTAAATAAAAGGGAAGAAAGACGTGGGGTTGGAAGACATACATCACACTCACCCACACTTATTACAATTATGCCCTTGCGCAGAGGGTCCGAATAAATATACAGTCCCAAATGAAAGAATAATACAGTCCAAAATATTACAGTCCAAATAATATACAAATTCCTAATTAATTAACTAATTAACTAAGAAAACTGTAAACTGGCATGCAAGCCAGAGATTGCCTTGATTCTGATGAATGCTACATGTTTGGGCTGCTTTGCGCGGAAATCCACGGCGATGCCCCGATTAGCCTCTGTTTTGCAATGTTTCTTGAAAAACGCGCCAAGTCCCGGAAGACTGCTGATCCTGGATTTTGCTGCAACAGAGAGCAGGAAAGGGGCATAGCAATGTATTTCACAAATATATGCATGCCTCGATCCTCGTGCCACCAATCACGCATCTCGATGCATGATGGCCGAGGAGCCGAATTGCACAACTCAATATAGAATGAATGCATATGAATGCTACAACAAAACCTAACTCCATCACGGATAATCCGGAGTGTCGGTGACTTGGGAATTGAGACACATTCCGTCACTCGGAGTACGAAACGCGTCTCGTTTCCCGTGCCCGGGCTAACTCCTATCCCGAACACGATGCAATATGCATGATATGCATGAAATGCAGCTAATATGCAATCCTAACATACGCAATGCTATGAAAATGAAATGCCTCGAAATACGTGCACACGTGCACGCACACCAAGGAAATGAACCTAAGGCATGAAATGGCATACGTAATGCAAATTGGACTTATACCAACATGAGAGAGCCTCAGCCACACTCACATAAGAAGCCGTGAGATGAAAAAGAGATGCCTCGAAATGCGTGCACACGGGCACGCAAAACGAGGAAATGGCGTACGCAATGCCGTATGGGCTTACACCAACACGAGTGAACCTCAGTCACACTCACATAGGAGGCCCTCAGATGAAAAATGAGATGCCTCGAAATGCGTGCACACGGGCACGCAAACCGAGGCAATGGCATACACGATGCAATGAGACTAAAATGGCATACAGAATGCAAAGTGGACTTACACTAACATGAGTGGACCTCAGCCACACTCACATAAGAGGCCGTCAGATAAAAAAAAAAGAAGAGATGCCTCGAAATGCGTGCACGCGGGCACGCAAACCGAGGAAATGGCATACGCAATGAAATGGCATGGAAATATGATATGCAAACATGCAAATGAATTTCAGCATTGAAATGTGGGGCAAAACAATCCCGAAACATGGCCAAAATGTACCCGATGCATGGAATGATCCCGAAACATGAATTTTGGCACCCGAAATGGCCTATAGCTACACCAAACATGCATAATTGATACATGATATGAAAAGGAAGAAGCAAGGCAGCCCCAAAACTAGCATTTTCCAGACTAAAACATGGCCAAACAGCAAGCCTAGATAGGGCAACAATGGCATGCAAAAATAGGGGCCAAGAGAGGGGTATTGAAGTAGATGGTAAATGCAAAGCCCAAACAGCAAAATACCCTTCTACAACACTGAAGAAGGACCAAAAATATGAATATTTATAGTAGATGACAACCCCAAAAACAGTATGCAAACATGCTAGAAATGCCATGCAAGATTGAAGCCAACAAAGGCTATAACATGAGGTACCCCAAAAATTCATCAAATAAGCAAAGACCCTTAATAAAACATGTTAAGAAGGTCAAAAAATGACCACTTTCAGTTCTGATCATGGTCCAAAAATAGAAGCAAAATGGGCTAGCAAAGCATGCAAAAACAAGGGTAAAACATGGATTCAAAGCAAGTGACACATGGAGTATGAAAACAGTGTTGAGCCCTTCTTCAATGTTGAAGAGGGGCTCAAAATAGGCCCACTTACAGTTTACATTATGCTCGAAAACAGATCACACAGAGGCTAGAAATTTCATGCAAAATAATGGCATACAAGATGATATTGAGGCAAGTAGTAGTAGGAAGTCCCAAACAAGGTTGATCCCTTCTTCAATGTTGAAGAGGGGCTCAAAATATGCCTAACTTCAGTTAGGGTCGGAGCCCAAAACAGTAAGCAAGAAGGCTAGAAAAGTGATACAAAAATGTGCTACAAAAGAGGGAAAATGGCTTACCCTTGAAGACCAATACTTTTGTTGCTTCTTGGCTTGAGTTGGTGGCTTCTTAGCTGCTGGAAAACCTTCCCTTGCTGCTGGAAATGGAGTGGTGGTGTTGGTGCTTGGTAGTGATCAAGAAATGGCACCAAACTTGAGAAGAATGAGAGAGATAGAGATGGATATATATGTGTATGCTCCAAGAAATTTTTCTAACCCTAGGGACAGAGCTGGGAGGCTCCTTATATGGACCAAGAGAGGGGTGTAAAGGTGGAGGGAAATGCACCCAAGTGCTTCCCTCCAAAATATCCCCCGGATACAAAGATCTTTTGGGACAAACAGCTATACAGCTGTAAAGTATGCACTGAGGGGAGTATGGCCGGCCAGGTACTTTTGCTGCAAGTGGCCGGCCAGCCACCCCCTATGGCCGGTCGGCTAGGGTTCAAAAGGTTCAAATTGATTTAATGGCCGGCCACCAGATATTGGTGTCCTCCCAGGTCCCCTCAACACAACCATGTGGTTCAAATTTGGAAAATGTAAAACAGGAGAGAGAACAAGCCACTTTTAGGAGGGGTTCAAAAGGTTCAATTGGAGTTACTATATGTTTTTAGGGTCCTCCCATGTGTGTACAACACAAATATGTGGTTTGGGCTTGAAGAAAATGGCCCTAGGGTGTTCAACATTAGCCCGGAAGTGAGAAAAACGGGCGCCGGAGGGCGAAAATGGAATATAACTGGTTGCTGAGGTAATTACTAGCCTCCCACCCTCCAGTGACCTCCCTGGTGATAAAACAGAGGTACCTGCCAAAAACGAACGAAAACCGATGCGAAACGAATGCTCGGGGGCCAAAACACGCAGTTCGGGGTCCAAAAAATAGGCCGTTAAGCACCGAAAGTGGCGTTTGGCCACGAAGTGGGTATCTAAGACCCCAGTGTCCCTCGAAAGGGAGTAAATGAGATACATGCCAAGAACCGGAGGAATCGGAGATGGTTAGGCTGTCCCGAACCGAGGCACACGGCCTGACGGCTCCGAAAACCGGGAACCGGGCTCCGAAATGGGCAAAATGGCCTACGGCCACGAAATGTAGCCCACGGCCACTGAGAGATGGTCTACTGGACCTCTCCCCCCTCAGGAAGAGAAAACAGAGAAAACCGAGCCTGGTTCGCAAATCGAGGCAAGGCACAGAAGAAGGTTCGGAAGTCCGGAGGCAGGGCTCACGGCCGCGACTCTGAGACTTCTGAACAAGCACAATATGCAACATCGCCGAGCGCTCAATTGGTGACGTCTGAGTCTTAAGGTCGGTCAAAAATGGGGTGTCTACACACGCAATCAAGTTGTCCCTTTGAACCTAGATCTTGGGATGTCAAGTCAACTAGGTTAGGTTTTCTGTTCCGGTAACATTCACTAAAGGCCTTGTAACAGCCCCGACCTATGGTTAGCCTATAATCCATGATTCAGAATGCTTAACAAGGAATTAAGATAAAATTATGAATTAATTGTACATTCTTTGTGTTATTTGAGTCTATATTTGTTCATGATAGGAATATCTATTCGTATTTCTGTTTTGATATGCAAATTGAAGGCCTTATCGACATCCGATCACAAAATTGCCTAGGTTAATGTGTAATTTGGAATTTTTAGTAATTTGTGGTAAGTTAATTAAAATCTAATTTGAAATCAAGTAATTAGAATAAAATAATCAAAGCTAATTAGCCTAAAGAAGAAGTAATTAAATTAATTTACTCCAAGCCTATATGAGGTTAATTTAGATCCTAAACTCATCTTTACGCTCTCATTTCTTACCTTGTGGAGACAAAAACGTGAGAGAGGGAGGGAGAAACCTAGAAAGAGAGTAAATTCAAGTTGAAGGAAGGGAATTGTAGAGAATTGAGAGAACTTTTGGAAGAATTAGCTTGGAAACTCTAAGACCTAGTCATCTAGAGCCCAATTGAACACCTAAGATAAGAATTCTAGAGCTCAACGGGACATAACCAATTTCTAAAACCCCGTACAGAATGTCAACCTCTGAACTGAAAGAATTGAAAGTCCAATTTCAAGAACTGTTAGATAAAAAGTTCATTTGTTTAAGTACTTCACATTGGGGTGCTCCAGTCCTGTTTGTTAAAAAGAAAGATGGGTCTTTAAGGCTATGTATAGATTATCGGGAATTGAACAAAGTAACTGTCAAAAACAAATATCCACTATCCCGAATAGATGATTTATTTGACTAACTTCAAGGAGCCCAAGTGTTTTAAAAAATAGACCTTAGATCCAGCTACCACCAATTGAAGTTAAGACAAAAGTCATTGAGAAAACAGCTTTTTGAACAAGATATGGGCACTATGAGTTTTTGGTTATGCCATTTGGAGTAACCGATGCACCTGTAACCTTTATAGACCTAATGAATAGGGTTTTCAAATCATATCTAGATGAATTTATTATTGTGTTTATTGATGACATTTTGATTTATTCTAAAAGCAAGGAAGATCATGAAAATCATGTGAAACTTATGCTACAAACTCTGAGGGAAAGGAAACTATATGCTAAATTGTTCAAATGTGAGTTCTGGTTTGATAGTGTAACCTTTTTGGGTTATGTAATCAACAAGGAGGTCATATCAGTTGATCCGCAAAAAATTGAAAACATTGTGAACTGGCCAATACCGACAAATGTATCAGAAGTTAGAAGTTTTCTAGGGCTCGCTGGCTATTACAGAAGATTTGTAAGAGACTTCTCCAAACTTTCCATGCCATTGACACAATTGACACAGAAAAATGTACCATATGATTGGAATGATCAGAGGGAATCCGCTTTTCAGAAATTGAAGACTAGATTGGTGATTGCACCAATTCTGACTTTGCCTAATGATACTGATGGGTTCCAATGCTACAGTGATGCTTCGTACAAAGGCTTGGGATGTGTGCTAATGCAAAACGAAAAGGTAATTGCGTATGCTTCTTGGCAACTCCGCCTATATGAAAAGAATTATCTGACTCATGACCTGGAACTTGCAGTTGTAGTGTTTGTTTTAAAAATCTGACGCCATTACTTATATGGAGCAACTTGTGAGGTGTACACTGACCATAAAAGCCTAAAATATTTCTTCACCCAGAAAGAACTGAACATGAGACAAAGAAGATGGCTTGAGTTAATTAAGGATTATGACTTACAGATTCTGTATCATCCAGGAAAGGCGAATACAGTTGCAGATGCTTTAAGCAGAAAATCTATTAGGAATTTGGCATGTTTGCTTACTGGTCAAGAAGAATTGTTGTATGAATTAGAAAGAAATGAAATTAAGATTGTTTTGTGTGAGCAAGGTGGAATTCTAGCTGCCATCTCAGCTCAATCGATTATAGTTGAGGAAGTTAAAGAAATGTAACTACAAGATGAGTTTCTGAAGAAATCGATTCAAAACCAAGGTCGGGATTGTGTATGAAAATAATATGTTAAAATTTCAAGGTAGACTTTGTGTACCGGATTGTTCTGAATTGAAGAAACGCATTATGGCAGAGGTTCATAATTCTAAATTTTCTATGCATCCAGGAAACACGAAAATGTACAAAGATTTGAAATAGAATTTCTGGTGGCCTGGCATGAAGAAGTGTATTACTGACTTTGTGGCTAAGTGTTTGCACTGCCAACAAGTGAAAGCTGAAAATCAACGGCCCATTGGATTGCTTCAGCCGCTCCTAATACCGGAATGGAAATAGGAGCATATCACGGTGGACTTCATTGTCGGATTGCCTCGCTCCTCTCGAGGTATGGATTCTATTAGGGTTATTGTTGATCGCTTGACTAAATCTGCACACTTTTTGCCTGTCAAAACTTTTTATAATGCAGATAAATTGGCTAATATTTATATGAATAAGATTGAGAGATTACATGGAGTTCTAGTATCCATAGTGTCAGATAGAGATTTCGAGTTTATTTCAAGATTCTGGCAAAGCCTGCAACAAGCCTTGGGAACTAAGCTGAGACTGAGTAGTGTCTATCACCCGCAGACAGATGGCCAATCTGAACGAACCATTCAAACCTTGGAAGATATGCTCAAAATGTGTGTACTAGATTTCCAAGGAAATTGGGAAACCTATCTGCCTTTGGCTGAGTTTGTATACAACAACAGCTATCACTAAAGTATTGGGATGGCTCCTTATGAAGCTCTGTATGGTCAAAAGTGTTGATTTCCAATCTGTTGGGCTAATATAGGCGATAAACCGTTATTGGGATCGGAACTTGTACAAGAGATGACTGAGAAAGTGAAATTGATTCAACAACGTTTGAAAACTGCACAAAGTCGTCAAAAGAGTTATGCGGATGTCTGGAGGCGAGACAGAGAATATGAAGTTGGTGATCATGTGTTTATCAAAGTAACTCTAATGAAAGGCCAAACGCGATTTGGGGTTAAAAGGAAGTTGGCACCACGGTATGTTGGGCCATCTGAAATTATTGAAAAAATCAATTCTGTGACATACCAAATGGCTTTACTTCCAGTTATGGAGAATATGCACAATGTTTTTCATGTCTCAATGCTTCGGGATTTTTTAAGAGATCTGTTACATGTAATTGAGCCAACTCATCTACTTTTGAAAGATGATTATACTTATAAGGAACGACCAATCCAGATTGTCAACCGAAGAATCAAGAGATTGAGGAACAAATAGATTCCATTGGTGAAGGTTGGTTGGCAAAATTATGGAAGAACTTATGCAACATGGGAAATAGAAGAAGATATGATGAAGAGATATCCAAACTTATTTCCATTGGACCCCACGTTCTTCCGAAATGAAGGTAATTCGAGTTTGGAGGACCAAACTCTTTAAGAGGGGAAGATTGTAACAACCCTGACCTGTGATTAGCCTATAATCCATAATTTGGAATGCTTAACAAGGAATTAAGATGAAATCACGAATTAATTGTGCATTCTATGTGTTATTTGAGTCTATATCTGTTCACGGTAGGAATATCTGTTCGTATTTCTGTTTTGGTATGCAAATTGAAAGCTTTATCGGCATCCGATCACGAAATTGCCTAGGTTAATGTGTAATTTGGTATTTTTAGTAATTTGTGGTAGGTTTAATTGAAATCTAATTCGGAACTAAATAACTAGAATAAAATAATTAAAGCTAATTAACCTAAACAAGAAGTAATTAAATTAATTTACTCTATGCTTATATAAGGTTAATTTAGACCCTGAACTCATCTTTACACTCTCATTTCTCACCTTGTGGAGACAAAAACGTGAGAGAGAGGGAGAAGCCTAAAAAAAGAGTAAATTCAAGCTTAATGAAGGGAATTGTAGAGAATTAAGAGAACTTTTGGAAGAATTAGCTTGGAGACTCTAAGAACTAGTCATCTAGAGCCCAATTGAACACCTAAGGTAAGAATTCAAGCCTTTAGTTTTGTAATTGAGTTGGTTCATACATGAATTCAAGAGAATTAAGCTAAGAGATGCTAGAATTAAGCTTAAGAAGTTGAAAGAAGATCAATTCTTACATGTATGTGTATTCCATTGCATTTTGAGCATGTTTTCTAAGAAATTTTCTCATGGATGCAACAATTTGAACTTAGATTTGGGAATTTATCTTGTTTCCCATCAAATACTTTATTTGATCATGTTTTGGAAGATTGGAGTTTATATCAACTCATGTATGTTATGTTTTCCAAGTTTCAAGTATGATTTGAACAATTGGCATGCTTTTGGGCCTTGATTTTGCGAATTGATCTTCAATTCATGAAGTTATACAAGTTTAGTCATGTTTTCTCAAGTTTTGGGCCCAAAGGATGTGCTTTGAAGCTTTGGATTTGAGTTTTGGAGCTTGGAGAGCAATCTGGAAATTCCAAAATTCATGCTGTTCGCTCGAGTGGTGGAGTTTGCACTCGAGAGAAGAATGTGAGCTCCCAGTACTTTTGCAGAGTTTGGGGGTTGACTCGAGCGACAAATTTTCACTCGAGCGACTACCCTTTGTTTTGGACCAATGATTGGCCTCATCGTCTAGTTTGAATACTGCCAAGGCTAGTCTGTTAGCATCTTCAGTTATTCCCATAGTGTCCAGTATTTTCTCTATTTGCCGAAGCCAATTTTTAGCCACTCTTAGGTCTAATACTCCTATGAACTTTGGTGGCCTTTGTTTTCTGAACTCCTAGAGAGTCGACTTCTCTCGTTTTGTCGATTGCTCCTTAATTGTCCTAGTTCTTCTAGAATTTGGTGCCCAAGATTATTAAGGTTATTGGCTCCGGCGGGTACGGGTCCATGCTAATTTCTAGGACGGTTCTGGGTATTATTGCTAGTCTCTGAGTAGTCATTAGCTCACTTATTCACCATTCTGTTTATGGCATGGGATAAGTTGTTTTCTAGATTTCTAGCTAGAGGTAATCTTTCTAGAGACTTGAAATTAAGGTTTAGTTTTCTTAGGGTGTGGTGAAATATTAGAGCAAGTAACAGTCTATAGATATAGATCAAATTGTCACTTCATAAATTTACAATAGGCAAAATAATAACTAGCAGAGTTTGGTTAATAGAATGATTACGAAGTGGAGATCGAAGAGTATGAAAGGGTAATAGCATCAATTAACATAAGGATCATCTGAAATATGGATAAATGATATAATGGAATGGATGACATTACAGTTTTAGACGTTAATATGGTTAAGGTTATAAAGGAAGTGACTAAGCTAGATATTTAACTTGAAACTGCGTTGGCCGTCCGCGTTTCAAACTGAATATCCAAGATTCGTCACCAAGTAAAGAAAATGAAACTATTTATAAGAAGCCTTGCACTAAATAATCAGGGCTCAAAGGAGGTCAATTTTACAAAAGATAGTATATAAAATAAAACTAGATGGTCATGACTTAATCTTGGAAAATGATGACATCGAATAAAGGTTACGAATACAAGATGAGGGTACGACGATCAATAGAAGATGCGTAGAACTAATAGTACCCCTATTGCGCGATATGAGGCCTTGCTCAAAGTTAAAACCATTTCCCGATCCTAAAATTCGTCCTTATGAGTCGATGTTACTATGCTCGAAATTCGAAGAAACACTCTAAGATAAGTCAAGAAAATTTCTATTTTTTTGATGTCTTTTAGTTAATAGAATAGGTAGTGTTATAATAATATATCATAGTTGGAGCAAGGTAGTCTCTAACCGCAAGTTGAAACACGTTGGTGAGGTTAAAACCTAGGCTCTGATACCAAGTTGTGACACTCCAATTTCTATTTTAAGGGTTAGAGTAACGTCATTAAAGAGTCCTTTGGTCAATAGCTAGGTAAGATCCTGTGGACTCGCCTTTTTCCGCACCCCCGCCTTTCGGAAAGGGTTTGAAAAGAAGGCCTCACAGTTCGGACTCCCATGGTTCTGAATATAGTCTCACAAGTGCAATGTGAAACTGATAATCACCAAAGAGTCCAATCTAGCAAATTTTTTTGAAAAATTGATTTTAAATCAAATAATGCCAAAATGGGACTACTTTGCCAGATTATAAAGTCACCACCTAAATATTTTATTTTAGGAAAAATTTAGGAAACCCTGACTTGTGTCAAAGGCCACGTGCTTGTCATCACCAAAGTTGCCTCGGCTCAGAAACTTAGGTACGAGAGGGGAAGGTCCTAAAATGAGCACCCCTACTTGCCCGATCAAAGATCGGCCTCTACTAACCATGATATGTTTTTTTATAAACATTATGTGTTCTTGTTCCGGTTATTAATCTAGCTTTACTATGTGACGCACACAAGCAAGTATAGACTAGTCGTAAGACTTGGAACAATTCAACTTATATTTGTTTCTGAAAATGCTTTGAATTTGCCACCCTCAAGTGGGCTTAAAGATGCAAATTTGCCACCAAACATAGTGGGCTTAAAACATGATTTTGCCACAACAAAGTGGGCTTAAAACTCACATTCGTCGAATTGTCCCAATTCAAACAACAAGCCTTCATCCACAGGCATTCATGCAATTTGGCATTTAAGCACATAGCCTCATGGCAAGCATGCGAATCATGGCAACACTTACACTCATGCAAGCATGCTAAAGTGTAAAAACTTACCGAGTACTCCAAGCCAAAACAAAAACTAGATAGAAAAATGCATGATCCTAACTATATAAGATGTCTAATACAACACATGCAATGATATAACTAAATAGGCTTGGCTACTTAATTATGATATTTGCAACACTTTGATAGCATGCTTTGAAACACGTATTCAAAGAAGTATTGAAATAACAATGCAGTTTGAATAATGCGCTGAGCCTCAGTGCATGCAAGACAAATGAATGGATGCAAACATGTAAGCATAAGGTATGCTAATTGGAAATGTCCCTAATATAACCATCAAAAGCGATTAGATAAAAGGGAGAAAGACGTAGGGTTGGAAACATACATACACGCATGCACACTTATTACAACATTACGCCCTTTTGAAGGAGGGTCTGAATAAATAAGCTAAGCTAACTAGTTACACTAATTAAGCTAACTATTATAACACAATTTAAATGAATTGACTAACTATTCTAAGCTAATTAATTATTACAAACCGGAATCAAAGAACTAGTTACACTAGCTAATTAATTACAACACTTGTATGAATGAATTAGCTACGACTAACTAATTAAGCAAAGCAAGTAAACAGCCTCGAGGGGCGAAGGATGCATGCATTCTCGGCTTCTCCACCCGAAAATGCCACCGCCTTGCCATTGCAGCCTCTGTTTGCACATGTTTGATCACTGAAAATTGTGCCAACTCCTAGAACATTTCTGATCCCTTTCAGGAGCACACAGAGCAACCTTCTTCATTGATGGCCGGTCAGCTACCAATGGTGGCCGGTCGGCTACTGCTGGTGGCCGTTGGCCATCCCTTCCCTGAACTTTCTTTTTTGCTGCAACAGAGAGCAAACAGGGGCAAAACAGTGTATTCTTATGATTTTTTTTAGTATTCTTAAGGTTTGTATGTATTGTTACTCTCCTTATCATTACACAAGTTCAGAGGAGTACAACTCTTGGCTCTCAAACCATCAATCAAGCATTTTCCATGCATGATGGCTAAGGAACCAAGCTTGTGCAAGCTTAATGAGTGCAAAACAAGACTCAACAAAACCACAACCCTATCATGCATGATCAAGGGTGATAGTGACCAAGGAAAGTGGCACGTTTCATCACTTTGGGTATGAAATGTCCCATTTTCCTCATGTTCGAATTAACGTCCGATCCGAACACATACAATGCAACATGAAGATGCTTTATCTTGTCTTTTTTACTTTTTTCGTTTTTATTTATTCATTTTAGTTACTGATCCATTCTTTAATTGGTTAAGTCCAAAAGTGAGTATCTTCTGATGGAATGTGGGCTTAAACCACAAGTGCGTTGGGTATGAAAGAGACCTCATGCCATTGATAATGAACCCCCCGAAGGGATTAAACCATTAAGCATGAATGTCTCAATTTCACACTTGAGCAAGCGAATGGTTTAAAGCTACTTTCAAAGCAAACAAAAAAGTGAAGAATAGAGGGAGATTTGTAACAACCTCGACCCATGATTAACGCTAATTTATGTTTAAGTATGCCAAATGAGTAATTAAGAAGAAATCCTCAAATTAATTATATGTGCATTGCATCATTTTGTGATTATATCTGTTTAACGTAGAAAGACCTGTTCGTGTTTTCGTTTCGGTTTGCGAATTGAAGGCCTTATCGGCAACCGATTCAGAAATTGACTTGATTTATATGTTAATTAGGATTTTTAGAATTTTATGGGAGGTTTAATTGAAATTTGATTTTGAACGATTAAATTAGATTAAATTAATGCCCACTTAATTAACCATAATTAATTATACTTTTATTCAAGCCTATTTAAGGCACCAATTGAGCTTTCACTCATCTTTTTCCTCCATCTCAATACATTTTGAGCCTAATCAAGTAGAAAATGTGAGAGAGGGAGAGTTGGGAATAATTGAGCTCAAACAAAGGATTTGCTAGGGATGTTGTGAGATTGAAAGAATCTGGGAGTTTCAACTTCAACCTTTGTGAATCCAAGTCTCTAGGTAAGGAATCAAACTCTTAATTGTGTAATTGAAGTAGACCTTACAAGACTTTAAGTGAATTAGGTGAATTCATGAAGGAATTGCACTAGAATGGTGTAGAATTGAGTCATACCATACATGCATGCATAAATTCCCATGTTTTGAGTTTAATCTTCAAGAATTCCCTCATGCATGTTTTGAATTCACTTTAATTTTTGGAAAACATCGAGTTTTATGTTGTTTTGTAGTATGTTGTTTTGTAGCACTTGATCCTGTTTTAAGAAACTTGAGTTCAAAGAAATGCATGCATGTCATGTTCATGGATCATTTATGAATTTTGAGTTGAATTTTGCACAATTGACAAGCTTTTGAGCCATGATTCTTTGAAATCAACTTTCATCCTTATTGTTTTAAGAGTTTTCATGTATTTCCTCAAGTTTTGACCCAGAAAAAATTGACTTTGATGCTTTAAAGTTTGAGTTTTGAGCTTGGAAATCAAATATGGAAATTCCAGAATTTGAATCCACGCTCGAGCGTAGAAGTTCACGCTCGAGCAAGCACTCTGAGTGCCTGCACTTCCGTTCGAGCGACCTGAGGTACGCTCGAGCGTGAAATGTATGTACCCAGAAGTTCATATGTTTTGCAGCACGCTCAGGCGACAAAAGTCACGCTCGAGCGGAGATCGAGCGTTCGTCGAGCGTGAAAAGCAAGCAACCAGTATTTTTTCAAAGTTTACAGTCCACTCGAGCTAAGGAAGTCACGCTCGAGCGAACCTTCACTTTTTGCATATTCACTCGAGCGAGGAAAGCCACGCTCGAGCGTGGACCCTGTTTCCAACAAAATTTGAAAAATGTTTTCAAGTGCATTCTAGCATCTTCATTCCATCCTAGGCACTCCTAGGCCATGTTTAAGACTCCATAATGAGGTTACAGGCTAGAAACACATTAAGCATAAATGAAATAAGTTATGTGCAATCCGAGTGTGTAGATTCAATGTATGAATCTGCTATATTATGCAGGTCACGCGCCTCAGGATAGGTGAATTGCCTATTCTGCCGTCAATTTAGAGCTACCAATTATCTGTGAGCAATAACTTAGTAAAGCTATATTCAAGTAAAATATTTTCCGCTCATGGATTAAGAACTGTTCTATGAAATGTCATGTTTTATGCAATGAATGATTGTCCAAGTCTAACAAGCACTTATGACATTATGCGATGATTTAAGTAATGCCATGATTCAAGTATATGCAAGTTCCCGGTGTTGGAGGTTCCTTATGGGACTAACAAGCTATCTATACCCGGCTGGAGGTTCCTAAGAGGAACTGACAAGTTTATAAGTTCCCAGTCCGGAGGTTCCTTTATGGGGCTGACAAGTTATTCTTACCCGGCCGGAGGTTCTTTATAGAACTGACAAGTATAATTTAAGACGTTCTGCACGTAATCAATCAGTGCTGATGGATGTACTATATAAGACTAAGCATGAACTCTGAATTCTATATATGCTCAGAATGAGAATACGAATGTGAATTTCAGTTTCAGCCATAGTTATGGGACATCATTCATTTACCCCTTTACTTTGTTATTATTCACTGGGCCTCCGCTCACTAGTTATTTATTATGTGTATCCATTATGTGTTTATGTAGGTCTCATGCCTTAGATTGTCTGATCTGTCTGCTTTGTTTGCTGCTACTGGAGCTATCGGTGAGTAATAACTCTGTAAAGGTGTGTTCAACTTTAAGCATCTTCTGACTGATATGATGTGATCTGTTTTCTGAAAAGCTATTTTATGATTAAATGGATGATTGTCTAACTTTCTGAATGTATTCGTGGCATCCTTAGCATCATGTGATATCAAGTCCCTTTATGGGAGTTTTTGAAATGTAAAAGAAGAGTTTTCAAAATGGGTTCTTAAGAAAGGATGTGGGAGTGAGTATGTTGTTGAGTTATGTTGAAATATTGGAAATTTCTCCTAAAAATGGGTTTTTGAAAATAAAAGATGTTTTATTTGAAATCATTAGTGTTTAACCTTTGAATAAGAGTAAAAGTTGTCGGGTTTTGAAAAGATAAAATGAATGTATATGTTGATGATGAGGGTGAAGTAGGATATGCATTATCACTTCCATTTTGAGATTATGAAATTATACTTGTTGCTAGAAATTTATCTGTTGAGTAGAGATATCTATTTTGAGTTGTCGGTGGAGGATAACTTTGATCGTTGTAAAAATTGCATGAGGATTAGGTTAATTATAACCAACTACTCAAACATCTTGCATTAAACATTGTTTCTTACATACACACTGAAAATGTATTATTTTTAAGAAAAATGAGTGAATACTGTGGTGAATCTGGTTAAGGTGTATGGTTGTGGTTTTATTATGATGGCATGTGTGTCCTTGGTGAAAGTCTAGAAACCCGCACGGTTAGGTGTCGATCCTTCCAGTTAGTAGCGATAAAATGGATTTCATAGTGCTTGCATGGCCTACTGGCAGATACGTACATAAAGATTTTCAATGTTTTGTATCCATTGCCTTGTTTTCTTTCTGATTTAAAAAGTATTATTTTATGAATTGATATATATAACTAAGGCATTGCATTGTTTTGAAAGAGAAAGTATAATGTTTTAGTAAATGGCATGCATATACATTCACTATATGATTGTGTTAAGCTTCATACATTGTGTTTAAGTATCTCTACTGGGCTTTAGCTCACCCTTTGTTGAAACCAACTTCCAGGTACTGATGATATGCACCAAGGATTTAGCTTGGGAGGATTGTGGAGGTAAAGGCTCATTTTTGTTTCTTTTATTGTAACTATCTTTTGTACAAGCCTCGGACTTTTAAATTGTTTTGGACTTGATCTACTTTTGTTGCAACGAAGTATTGTCTTGGAAATATGTAGTCATTACGGCATAAACTTATCTGTACTTCCTTTTTTTTTCCAGTTCACTCATACATGTCATATGCTAGATATTTAGGATCTACGATTTATGAATGTGTATATGCATAAGTCATCTTTTGTACTGTAAAGGAATATCAATGAAAGGTTAAGCAAGTTTCTGCTTTTCCATTGAATATTGTGAGGTGGATTGTTGTTATTATTTTATGGTGTTACAACTTGGTATCAGAGCAACCGAGTTTAAATACTTTGGGATCGTGGGACGTAGTTATTACCACAATGGGCTTATCTCGCCAGATAGTATTAGAAGTAGACCTGGTATGCTATGTGATAACATGTTTATATGAAAAGATGAGTATGAGATTTGGTTTCTAGGAAATTGATTGAGTCTACGAGTTTCTAGAAGTTTTGTTAGAAGATCACTTGATCACTGGTAATTCTAACTAGAGCTTTGGTAATGTCGCGGAATGATTATTATTTAGAAAGAAAATTCTTTTGTGACTATGTGACTCGGTGCTTATATGGAATGAATTATTTGTTGTCTGTTGTATTAGGACGTGAGTGAATTAGCTTCGGCACATTTATAAATGTGCTAAATTATTGTGTTACCTTTATTAGAATGTCAGGACGCGAATGTGGTGGTGGTAGGTATGGCAGGCGTAGGTGGCAGAAAGTGCTTTGATTTCAAGGGGTCTTGAGAGAGACACTTATTGTTGATTGAATTTGCTTATAACAATAATTATTAGGCGAGTATTGGGATGGCACCGTTTGAGGCCTCATATGGCCAACCTTGTAGATCACTGATTTGTTGGGTCGAGATAGGAGATGTACCGATGTTGGGTCTGAGTTAGTTCATGAGACAATCGAGAAAGTTGCTCTCATCCGAAAAAGGTTAGCCATGGCTTAAAGCTGATAGAAGAGTTATGTTGATAATATGAGACAACCTCTATCCTTCTAGGTCGGTGACCACGTGTTTCTTAAGTTCTCGTCGAGGCGGGGTTGATTAGATTTGGGAAAAGTGGGAAATTATCTCCAAGGTTTATTGGACCTTTCGAGATTTTAGAGTGGATTAGGGAAGTGGCATATTTTTTGGCCTTACTGCCCCAACTTTCTGGGGTTCATGATGCGTTTCATATCTCCATGCTTTGTGAGTACGAACCTGACCCTTTGCATATACTTGATTGGGCTAGCTTAGAGGTTGATGAGGATGCCTTATACGAAGAGAGACCGATTCAAGTCCTAGACACCCGAGAATAAGTGTTAAGGGGTAAGACCATACCGTTAGTGAAGGTGTTGTGGAGACGCCATGGAATTAAGGAGGCTACGTGGGAACATGAGGTTGAAGTTCGCTCCAAGTATCCAGATTTGTTTGTGAATGGTTAATTGATTTGAGATTTTAATGCTCTCTCATGTTGTTTTGGGAGTGAGCACCGTTATTGTTAACTACTTGTTATTAAAATTGTTGTCATTTTGGACATGAAGATTGTTGTTGAATTATCAAAATTGTTATTAAATTTCATGTTTATGATCATTGTATCGGTTGTTGTTGAGGTAATGGCTATGGCTCTATTGGGCATATAATGGTCATTTTGGAATATTATTGAGAATGTGATTTACTGAGTTATAATTAAGTTGTTGTTGAGTTCTCTTTTGCATTGTTAGTCATTCGGAGTGTAACTACGTTGTTGTGTTGTTGTTACGGTCGTTGGGGTTTTGGAGCTTTGTTGAGAGGGTATTCAAATTTAGGAGGTGAAATTTCCTAAAATGGGGAAGTTGTGATGTCCTGGGTATATCACCTGTTTCATTCTCCTTTTAATTTCATTTAAAATTTTTAATTCAAGACTTTAATTTCAATATAAGGTCTCATCGGCCGTGTAGGTTTGCCACGTTCCAAAAATTTTCATGTATTAGCATCCTAAACTAGTTTTGGGGTCTAATTCCCTTGTTTTTAGTGTGGAGGAGGACCAGAGTGGAGAAAACCCTCGTTAAAACTTAGGATCGCATTCTGGTAAACAAAATTGCATGTGTAAAGAAGGAATTGCACGTGCGGGAGATAGGCTGCACGGGCTGAAAACAGGGGAGGCAGACTGAGGTATACTGCAATAAAAGCACGTGCAGGCCGCACGTGTGGTGCACCTTCCTGCACGTGCGTTGGGGACTTCTGCACGTGCGGCTAAAGGTGGAAAATTTTGTTAATTCCTTTCGCTCTTTTCGACCCTCAGAATGTGTTAATATGTCCATTTGATGCTTCTGTAATGCATTTAATTGTATGGAACTTAGTGATTCGAACATTTGTTAAATAAGAGACAACTAAAGAAAAGTGCTGTACTTACGAGTTATGTTCCATGTGTATGGCATGTGCAGGAGGGGACCGTTGTTCATCCACATCACAGTGAGTAATAGTAATATACTGATATGTTTCTTACACGTATTGTACTCACCTGTGTTATTCAATATCTATTCTATTTTGCTCTCAAATAGCTTATGTCATATGAGTTATGCTTAATAAAATGAATGGAATGATAGGATGTTGGCATATAATATATGGACCTGAGGCCGTTTTGTTCTGTTGGGAGTAATGGGCCCAAGGCCGTTCTATATCACATTGGGCCTAAGGTTGTTCTGTTCTAAGTGGGCCCAAGGCCATTCAGAAATGGAAACGTACATAAGGTTTACTTGAAATTGATGAATCTACACTGCAAGATTTATGCTCGCACACACAATCTTTTGCATTGCTATTATTCACTAAGCCTTGCTCACCCTGTTTTATGAACGTTTTTGTAGGTAATCAGGCCACAGGTCAACCCTAAGTCAGCCGTAGGTGCCTTTTTGCTGAACTTATTTTGCCGAATCACTTGAAGTGGCCTTTTGCCCTTTTTGGCAGATTCCGTATATTGGCATATGTAGCTAGTTTTGGATGAACTGTCGTAGATACTTTGTCAATATGTAATTTTTGGGTCGCTCGCTACCCTTGTACAGACTTATATGGGTGAACTCAATACAAGCATGTGTGTGTATGCTATATTGTGTTAAAATCCTGGCATTTATACACAGCTTAATGGATGATATATTTTGATATTATATTTGATTCCGTTTAGGCCCCAGGGTTGTATCAAACTTCAATGGAGTTTTGAGGCCTAAGTCTAGGTCGGTCATGTCCAAACTTTTAGGGGCAGGTTTGGGTCATGACAGAGGGGAGGAATCGCACGTACAGCTTAGGGTCTGTACGTATGGGAAAAGGGCGCTGCACTTGCGTAAATGTTTAAAACTTCGAATTTTTTTTCTTTTTTTCCTCTTTTAAGTTGATCTCCTTCCCTTTTTCTCATTACTTTTGTTTCTCCCTCTCTCTCTCTCTCTCTCTATATATATATATATATTTCTTTTTCTCTTCCTTCTCTCTATAAACACTCAACAACCTCCATAAATTCTTCATTTCTCCAAATCCATTAGAGATTTGACTGTAATTCCTTCATCAATTTTGTAGAGCTCATCGAGGGCTACATCTTGTGCGGTGGAGATCGGTTTTCAATACCATTCTCATCTTTTCTCTATATCTTGAGGTAGGGATATTCTTTGAGTTATATATATGTCTTAGCACGTCTATGGTGATTTTGATGATATTTTGATGCATGTTGAGTTAGGGTTTAGTTTTTGAGATTTTACATGTTTCAAAAAGGGTCATCTCAAATGTTTTTCTCCAAATTTTTGAAAATTTTAAACTATGATGGTGTTTTGAGAGCTTTATTCGGTGAAAAACCTTTTCAAAATGAAAAACCCTAATTTTGCGAAAACCCTAGTTTTGGAAAACTTGGAAAAAGTCGGGTTTTGTGGAAAACTCTTGACATGTTGGGTTTCTATTTGAGAAATATGAAGAAATTTCATTGCTTGATACATTGTTGAGATATCCATGAGATGAATGAATTGTTGTTAGATAAATTACCATGAAATGGCATGATTGAGATATGATTAGTTTATGGAATTTGATATTGATTGTGAATATGGAATCTTGTCGTATGTCACACACACACACACACACACACACACAGAGATATATGGATATTGTTGGATGATATTTGAGAAATATTAGTAATTGCGATGATATTGAGAGATGTTGAACATTATGTTAACATCGAGAGAATGTTGTGGAATTTAGGAAACTGCTTATTGAGAATGCATTTCATTTAATGTATGCTTTTGAGTTATGTTTTAGGGTTTATGAGATTTTACATGTTTCAAAAAGGGGTCATCTCAAATGTTTTTCTCCAAAATTTTAAAAATTTTGAACTATGTTGGTGTTTTGAGAGCTCTATTTGGTGAAAAACCTTTTCAAAATGAAAAACCCTAATTTTGGAAAACTTGAAAAAAGTTAGGCTTTGTGGAAAACTCTTGACATGTTGGGTTTCTATTTGAGAAAAATGAAGAAATTTCATTGTTTGATACATTGTTGAGATATCCATGAGATGAATGGATTGTTGTTGGATAAATTACCATGAAATGGCATGATTGAGATATGCTTAGCTTATGGAATTTGACATTGATTATGAATATGAAATCTTGTTGTATGTCACATATATTTATTGATATTGTTGAATGATATTTGAGAAATATCGATAATTATGATGATATTGAGAGATGTTGAACATTATGTTAACATCGAGAGAATGTTGTAGAATTTGGGAAATTGCTTATTGAGAAGGCATTTCATTCATTGCATAGCTTTTGAGTTATGTTTTATTAAAGTTACGATTTTGGAAAATCGGATTATGGTTTTGAGAAACCTTCAAACTTGAAATGTTTTGGGGTAGATAAGTTTGGTAAGTTCGGATAGGGGGTGTAGTTTGGTATTTGTTAAGTTGGCTTAAGGTCCTTGGTAAAAGTCCAGAAACCTGCGCGGTTGGTTCCAAATTTCTTTTCGATTAACAGCTAGTAAAGTGGCGATTGGTAGTACTTGATATGCCTACTTGCAAACACCAGTTTAAGAATTACCTGAGTTGTATTTACCACCTCATATTTGTATTTCAAATTCATCGTGATAAATGTGTTTTCGAAAAGAGCATTGCATGTGATTTCAAATGAATAAAATTCATGGTTTTGGAGCATAACATGATTGCATATATAGCATAAGACTGCTTAAAACATATGTACTTTGTTAAGATCTTCTTACTGGACTTTGTACTCACCCCTAGTGGATTTGTGCAATAAAAATGTGGTGATTTCGCTTCAGTGAAGGCAAGTGGATGTTTTGAGAGTATAAGGCTCTTTTGTTTATTTGTTATGTTTTTGACAAACCAAGGGCTATGTGTATGGGTTTGTAAACCATTTACTTGTAACCGGACTTAAGCTTTGAAACTTTTGGTTTGATAGGCTTTATTTTGTATTTGTTCTTTGTTATTATCATCTGTCTCACATACTATAAATTCATACTTTAGGGGAGATTGAATACATATTTGCATATAGACCACTTTTGTAAATCTCTTAGACGTTATGAAATACAAATATGGAGATTTGATTAGCAAATGATGATTGGAATATTATGATTATTTAACTGAGAATGATTAAATTAGGGTTATCATAAGTTCACTATTTGGAAGTGTTACACAACCAATGAATCAAGCTCAACAATTACTAACCAATAAATCAAGCCTAACAACCACTATATACAATAGACTATTAACCCACAATAACTAGAAAATCAACAAATCCTAACACAACCCATTACTGACTACATATAATCCTCATAATGGGAAAGAAATAAACACTATCATAAGGTGTATTAAACTCTTCTTTATAAGAATTGAGCTTGAGATCTCATATCGTAAAGTGTTATACAACCATTAGATCAAATGTCCTAATTTCTCTACTAATTCATTTGGTAACATTTGGGATGTTACACTAAACATATTGAATTCCAAACCATAATGCCCGAATTATGAATGGAAAAAAATTAAGGAGCATTTACACATAAGTTTCATTTTGTGAATTTATACTCCATTAAGTCCTAAATAAGATTTTTTACTCCTTCAAATCTCATTAATCTTTAATAAACGAAATTATCTTTCAAACAATAATTGTTCATCATTTGTAATTGTTTATAAAAAATAAAAAAAAAAGTATGATGATGTGGCATTTATTTTGATTTTCAAAATTTCAAATCATCATAATTTTTACAATATACATTTATTTTTGATAAAATTTATATTTCTAGAATTAACGCAACGAAATCTATCAAACAAGATTAATATTAAATACGAAATTATATAAAAATAAAATGTAATTTTTTTATTATAAATTTACAATTTAAACCATTTTTAATAGTAAGTGTTCTTAACTTAACTAAAAATAATTTTTTTGTCTAATTTTTTCAATTTTTTTGAAGTTCAAAACAGAGAATATTCTTAGTTTGAAATTGAAAAAATTGACTCAGCTTTAAAACTGAAAAAAAATTGAGAAATTTATCAAAAACTGATAAATTTCTCAATTTTACTTCTCAATTTTACTGGATAATTTTGCAAACTGATAAATGATTAATTTTGTATAGCTCAAAAACATAATATTTTATTTTTATAAAATCTTATATTTAATATTGATCTTATTGGATAGATTTCATTGCGTAGACTCCAAAAATATAAATTTTATTAAAAATAAATGTATATAATAAAAGTTATGGAGTTTTTAAGTTTTGAAACAAAAAAACAAAAGTAAAATGTTACCCCAACAATACCACTTTAATAAGAGAAAATATATAGTACTTTTGAGCAATGGCGGAGCCACTGTGGGTCCAGGGGGTCACGTGCCCCCTTGGGTTTTGGAATAATTTTTTTTTTTTTTAACAAGCATAAAAAAAATATTTTAAATAAAAAAATTATAAAATATTATTTAGAGTGAAATATCAATGACATTTTTAAAATTATGAGAGTAATAATGGTTGTTTTTTTTTATTAAAAATAAAGATATTACGATAAGTTATATTATTATCTATGAAAATTTCAATACAAGGATGATGTCTATCATTATTGACATACAATTATAATTAATCTCAATGAAGATATGAAATTTATTGAATAGTTAGTTACATTTGACATTTGGGATTTATCCTCTATGTGTTTCTTTACTATTGGTTGGTGATATTATATGTCAATGATGACGTGATATCACTATTATATTGAAATTTTATATAAAAATTACTTTGTCATTATATAATTTATTTTAAAACTTATATTCATGACTCTTTTTTTATATTGTCTATGATATACTAGTTAAAAATAATATATATATATATATATGTATTTATCTTTTTTGAAGTCAATCGTAAAAATTTATGTGAAATATTTTTGTAAAAATTTTCAATGTTATAATTAATAAGTGCCCTATCTGGTTTAATTTTTTTGGCTCCGCCACTACTTTTGAGACATGGTTAGATGATTATCAAAAATTTGTGATTGGTAGAAAAAGTAAGACTGATAAATTTGTATTGGGGTATGAGACATAATGATTGGTGATTGGTGGATAACATTGCCCTATGATGCACTTGTAACACCTAACAATTATTTATTAACACTTAATGAATTGACATTTTTCAATTCATTCCCCTTTAATAAGGGTAAAACAACCATATATATATAAATATTTTGAAAATAGAATTTTATGGGTTAAAAAAAAAAAGATTGAGGACTTATGAACCTTACCAATAGGAGTTTTAGGTAATTTTTATTTTTGTTAAATATTTTTAAAAAACAGTTTTTGAGTTTTTATATCCTTTTTTTCTAGTAATTTTTTTTAATATTTTAAGTAATTTTTTACTTTTATATTCACTTAATATACATACGCTTATCATTTTTTTTTTTTTTAAAAAAATCACAAAATACAAAAAAAAAAAAAAATCAACAATTCAATAAATTTTTGTATTTATCAATTTGTTTTAGATTTTTTTACAATATTTTACTTTTTAGGTGCATAAAAAAAAATTAAAATATGCAAAAAATTCATTAAAGATAACTAGGAAAACAAAAAAAATTAAGAACTCTCATTAAATTTTTGTATTAGATTTATTTATTTACGTTTCATGCATTTTACAATGCTTAAATAATATGCAAAATATGGCCTCATATAATAAATAAAAATGATACAAAATATAATATATGTACTAAAATCAACGGATGTCAATCAAAATTAAATAAAAATCAATGTTTTGACGAGAGAACCATCTCATGCCGCAAAAATTGTTGCTATCATTTTAAATATGAATGGTAGAATTCATATTATCATAGCATTGTTGAAAATTTCATTGCCACCTGAAGATTGATGTTTTCAAGATTCATGGGTTCGTGGGTCCCCCCAGTGAGAGGCAACTTGCGTGTGGACTTTGCTAATCCACCAAATGGAATCTGAACCCAAGAGTGCAAAAAATTTGGAATATCAAAATGCTATAATTTAACTTGGATTTGGCTTTTTTCAAGTTATTATAGCAAATTAATGCAAATGATAAGAAGACATAAGGATAAAGAAGATAAAATATATATTTCATTATAAAATATATGACAACATAATTTTTTTATCGATATGACTAATGAATTAATCATGAAAATTAATGTTATGCAAATCTAAACTCCCAAAGAATCTAATGTAATTATGACAAATATATAGGATTTATTGTATTTTGGGTAAATTACACTTTATCCCTTTCTACTATTGCCTCTATCCCTCAACTAAAAATTGTAACAACTAACCTCCCTCATCTACTAATTTTCTTTTATATATATTTTAATTTGGACCCTTACGACTAAAATACCCTTCAATTGGATAAATTACACTTTACTCTCTTGAACTATCTCCTCATATCACTTTACCCCTTGAACTATCAAATAATTCAATTTGTACTTTCTTTTTCTTTTTTTCATTTTATCACTAAATTAAGTTTTAGTTTGTTAGAAAATAAATTTTTAAAAAAAAATTTAAAAACCAAACAACGAAAATATTTATGAATTTTTTTTTTCAAAAGTCAACTAAAGACAAGATATTTAAAAATATACCAGTTTGTTGCTATTTTTTCATATTTAGTGATTTTTTTTAAAAAAATCTTCACAAATATTTAAATTTTAGATGCATTTAAAAATTTAAATTTGTTTACTAAAATATGAAAAAAATTATTTAGAAAAACTTAAGCTTTGTATTTTAAATTAAAAATAAAATAAAAATAGTTGAGTAGAGTGATATTGAGTTATAGTTCAAATGGGTAAAGTGCAATTTAATCCTATAGTTAAAAGGTATTTTTGTCATTACGGTCTAAATTGAAAAGAATTAATAGATGATAGGGGTTAATGTTATAATTTTTAGTTCAAGGGAGTAAAATGTAATTTGGATATTTATTTATTTTTTTAAATATTAGGGTCCTTGCTAAAAGAAACTAACAGTAGAATTTTTAAAACAAACAATTAACAAAATGGGTTATGAGTTAACAATAATACCTGCACAAGATAATAAAAAAATAAAAAGGCAACGGTTGGCAAGGACAAAAGGAAGAGTCAAAAAATAACAGGAGTTCCTAATTAAATATTCTTAGATCATCTCCAACGGTTCATCAAATTCAGTATCAAATTTAAATTTAAAATTTAAAATTTAAATTTTTTTACTAAAATATGAAAAAAATTATTTAGAAAAACTTAAGCTTTGTATTTTAAATTAAAAATAAAATAAAAATAGTTGAGTAGAGTGATATTGAGTTATAGTTCAAATGGGTAAAGTGCAATTTAGGGCTGGTTTGGGGTGTTCTAAAAAAGTGCACTTTTTGTCTTTTTAGACTAAAAAAGTTGAGAAAAAAATATGGAGGTTTGGGTTAACTTTTTGGATTTTTATGAAAAAAATGTGTATTAAAAAATTGTATAAAAAAAATGTGTAAGAGATGATTAGAGAGGGGTGGGCCACAACCGTACACAATGCAGCCGTGAATTGGGGTTGGAAATTATTGCCTAATTTGTGTACAAAGCATTGGACGGTTTTGTTTGGCCCGTGGGGGTCATCACGGATTCCATTTTAATAATCTGAACCGTTCAATGCGTATAACTCGTCGAACACTATGTGCCTATAAAAAATCACATTGATCGGATATCGATAGCTATCTGATCAGATTTATTTATTTTCCAATCATTAATTGTAACACTATCATTTGTTGTATATAACTGATTTGATCATATAGTTATTGATATCCGATCAATGTGATTTTTTACAGATATATAGTACTCGACGAGTGCTACATATTTAACGGTTCAGATTATCAAAACGGGACCCGTGATAACCCCCACAGGCCAAACAGCAGTGTGTGTGCAAATCACACACAATCATTTTGCCCCTGCCACCGCCGCACACAGCAGCTGCGCCTTTTGTCAATTCGTTGTGTACGGGTGTCCTAGAAAATTGATTTTTTTTTTTTTTTTTTGTGAATAGTGATATCTTTTTGGATTTTGGAATAACTTTTTAACTTTTTAGCTTATATAGTATAAGCCAAACTAGGCCTTAATCCTATAGTTAAAAGGTATTTTTGTCATTAAGGTCTAAATTGAAAAGAATTAATAGATGAGAGGGGTTAATGTTATAATTTTTAGTTCAAGGGAGTAAAATGTAATTTGCATATTTATTTATTTTTTAAAATATTAGGGTCCTTGCTAAAAGAAACTAACAGTAGAATTTTTAAAACAAACAATTAACAAAATGGGTTATGAGTTAACAATAATACCTGCACAAGATAATAAAAAAATAAAAAATAAAAAGGCAACGGTTGGCAAGGACAAAAGGAAGAGTCAAAAAATAACAAGAGTTTCTAATTAAATATTCTTAGACCATCTTCAACGGTTCATCAAATTCAGTATCAAATTTAAAATTTGATGAAAAAGTTACTATTCACTGCTCCAACGGTTGCACCAAATCGATATCAAAATGAGATTTCACCAAACATTTCATCAAACTGAGAACAGGTGAAGTATTTCACCAAATCACTGTTACTGACCGTTGGGTTATAACAACCGGTCAACCAGCCGGTTGACCGGCCGGTTGACCAACCGGTCAACCAGTAAAAGATTCAAACAGTTCAGGAAAAAAGTTCAAACCGTTGAAAAAAAAAAAAAAAAAAAAATTTGCCTAACTGGTCAACCGGCCGGTCGACCACCCGGTCGTCCCGAAAAAAGTTTAGAAAGTTCAAAAAAAAGTTCAGACAATTAAAAAAAAAAATTTTTTTTGCCTAACCGGTCGACCGGCCGGTCGACCACCCGATTGTCCCGGGACAGATTTGGTGAAAGGTGAACCGTTGGAGCATGTGATACCAGATTTGGTGAAATGAGTTATTTTTTACTCAAATTTGATGAAAAATCTGATTCACCGTTGGAGATGCTCTTAGTAAGTCCATTTTAGAATCAATTTTAGTGATTTGAATTGTCTACTTTTTTGGATTCATTTAGTAAAATATTCATACAAAAAATCAATCACTGTGTTTGATTTCAATTTTTTGGATTCAATTTTCTAAAAATTAAATTTTTTGTTTTTCATGTTTTTTGTTTTTAATGAATATTTTTCAAATTTTAAGTATTTTTTTTACTTTTTTAGATACACCTTACTTAAATGTATTTAAAAAATAAAATATTTGTAAAAAAATATTTTAAAAGATTAATAAATACACAAGAATACGAAAAATATAATAAATTCTCGTATTTTTTATATTTTTGGTAGTTAGTGAATTTTCTAGAGATTTTTTTTTCACAAATATTATACTTTTTAAGTGTATTTATGTAAAAATTTTAAAAAAAAATTGCTTAGAATATTAAAAAAATTCAGTAAAAACAAAATAATACAGAAAATAAAAAATTTCAATTTTCTGAAAAGCGAATCCTAAAATCCCAAACCAAACAAGCTGAATATGATTGGACATTGATAGCTATATGTTTGAATTATATTTGTTTTAAAAAAATAGACGACAAATATAATTTCAAGAATAACCACTTATTTTTTGTAATACAAATTTATTTTAAACATATAGTTATCGATGTCCAATCATCGTAATTTTTATATGAATATTTTGCTCAATAAGTTCTAAAAGTAAACGGTTCGGATTATCAAAACATGACTTGTGATGGGCTCTACAGCTCCCTCATGACCTGTGGTGGGCTCCACAACTCTCTCAAGTTCTCTCATATTAATATGTGAACATGAAATAAGTCTAACCTAATTTAATAATCATATTTAATTGTGCAAATATTAGATATATATATATATATATATTTTAAAAATGTCAAATGAAAACACTATTTGTGAATCGTATAGTAGGTTCAAGTGGTGACGAATAGAGCACTTAGATATTATGATAAGATTTTATGTTCAAGTTTATAAAGAGATATTGGCTTATGTTATAATTTAATTATTAATATATTAATGTTATCTTTGTTTAAAAAAATAAATAAATAAATATTCTATCCAAAGAGAGGTAGATAGAAAGAATCTTGTCAAATTTTGGCAATTGTCAAATTTGGAAAAATGATATATACAATCCCACTTTCTAGACTCATTTTCTAAACTCAATGATGTGTAAGTCATATGATTGGTTAATAATTAAAAAAGATATAAGAGAATATTACCTTTAATATCTTAATTGATTGTCACATTACGAAATTTAAAAATTAAGTCTAATTTTTGGTCTTAAAATTTGGTAGACTATTGAAAATTTCTTTTTTGTTGAGAATATAAAATTTTGAGAGTTCATAACGCATCATCAATTTGAAAAGGAAAGGAAAATGGAAAAAAAAGAAAAAAGAAAAGAAAATTACAATTAAGTGTGACAGTAATAGAAAAATTGCACAATATGGAGTCTTTTTTTGTGTAATTTTGATAAAATAAAAAGACTTGCACTAAGACACAGGAGAATACTAGTACCATATATACATGAAATTTGCACTATCATGAAAATAAAATTATTTATTCCTCACTATACTACTGGAATGCAATTTTCTCAAAAATATATATATATATATTTATTCACATTTACCTTATTTTTCTTTTTTTTATAAAATAAAAAATTTAATTCAAATTTATGATTTAAAAGTCTGGAGAGGGAAAAGAAGTGACAATATAGGAGAGGCAACATTTATACTAATAGACGGCTGAAAAGTTTGAGTTTTCAAAAAAGATTTCCAAGGTCAAGACATTTGATCCAGCAAATAGCAGAGGTCAGGTGAGAAGATATCACTATCAACCCAACGTAGTATTTTGAGAAGATTGTTAAAAATTATTTTTTAAATTTTTAAATTTTTTTTATAAAAAAAAAAATGAATTAAAAGTTAAAAAGTGACTTCTAACTAATTTTCCCAAATAAATCTCAATTTATAAACTGCTTAATCTATTGAATATTTCAAAAATTTATGCTTTTTTGGGTGGCTTAAAGTAAGGAGGGAGAAGTTGGTAAAAGTTTCGCTCTTGATTTCTTGTGCTTGAAAGAAATATTGAGAAAAGGATTATTTGTGCTATGGTTTATTTATTTTTTATTTATTTTTATTTTTCTAAGTTTTTAAGCAATTTAACTCAGTCATAATCCTAGACATATCTATTCAAACTTACTCAAAAAAAAAAAAAAAAGCATAAAAAATTAATCAATGTATTCAATTACACCGCACTCAATAATTTGGATAAACCATCATCTTGGAAATCAATAAAAGTGTGTTTCTTATGTTGGGAAATTTTTTAAATAATTTTTAAAATTTATAATTTATTTTTTGGGTGTTTTCAAAACCTTTCTTATTTTCTTTAGAAAGTTTGGAGACTTTGTCCCACATTGAAAAGAGAGCAAAATATGAAGCAATTAATAAAGTGCTACATGAAATATTTCTTTGAAGATGGAATTGTGAGGTGGATGCTAGTATGTATGCACTCATACCGCAAGAACGGTGCTTCGCACCATTCGCACACGCACGTGGCATAAGTTGTGTGGCGTTTGATGGTGCACTTAACACGGATGTATCAGCGCAGGGCGCTTTTCTATTTTGCATCGAACAAGTTGGAGTGATAACATGGAATACAGTTAGCTCTGCGTGGTAGTGATGTGGCGTCCATTGGCGATGAGTCAACCAACCGATGTACTCGATCGTACAAATGTCCGATCTGGAGCGATTTGATCATAGCCGTTGATTGGAGATGCGCGTGATCATATGGATGAGATAGCATCCGATCATGATCAGTCAAGGCATCTATTCGGTGTGAGAATGATCTGCACCATAGATTGTCGATCCAATAGTCAGATCTGATTAAATGCGATCAAGGGACATGACCATTCGATTAGATGCATCAAGCCTATAAATAGGCTGCGAAATCAGCCATTTCAATCCATCTAAAAATCCATAAAGCATTCTTGCAATTCTTTCTCTACCTCTCTAAATTTCTCTCCCTCCCTTTTGATTTAGAGTTATCGATCCAGAGTTTCTTAAGTAAATTTCTACTTTTCTTACTGGTAATCAAATTTTGCAAACTTGATTATTAGCATTCCTGCAATTCTCTCTCTCTCTCTCTCTCTCTCTCTCTCTCTCGATTTAGAGTTTTCGATCAAGAGTTTCTTAACTAAGTTTCTGCTTTTCTTACTGGTAATCAAATTCTGCAGACTTGATTATCAATGTCTTGATTTTCTTGATTATATCAAAAGTATTCTGATCTACTGTCGTCACCCAGTAGACTTGATCTTTAGATTAAGCTTCATTGTATCTTGAAGGCAAATTTGTTGTAACCATACGCATACCTCTTGGTGGGTGTAAATATTGTTTTTAAAAAAGTGATTAAATAACGTGACTTGAAGTGCCAAATTTCTATTTTACATAGACAAGATTATCGCTAAGTTTTAAAAACCTGAAAATTACCAACTGAAAAATTCAAGACAAATTGCTCCAACATCTTATCGATATTTTGGTTAAGATTTTTTTGCCTAATTGGCCCTACCCATAGGCATGTTCTTTTCACCTTCTTTCTTTTTTTTTTTTTTTCTTTTTTTTGTCACTTTCAGATGTGTGTGTCACTTTCAAAGCATTAAGCAAAGTCCTTTTTGTATTGTAATTGGTGTAATTGGAAATTTAAAGTCCATGGTTTTTTGCTTTTCCACAATCACTCTCTAAAAACTTGTTTACCCGCCTACATAATTCCAAATTATATATCTATATTATTTAAAGAAATGCTTCATTGGGTGTTTTCAAGCAATTCAAATTTTTATCATATCTAAATTATCATTATAGTCAAACAATAATTATTATTTTGTTTGCGTTTTTCTTTAATTATTTAAAAATAAAATAATAAAATCACTTAGTGGCCTTACTCATATCATGTGACATTTTATTCAATTAGATGGGTACGGTTATGATCTCATTTGATAATCATTGCCTACCATATCTCTTTCCAAATGTTTCCAGTTTTTAATATTAATCTTTTTGTAATCATTTCCTATCTCTCTCTCTCTCCTCCTCCCCTTTCTCTCTCTCTCTCTCCTCCTCTTTTTTTTGGAGGGGGGCTGGGTGTGTGGGTAATTCCACAAAAGCATTGCAAATGGGCCATGCTTAGGGTTAGGGCGATCCGATTCTATCTAAATAAATATGGGCCAGTGTTTGCAAAATAAAAAATATGGGCTTGTAACTGGATAAAGAGCATACACACTTTTTCGTGAATGTAAGCTATAAAAGCCTCCAATCTATTAAAAAAAAATTTAAAAAAAAAGCTATAAAAGCCCACACCAATAATTGGAAGAATTATGACCACCACCAAGCCCATTAACACCACATTTATATTATTGATTGGGGGAGTTATGGGCCAGTCCTGGTCCAACAACTTAACACCCACTAGGTTCTAACCCAAAATCATAATCCCGCTTTTAAAATTTTACCCTAGCCCAAAACCTGTTACCTAGCAACTCGCCTACTACCCATCTTCATCATCTCCGGCTACCGCCGATCATCTCCGATGTTAGTTTTCGACAATCACCTCTGGTGCTAACGAACACCTCTGATAATAGTTTCTGGTGACATTTTTTTAGAATTTTTTTCAACAAAAATAAACATCTATCATCACATCACTATTGTCACCACAAACAACACGCAATAATTCATTCTCACACACTCACTCACTCACATTTACATACACACATTCACTTACTATCATTTACTTATCTACTTATTCACTCATAGAAACACAACCACACATAAACATGTACACACCAAAAAAATAAATAAATGAATAACAGAGACTAATCCAATAAACTAATCAAAAACACATTCAGTTATAAATTTATCACTAAAAAAATCACTAATAATTTATCAGTGATAAATCTATCACTGATCGATTTGTAAAAAAAAAAAACTACAAACGAAAAATTTTATTCACTCACTCTTACTCATGTTCACTTATAAAAATCCATCCTCATTCCTCACATACACAGAAGAAAAAAAACAAATGAGAGAGAGAGGGAGAGAGAGAGAGACAGAGAGTGATAAATTTATCACTGAAAAAATTTGAATTCGAATTAGATTTGCAATAGATCTAGTTAGAGAGAGAGAGAGAGAGAAAAATGGACGAGATCTGAAAAATCACCACTGTTTAGAGTCAATATCATCACTTAAAACTACTAGATCGATATAGATCAGCGATGGTAAAAGTAGATAGGTAATGGCAAAGTGTAGATTAACAATGGCATAGTGTAGATTTGTAACGGTGGAATATAGATCTGCGATAGTGGAAGTAGAAATGTGACAGTGGTAGTGGATCTAAGATGGTGGTGGTGGTGCATACATCGCCGGTGGTGATAGTTGATGAACGGTGGCGGTAGCCGAACGATAACGATAGTACTGGACGGCGATTGTAGTGGTGATGGTGTTACAACCCAAGCTCGCCCCTATAGGTTTAGTATAATAACTGGCCAGTAATCGTAGATTACCTACGGCCTCCATAAACAAAATCCATTTAATATAAAGTACAGGGCTTAGTAGAAGTATAATATAATAAAAAGAAATTATCCATTGAGCCGTGCATATATGAAAAGAACTTCGAATCATAAGCAAACATTCGTTCTTTATGTACATACATCACATATGTTCCAACATCCATATCTTATTGCTATGCAAAACCCCAAAACTTGCACAAATACAAAAACGACTGAGCAAAACAAAAGGGGGTCTAACTAACTTGGCTCCACACGAGCCTAGTTTACTTCCTTCAGAAGCTCCTCAAAAAGGCTGACCTGGGTAGACTCGAGGCATTCTTTAACTTTGATGTTCAACTTACCCACCTACATACATATATAAGTAAATAGTGAGCTAGAGCCCAGTGAATAATAACAGAATAAAGATGTTATATGAATGAAGTTCGATAACATTGCCAAACCAAATCTCATTTCAGTTCTCAATAATCAATAAACTTCATTATCGATATCATTCAACGTCAATTTGTGTGGTACATCCATGAAGTAATAATATTCCAATAACAATGGACCATAATGGTCTAACACTAAAGATCTCTGTGTGTCAATCAATCCAAAAGCCATGGTGTTGTTTCCCCCAGGCAAGGGTCTAACCGTGGTATTGTTACCCCCAGGCAAGGGCCTAGCCGTGATATTGTTTCTCCCAGGCAAGGGCCTATGTTCAATGGATACCACAATACAATTTCAAAACAGAACTTCATTGATTATAAGAAAATAACGTTGTAATAGACCATTCCATCAATCATATATCAATTTTGATAGCAATAACATTTTCGAAAATAAACATAACTTGAACATATCTTTATAAAGTTATTACTCACAATGGGTTATGTTGTCACTAGGCCTCAGACGTCCAGCTATACAAAACACATAACAAACGTATAATTGGAGTACCGTTCGATAGCCATTCTGCTTTAATTAAATTTTCCTCATGTGTTTCTAACTCATTCTATCTTTATATGAGCTCAATTGGTGCCTAAGAGTACTTGAAATGACATGAGGATGCAAGTACGTACTTAAAAGAGTTAGTCAAACTTTGCCAAAAATAAGGTCTCTGCTCAAGCGCAGCTTTTTTCGCTCGAGCGGGGGTTCAAAAATAAGGGTGGTCGCTCGAGCAGTCTGTAAACTTTGCAAAAATACTAGTTGCATGAAATTTCTACTCAATGGTCACTCGAGTGGAAGACTGAGTAAAAAGGGGTCCTCGCTCGAGTGCCACTTTGGTCGCTTGAGCGGTCTGTAAACTTTTGTAAAACTTCTGGGAGCTTGATTTTCACGCTCGAGCAACATTTTCTTCGCTTGAGCGGACAGGCCGAATTCTGGAATTTCCAAAATTGTGTTTGAAGTTCAAAAATGATATTCAAAGCCCCAAAACTTGTATTTCTGGTACAAAAACATGGAAAATCATTATATAACTTGAAAACACTCCCAATTTGAAATCATTTACTCAAAATCATAATCCATATGACAACCCAAAGCTTGAAACTCTATATTATGAACCATGCATGCATCACATTGAATTTGTATCTTCTTATATCTTTCCAAAACTTGATCAATCCACATGATAAGTATGAAAACATGAGAAAACCCTCAAGTTAAGTTGCAAAAATGCCATGCATGTGAGAATTTCGTGAATACTAACTCAAAATGCACATGCATATATGCAATTCAACTCTTTTTCACCCAATTCATGGAAATCTAACCCATATCTCTAAATTACATGCAAAAGAGCACTAGAACTAGTTGAATTAAACTTCTCTATGCAATATTTCCAAGAATTAAAGATGGATTTCATACCTAGTGTTGAATACAAGTGTTGGCCTAGCTTAATTCATCAAATCTCTAGCAATTCTCTTCAAATCTCTTCTTTCTCTCTCTAAAGTGTTGAGCTCTCCTCAATTCTCTCTCAATTCTCAGCCAAGAGTTGTATAACATATGGGCTCAAGATTTGATTAGGCTTTATATATATAATGTAATTAACTTAGCCTAATCAAGGCTGATTAATACTGACTAAGTAGGTTCAATTCTAATTAATTCAATTAGTTTATTCTAATTATTTTGATCCGAATCAGTTTTCAATTAAAGTTGCCATAAAATTCTAAACACTTTAATTAGTCTATTAGCTAATCAACTTCGGTTTCTAAAGCTGTCTAGGCTCTTAATTTCTATCTCTAAGTTGCCAGTTTGAACATATATTCCATGTAATAACAAATAACTACAAAATTAAGCATATAATCACACAATTAAACAAATAATCATGCAATTAGACTTATTGAAATAATGTAATATAATAGTTTGGAGGTCGGGCCGTTATAGTCCCTCCCCCTTAGAAAGTTTGGTCCTCCAAACTTAAGTTACCTTCCGATGAAAATAAATGCGAACACCGTTGCCGCATCTCTTCATCTTTCTCCTAAGTGGCCTCCTTTCCATAATGTTCCTTCCACTCAACTTTCACCATAGGGATAGTTTTGTTTCTCAATTGCTTCACTTGTCGATCAATGATTTGCATAGGCCATTCTTCATACATCATATTCTCGTCTAAAGCAATCCAGTGGTGATCAATCACATGGAATGGGTCCCTAAGATACCCACGAAGCACGGATACATAGAAAACATTATGCACTTGTTCTATTCCCGGTGGCAAAGCAATACGATAAGCAATAAGACCTAACCTCTCGAGAATCTAAAATGGCCCAATGTAGCGAGGAGTCAATTTTTCCTTTTTGCCAAATTTCATCTGCCCTTTCATCGGTGTTACTTTGATAAATACATGATCTCCAGCTTCGTACTCTAAGTCTCTTCTTCGTTGATCTGCATAGTTTTTCTATCGGCTCTGTGCAGTTTTGAGTCTTTGCTGAATGATTTTGATCTTTTCGGTCGTTTCTTGCACAAGTTCGATACCATAAATAGCCCTATCACCCACCTCTGTCCAACAAATTGGTGACGTACATTTTCTGCCATATAGTGCCTCATATGGTGCCATACCGATGCTTGTGTGGGAACTGTTGTTATAAGCAAACTCAGCCAATGGCAAATATGTTTCCCAGCTGCCCTGAAAATCCAAACCACACGTACGAAGCATGTCTTCTAAGGTTTGAATAGTCCTCTCGGTTTGTCCATCGATCTGTGGATGAAATGCTGTACTAAACTTCCAATTCTGTTCCCATTGTATCCTGTAGACCATGCCAAAATCTATAAACAAATTTAGGATCCCTATCTGATACAATAGACACTGGAACTCCATACAGTCGAATAATTTCATCAATGTAGATAGTAGCAAGTCTATATGCAGTAAAAGAAGTCTTTACAACAAGAAAATGAGCAAACTTAGTTAGTCTATCAACTACAACCCAAATAGAGTCCATACCTCTAGGTGTTCGAGGTAGGCCAACAACAAAGTCTATGATGATATGCTCCCATTTCCATTCCGGGATAGAAAGAGACTGAAGCAAACTCGTTGGTTTCTGATGCTCCGCTTTCACTTGTTGGCATTGTAAGCATTTAGAGTTGAAGTCGGCAATCTCTCTTTTCATGTTGGGCCACCAATACACTAATTTCAAATCTTGGTATATTTTGGTGTTTCCTGGGTGCATAGCAAACACTGACTTGTGCGCTTCCTCCAAAATTTTCGTTTTCAAATCCGCATCATTTGGAATACACAATCTCCCTTGAAATTTCAACACATAATTTTCAATTGTGAATCCCGATTTAGGCTTGGTGTCAAGTTCATCACAAATCTTCTTCAAAAGCTCATCAGTCATTTGTTTTTGTTAGATTTCTTTGATAATGATAGGCTGTACAAAGATTGCGGCTATCAAGCTATCTTGTTCAAAAGGCACCACCTTAATTTTGAGTTTTTCAAACTCTAGTAGCAGCGCTCTCTGATCTGTGAGTAAACAGGCAAGATTCCCCACATTCTTTCTACTAAGTGCGTCTGCCACAGTCTTGGCTTTGACCAGATGATAGTGGATCTGTAAATCATAATCTTTAATTAATTCAAGCCATCGCCTTTGACGCATGTTCAACTCTTTCTGTGTGAAAAAGTATTTCAAGCTCTTATGATCTGTATACACTTCACATTTGGCCCTATACAAATAGTGACACCATATCTTTAATGCAAACACAACTGCAGCAAGCTCTAGTTCGTGTGTAGGGTAGTTCTTCTCGTGTGGCCTCAACTATCGAGAGGCATATGCAATCACCCTACCATTCTGCATTAAGACACAACTCAAACCTTTATAAGATGCATCACTATAAATCATAAATCCTTCTATACTTGAGGGTATAGTGAGGATTGGAGCTATGGTCAATCTTGTCTTTAGTTCTTGAAATACAGATTCTCTTTGGTCGGTCCATTCAAATGGTTTTCCCTTTCGAGTCAATTGAGTTAATGGCACTGCAATCTTTGAGAAGTCTTTAACAAACCTCCGATAATAACCATCTAATCCCATAAAACGAAGAACTTCTGATATATTAGTCGGGGTAGGCCAATTAATAATCGCTTCTATTTTATGAGGATCAACAGATATACCATCCTTATTAATGATGTGTCCCAAAAATGCGATTTCATCAAGCCAAAATTCACACTTTTTGAATTTCCTTTTCTCTAAGTGTTTGGAGAGTCATTCTTAAGTGCTGTTCATGATTATCTCTATTTTTCAAATATATGAGAATATCATCAATAAACACGACAATAAATTCATCCAATAAGGGTTTAAAAATTCTATTCATCAAATCCATGAATGCTGCGGGCGCATTTGCAACTCCAAAAGGCATGACTAAAAACTTGTAATGTCCATACCTGGTCCAGAAGACAGTTTTTTCAACATTTTCAGCTTTAACCTTCAGTTGATGATACCCCGATCTCAAGTCAATTTTTGAAAATACCCGAGCCCCCTACAACTGATCAAACAGGTCATCAATATGTGGCAATGGATATTTATTTTTCACTGTTACCTTGCTGAGCTCTCGGTAATCAATGCATAGTCGGAGAGTGCAATCTTTCTTCTTTGCAAAAAGTACCAGTGCACCCCATGGTGATGTGCTCGGTTTGACAAACCCTTTATCAAGTAGTTCCTACAACTGAACTTTCAATTCTTTCATTTTAGTGGTAGACATACGGTAGGGAGTTTTAGAAATTGGTTGTGTACCCGGTATCACATCAATTGCAAATTCAATTTCTCTATCAACAAGTTGGCGAGATAACTCATCTGGAAACATATCAGGGAAATCTCTCACCACTGGATATTGTCCAGAATAATGTCCATTGTTGGTCCGGTCGTTACACTACATAAATACCCTTGACAACCCTTATTCATTAGTTTTCGAGCTTTCATGGCAGATATGATGTATGGTGGTGGAACTATCCCTTTTCCCTCGAAATAAAATTCATCTTGCCCGGGAGGTCGGAATATCACTCATTTCAAAGCACAATCAATAGTTTCATAGTATTTAGCTAGCCAATCCATACCCAAAACAATATCAAAATGTCTCATGTCTAAAGGTATTAAATCAACATACAAAATAGCATTCCCAAAAAATATTTCACATGCAGCAAATACAACTGAGCATAACATAGATCCCACCGTAGGTGATGCAACACATAATATATAACTCAATGTTTCCATGGGTCTATTCAAAGTTTTAGCAAAAACCATGGAAACAAACGAATGTGTAGATCTTGAATCAATTAAAGTATAAGCAGGTGTACCATATATGGAGATTGTACCTAACACTACTGCATCAGTATTTTGAGTATCTCCCGGAATCAGTGAAAAATCCTTTTCTTGCCTTTGTTCATTTCTTGTTGTACTGGGTGTTGCGTTGGTTCCTGCTGTTGGAATAGATCTAGTTAAACTTGCAGTACCATGATTTCTACTTCGACGTGATTGTCTACAATCCTTTGCGATGTGTCCCATCTTTCCACAGTGATAACAAACTCCTGATGTGCGGTAGTAAACACCCCAATGTTTCCTTCCACATGTGGTACAAGTTGGCGTTGAACTACTACCTTGGCTTGAACTAGTATTACTAGAACTCTCAAATTTTAACTTCTTGTTTGTTGACGTTGCCTCTTTATTAAAATTCTATCTTCTGCCATTCCACTCAAAATTCTATTTATGATTAGCCACGTTATCCTCTGCTATTAGTGCCCTATCAAGTACATCCACATATGTCGGCAATTTGAGCACATTAATTTTATCCAGAATTGGGTCACACAAACCTCCCTCAAATTGTCTAGCTTTCTTGTAGTCTGTATCTACCATATGGGGTGCAAAGCGAGCCAACTCCGTAAACTGAGCCTCACACTCAACAACTAATTTGTTTCCTTGCTTGAGTTCTATGAATTCAGCTACTTTCCTGTCTCTTACACATTGTGGAAAGTATTTCTCGTAAAAGATCTCTAGAAAACGAGCCCAAGTAATATCCTTATTCTCGTCTCGAACCAACATCCACCAACGCCTTGCATCATCTTCTAATGTAAATGCAGCTAATTGTACCTTCTAAGCTTTTATACATGGGAACACTCCAAATAACTTCTCAATGCCTAAGACCCAAGCCTCAGCCTTCAATGGTTCAATTCCGCCATGAAACACTAGTGGCTTCATCTTTTTGAATTCTCTAGTCAAAGCAATAGTACAGTCCCCTATCTGACACCCTGGAGCTAGAGGTGGTATAATCATTGGGGGTGGAGGTGGCGGTTGCTATTGCTGTTGTTTCCACTGCTGTTGTTATCTTATGGCTTCAGCCATGTCTTGCATCATTCATTCTATTCTATCCAGTCTGGAGGAGGTCACCTCCTCTAGATCATCACCTCTTGTTCTCACCATTTTCTATATGAAACTTATATTATGACAAGCACAATATATATTCATGCACACAATTGCATATATAATCACGAAATCATCTCACTCAAAATTTCAAATGCACATGAATGCAATCCTAAAGTCTCTTCTAGACTCTCTATAGTTCAATGGACAAGTGAGTGAGATATAACTCGTGCTCTAATACTACTCTGTCACGACCTAAACTCATCCCTATAGGTTTAGTATCATGACCGGACAATAATCATAGATTACCTACGGCCTCCATAAACAAAATCCATTTAATATAAAGTACACGGCTTAGCGAAAGTATACTATAATAAAAAGAAATTATCCATTGAGCGGTGCGTATATGAAAAGAACTTCAAATCATAAGCAAACATTCGTTCTTTATGTACATACATCACATAAGTTCTAACATCCATATCTTATTGCTATGCAAAACCCCAAAACTTGCACAAATACAAAAACGATTGAGCAAAACAAAAGGGGTTTAACTAACTTGGCTCCACACGAGCCTAGTTTACTTCCTTCAGAAGCTCCTCAAAAAAGCTGACCCAGGTAGACTCGAGGCATTCTTTAACTTTGATGTTCAACTTGCCCACCTATATACATATATAAGTAAATAGTGAACTAGAGCCCAGTGAATAATAACAGAATAAAGAGGTTATATGAATGAAGTTCGATAACATTGCCAAACCAAATCTCATTTCAGTTCTCAATAATCAATAAAATTCATCATCGATATCATTCAACGTACATTTGTGTGGTACATCCACGAAGTAGTATTATTCTAATAACAATGGACTATAACGTTCTAACACTAGAGATCTCTGTGTGTTAATCAATCCAAAAGCCATGGTATTATTTCCCCCAGGCAAGGGCCTAGCCGTGGTATTGTTACCTCCAGGCAAGGGCCTAGCCATGGTATTGTTTCCCCCAGGCAAGGGTCTAGCCGTGATATTATTACCCCCAGGCAAGGGCCCAACCGTGGTATTGTTTCTCCCAAGCAAGGGCCTATGTTCAATGGATACCACAATACAATTTCAAAAAAGAACTTCATTCATTATAAGAAAATAACGTTTCAATAGACCATTCCATCAATCATCTATCAATTTCGATAGCAAGAACATTTTTGAAAGTAAACATAACTTGAACATATCTTTATAAAGTTATCACTCACAGTGGGTTATGTTGTCACTAGGCCTCGGACGTCCACCTACACAAAACACATAACAAACGTATAATTGGAGTACCGTTCGATAGCCATTCTGCTTTAATTAAATTTTGCTTATGTGTTTCTAACTCATTCTATGTTTACATGAGCACAATTGGTGCCTAAGAGTACTTGAAATGACATAAGAATGCAAGTACGCACTTAAAAGAGTAAGTCAAACTTTGCTAAAAATAGGGTCTCCACTCGAGCGCAGCTTCCTTCGCTTGAGCGGGGGTTCGAAAAAAAAGGTGGTCGCTCGAGTGTAACTTCAGTCGCTCGAGCGGTCTGTAAAATTTGCAAAAGCACTGGTTGCATGAAATTTTCGCTCGACGGTCGCTCGAGTGGAAAACTGAGTAAAATGGGGTCCTCACTCGAGCATCACTTTGTTCACTCAAGCGGTCTGTAAACTTTTATAAAACTTTTAGGAGCTCGATTTTCACGCTCGAGCGACACTTTCTTCGCTCGAGCGGACAGGTCGAATTCTAGAATTTCCAGAATTGTGTTTAAAGTTCAAAAATGATATTCAAAGCCCCAAAACTTATATTTCTGGTACAAAAACATGGAAAATCATTATATAACTTAAAAACACTCCCAATTTGAAATCATTTACTCAAAATCATGATCCATTTGACAACCAAAGCTTGAAACTCTATATTATGAACCATGCATGCATTACATTGAATTTGTATCTTCTTATATCTTTCCAAAACTTGATTAACCCACGTGATAAGTATGAAAACATGAGAAAACCCTCAAGTTAAGTTGCAAAAATTCCATGCATGTGAGAATTTCGTGGATTTTAACTTAAAATGCACATGCATGTATGCAATTCAACTCTTTTTCACCCAATTCATGGAAATCTAACACATCTCTAAATTACATGCAAAAGAGTGCTAGAACTAGTTGAATTAAACTTCTCCATGCAATAGTTCCAAGAATTAAAGATGGATGTCATACCTAGTGTTGAATACAAGTGTTGGCCTAGCTTAATTCATCAAATCTCTAGCAATTCTCTTCAAATCTCTTCTTTCTCGCTCTAAAGTGTTGAGCTCTCCTCCTTTCTCTCTCAATTCTCAGCCAAGAGTTATATAACATATGGGCTCAAGACTTGATTAGGCTTTATATATATAATGTAATTAACTTAGCCTAATCAAGGTTGGTTAATACTAACTAAGTAAGCTTAATTCTAATTAATTCAATCAGTTTATTCTAATTATTTTGATCATAATCAGTTTTCAATTAAAGTTTCCATAAAATTTTAAACATTCTAATTAGTCTATTAAGCTAATCAACTTCGGTTTTTAAAGCTGTCTAGGCTCTCAACTTTGATCTCTAATTTGCCAATTCGAACAGATATTCCATGTAATAACAGATAACTATAAAATTAAACATGTAATCACACAATTAAACACATAATCATACAATTAGACTTATTGAAATAATGTAATATAATAGTTTGGAGGTCGGGGCTGTCACAGGTGGTAAACGGCGACATCCATGGTGGCGACGACCAATGATTGTGTAAAGTTTTCGAAAAATTGGTGAAGAGAAAGAGAGAGAAAAGTTTTCTTAGATAAATAGAGAGAGAGAGAGAGAGAGAGAGAGAGAGAGAGAGAGAGAACAAAATATTATTTAGGGCAATACAAAACAATCAAGGCTAAAAAAGGAAATATATATATATATATATAGGACAGGATTTATGTATGTATAAGATTTTAAATCAAGAGATAATGAGTAATAAGTCTCATAAGTAGGACCGGCTAATAATTAAGCCTTATTGATTTTGGCAAAATTGCTAGCCAATCTAATTAGTTTGAGCACACTACAAAAAATTTGACTTTTTGCGACGGCAAAATGCCGTCGCAAATACTCAAAATGCCGTCTCAAAAGGTTTTTTGCGACGGCAGATGACTTTTAGCGACGGCAAGTGGGGGTTCGAAACAAACGGGTTGCAAAAAGGTTTTAGCGATAGCACGTTGCCGTCGCCTTTTTTTTGCGATGGCAAAGTTGCCTTTTTGCGACAGAATTTTGCCATTGCCATTAATATGAAAAAATTTGAGATTTTTTGAGACGTCACTATGTTGCCGTCGCTAAAGGTGTTATTTGCGACGGCAAAAATGCCGTCACCAAAGAATTTTTATTGCGACAGGATATCTGCCGTCGCTAAAAAAATATTTGAGACAGCATGGTGCCGTCTCCAAAAAAAAAAAAAAAAAAAACTTCAATAAACAAATTAAAAATATGAAAATTACCTGTATTAAATGAAAAATAATTGAAAAAGAAACCAATAATTACATAATAATATAAAAATTCCAGTATAAAAATAACAATTCATCTATAATAAAAATATTCTTGCATTCATTCATTACAACACATTAGCAAAATTATCCCACTACATAATATTGAATAATACATATACAATGTTTAAATTCATAATGTTGTTCACAATTCAAAATAACGTAAATAAAAAACAAAAGTTTCCCTCATGATTCTTTCGTGGGTAACAAAAACAAAAGTAAATCGCAATCTTCACACGCCTGTATTCCACAAGAAGCAACTGCTACTCGGGAAATATCTGAAAACAAAAAATAAAAATAATTAATGACAATATAATTATGTGTTAATATTTTAATTACAAAAAAACATAAAAAAGTAACTACTATATAATTACAAAGATAATTAAGTAAATAATTTTGGCTAGACGGAAATCCGACTCTAACTTCCAAACCGGGAACTCGATTGGAGTCTCGTTTTCTCCCACAAGTCTCTCGTGCCTAGGCGGTCGTGTGTGCCAAGTTTCATGCTAAACCGACGCCGTTTGGAGATTTTGGGGCGTCAACACCTCCAATTCAAATTTCTTAATAAACTAGTTTATCTAGACCGAAATCCGACTCTAACTCCCAAACCGGGAACCCGATTGGAGTCCCGTCTTCTCCCACAAGTCTCTCGTACCTAGGCGGTCATGTTTGCCAAGTTTCGTGCTAATCCGATGCCGTTTGGAGATTTAGGGACGCCAACACCTCTAATTCAAATTTCTTAATGAACTAGTTTGCATACAATGAAATCCAGCTCTAACTCCCAAACTGGGAACTCGATTGGAGTCCCGTCTTCTCCCATAAGTCTCTCGTGCTTAGATGGTCGTGTGTACCAAGTTTCGTGCTAAACGAACGCCGTTTGGTGATTTTGGGGCGTCAACACCTCCAATTCAAGTTTTTTAAGGAACTAGTTTGCTTAGAGTGATATCTGGCTCTAACTACCAACCCGGGGACCCAATTGGAGTCCCGTCTTCTCCCACAAGTCTCTCGTGCCTAGGCGGTCATGTGTGCCAATTTTCATGCTAAACCGATATCGTTTGGTGATTTTGGGGCGTCAACACCTCCAATTCAAGTTTTTTAAGGAACTAGTTTGCCAATAGTGAAATTCGGCTCTAACTCCCAAACCGGGAACCCGATTGGAGTCCCGTCTTCTCTGACAAGTCTCTTGTGCCTAGGCGGTCGTGTGTGCCAAGTTTCGTGCTAAACCGACGCCGTTTGGAGATTTTGGGGTGTCAACACCTCTAATTCAAATTTCTTAATAAACTAGTTTGCCTAGACCGAAATTTAGCTCTAACTCCCAAACCGGGAACCCGATTGTAGTCTTGTCTTCTCCCATAAGTCTCTCGTGCCTAGGCGGTCGTGTGTACCAAGTTTCATGCTAATCCGACGCCGTCTGAAGATTTAGGGGTGTCAACACCTTCAATTCAAATTTCTTAATAAACTAGTTTGCCTACAGTGAAATCCGACTCTAACTCCCAAACCAGAAACTCGATTGGAGTCCCGTCTTCTCCTACAAGTCTCTCGTGCCTAGACGGTCGTGTGTGCCAAGTTTCGTGCTAAACCGACGCCGTTTGGTGATTTTGGGGCCTTAATACCTCGAATTCAAGTTTCTTAAGAAACTAGTTTGCCTAGAGTGATATTTCGGCTCTAACTACCAAACCGGGAACCCAATTAGAGTCCCATCTTCTCCCACAAGTCTCTCGTGCCTAGGCGGTCGTGTGTGCCAAGTATCGTGCTAAGCCGACGTCGTTTGGTGATTTTGGGGTACCAACACCTCCAATTCAAGTTTCTTAAGGAACTAGTTTGCCTATAGTGAAATCCGGCTCTAACTCCCAAACCGGGAACCTGATTGGAGTCCCGTCTTCTCCCACAAGTCTCTCGTGCCTAGGCGGTCGTGTGTGCCAAGTTTCGTGCTAAACCGACGCCGTTTGGAGATTTTGGGGCATCAACACCTCAAATTCAAATTTCTTAATAAACTAGTTTGCCTAGATCGAAATCCGGCTCTAACTCCCAAACTGGAAACCCGATTGGAGTCTTGTCTTCTCCCACAAGTCTCTCGTGTCTAGGTGGTCGTGTGTGCCAAGTTTCGTGCTAAACCGACACCGTTTGGAGATTTTGGGGCGTCAACACCTCAAATTCAAATTTCTTAATAAACTAGTTTGCCTAGTTCGAAATACGGCTCTAACTCCTAAACTGGAAACCCGATTGGAGTCCCATTTTTTCCGACAAGTCTCTCGTGCCTAGGCGATCGTGTGTGCCAAGTTTCGTGCTAATCCAACGCCGTTTGGAGATTTAAGGGCGTCAACACCTCCAATTCAAATTTCTTAATGAACTAGTTTGCCTGGAGTGAAATTCGGCTCTAACTCCCAAACCGGAAACCCGATTGGAGTCCTGTCTTCTCCCACAAGTCTATTGTGCCTAGACGGTCATGTGTGCCAAGTTTCGTGCTAAACCGACGCCGTTTGGTATTTTGGGGCGTCAACGCCTCGAATTCATGTTTCTTAAGGAACTAGTTTGCCTAGAGTTATATCTGACTCTAACTCCCAAACCAGGAACCCAATTGGAGTCTTGTCTTCTCCCACAAGTCTCTCGTGCCTAGGCGGTCGTGTATGCCAAGTTTCATTCTCTCGATTACCATGCAGAGATACGTAAGATTCCCCATGATTAATCCAATGTTTGTACTTTTTAAAAAAACCATTCAAAATCAGATGCTCCCGTACACCTTCTCGTACAAGATGGTATCGATTCTCACACTTCCTACACGGACAACTAATCGTCGAACCTTCAACCCTGTTGGTGTAGGCAAACACAAGGAATTCATCAATCCCATTAATGTATTCCCTTGATATCCTATTTGGCAAATCAATCCAACTCTTATCCATCATCTGTACTTCCCTCAAATATCGCTTCTGCACACATCCACAAAAATATCTCATCAAAGTAATTCTAAATAATACCTACGTATTCATGCACCATGATACCTATCCGTCCAATTTCTCTCAAATAAGTAGGTGGTCTTATCCCAGTTTGTTATTTACCGATTTGATGGGAGAACATAAAAAATGAAATACTTATACAACACGTGGGACATAAAAATGCTGTAAAACACCAAGTATTCCATCACTAATTCAACATGTCTAGAACATCAAGAGGTGCACAGAACATCATAGGCTTTAAGAGACAGGAAAAAAAAAATGCAGACAAAAATAATTACACCCTCATCTCTCAAAACAAGTAGTACACTTCCATTCCATAACAATGAATGTAGCTATCCATTAAATTTTAAGGATCTAAAATGAATTGATTTGAGACGGAATATGAAGATCATATTCATTCAAACTTCTTAAGTTTAAAAAACTTTTGAGTAAGACACTTAGTTCTAAAACATACGACACTTAGTAATAATATACAATATATATATATATAATGATATAACAAAATTATAGACCTATTATTTTAAAACATAAGAAGTATTTCATAATATCAATAGTTAATATTTTTCATAGTATTTTTCACGCACCACACTTGACAAATGAGAAGAGTTTGTACCATTAATTAACAATAAATGACAAGAGTTTGTACCATTAATTATCAATAATTTCTTTGACTAGTGAAAAATGAACTGTGATTTTAACCTCTGTGGCCATGACTCTATGGAATCCCAATATTGATGTCCTTGGAATACCCATTTCAATGATAAGGACATCAATATATCGTGGTTTATGCTACAAAAGTTTAACCAACCAAACACAATTTGGTTCGTTTTACCATCTTAGTTTTATTTCTATTTTGTACATGAGTGTTTTGTAAAACAAAGAATAGTACATATACAAATTCATAATTTATACACCTTTTTGGTAAAAATATTAACTTATTTGATGTAACTGTTGTAAGACGAAAATAAAAAATTAAAATTAAAAACACACTTTCCTCTACTTTTGAATGATTAATTTTTTCAAATTATTTAAGTTACTTTAGTCTCATAAATATGCACAAGATGAACCAAACATTTTGACATATATTTTCAAAAAAAAATTTAAAAAAAACAAGCAAACAAATTATAAACAACTTCACCAAACAAGGCCAAAGTTGAAATGGAGCCTTCTAATTTTGGAACAAGGAAAAAATTAATAAAAAACTACAACAAAACACCTATCAGGATGAACAACAATGGAAAATATTAACTATGAAAAGTATTATAGACCTATTATTTTGTATAATAGTTTCAGAATTATAAATAGTATTTTTCATAAATCAATAGTTAATATTTTTGTCACATGCAACACTAAATAATTTACATGAATCAAAATTACATGAATAATGCAACACTAAATTATTCATGTAAATTACACTAAATAATTTACACTAAGGAGACAATCAAAGTGCATCTTCTAAGGAGACATATATAATACATATATATATATAGAGAGAGAGAGAGAGAGAGAGAGAGAGAGAGAGAGAGAGCATGCGCTGAGTGAGTGAGAGAGGAGCGCTTGAGATTGACTGAGCTCGCGCGAGAGAAAGATAGAGACGCCGTACCACCGCTAACCGTAATACGCCATCACCGCACCACCGCTAGCCATCGTCAACAGCGATTAAGCCTGCTCGCCGTTCGTCGCTCGTCGAGAGAGAAATCGCCGTTCGCCGTTCATTGCTTGTTTGGGGATTTTGGGGGAAAAAGATTCGTTTCAAAGATTTAGGGATTTTGGATCAAAATGATTGAGCGCCAAACAATGGGAGAAGCGGGACAAATTTTTTTTATTACTTTTTGCGACAGTACATTTAAACCGTCTCCAATGATAAATAAAAATAGGTAAAACGACGCCGTTTTACTAATGATTTTTTTTGCGACGGACATTTGCCGTCGCAAATTGTGCTCTATTTGCGACAGCAAACTTCTACCGTCTCAGAAAATTTCTTTTTGCAACGGTACACAACGCTGTCACTAATACTTCTGTATTTATCACACTTTCCGTGTAGGTTTATTACCAACGGTACAACTACGATCACAAAAGCTATTTATTTGCGACGATTTAAACTACCGTCGCAAAAGATCATTTTTTGTGACGGGGAACACGCCGTCGCAAAAAGTTTCGTGTTTTATAGGGCCTTTTCTTGTAGTGGCAATTACTCAATAAGTCCAAAGTAAACTTTTTAGGGTAAATTACACTAAACCCCCTTCAACTATAACTCATTTTTGAGTTGTTCCCCCCTCATGTTTAAAACTCAACACTTAACCCCATTTTATGTAAGTGAATTATGAATGTTATAAACACTGTTAACAAAAACATATGTATTTTGTTAAGATCTTCCTACTGGATTTCGTGCTCACTCCTAGTGGATTTGTACAGGAAAAAATGTGGTGATTTCACCTCAGTGAAGGCGAGTGGATGTTTTGAGAGTGCAAGGCTCTTTTGTTTATTTGTTATGTTTTTGACAAGCCAAGGGCTATGTGTATGGGTTTGTAAACCATTTACTTGTAATCGGATTTAAGCTTTGAAACTTGTGGCCCAATGGGCTTTGTTTTGTATTTGTTCTTTATTATTATCTGTTTCGCATGCTATAGATTCATACTTTAGAGGAGATTGAATATATATTTGCATGTGGACAACTATTGTAAATCTCTTTTACGTTATGAAATACAAATATGGAGATTTGATTAGTAAATGATGATCGGAATATTATGATTATTTAACTGAGAATAATTAAATTAGGGTTATCATATGTTTACTATTTGGAGGCATTACACAACCAATGAATCAAGTTCAACAATTACTAACCAATAAATCAAGCTTGACAACCACTACATACAATAGACTATTAACCCACACTAACTAGAAAATCAACAAATCCTAACACAACCCATTACTGACTACATATAACCCTCATAATGGGGAAGAAATAAATACTACCACAAAGTGTATCAAACTCCTCTTTTTAAGAATTGAGCTCGAGATCTCATATTGCAAAGGGTGTTATACAACCATTAGATCAAATGTCCTAAGTTCTCTACTAATTCATTTGGTAACATTTAGGATGTTACGCTAAACATATTGAATTCTAAACTATAATACCCAAATTATGAATGAAAAAAATAAAAATTAAAGGGCATTTACACACAAGTTTCATTTTGTGAACTTATACTCCATTAAGTCCTAAATAAGATTTTTTACTCCTTCAAATCTCATTAATTTTTAATAGATGAAATTATCTTGTAAACAATGGTGGTTCATCATTTGTAATTGTTTATAAAAAAAAATGATGATTTGACATTTATTTTGATTTTTAAAATTTCAAATCATCATAATTTTTACAATATACATTTATTTTTGATAAAATTTATATTTATAGAATCAACACAACAAAATCTATCAAACAAGATTAATATTAAATACAAAATTTGATTAAAAATATATATATTTTATTATAACTTCACAATTTAAACCATTTTTAATAGTAAGTTTTCTTAACTTACTTAACTAATAATATTTTTTTGGCCTAATTTTTTCAATTTTTTCTAGGTTTTAAATTGAGAATATTCTTAGTTTAAAATTGAAAAAATTGACTCAGCTTTAAAATTGAAAAAAAAATTGAGAAATCTATCAGAAACTGAGAATATTCTCAGTTAATACTAAAAAAAACTGAGAAATTTCTCAATTTTACTAGATAGTTTTGCAAACTGATAAATTATTAATTTTGTATAGCTCAAAAACATAATATTTTATTTTTATAAAATCTTATATTTAATATTGATCTTATTCGATAGATTTCATTGTGTAGATTCCAAATATATAAATTTTATTAAAAATATATGTATATAATAAAAGTTATGGAGTTTTTAAGCTTTGAAACAAAAAAACAAAAGTAAAATGTTACCCCAACAATACCACTTTAACAAGAGAAAATATGAGACATGCTTAGATGATTATTAAAAGATTTGTGATTAGTAAATAAGGTAAGTGTGGACTCGCCTTTTTCCGCGCCCCGCCTTTCGGAAAGGGCTTGAAAAGAAGGTCTCACAGTTCGGACTCCCGCGGTTTTGAATATAATCTCACAAGTGTAATGTGAAACTGATAAATACCAAAGAGTCCAAATCCGGCTAAACTTTTTGAAAAATCGATTTTAAATCAAATAATGCAAAAATTGGATTACTTTGCCAGATATAGAGTCGCCACCTAAATATTTTATTTTGGGAAAATTTAGGAAACCCTGACTCATGCCAAAGGTCATGTGTCCGTCATCACCAAAGTTGCCTCGACTCGGGAACTTAGGTACGAGAGGGGAAGTTCTGAAATGAGCACCCCCGCTCGCCCGATCAAAGATCGGCCTCTACTAACCATGATATGATGTTTTATAAACATTATGTGCTTTTGTTCTGATTATTAAACTAGCTTTACTATGTGACGCATATAAGCAAGTATAGACTAGTTTGCTCAATTTGAAACAATTCAACTCATGTTTGTTTGCGAAAATGGTTTGAATTTGCCACCTCAAGTGGGCTTAAAGATGCGGATTTGCCACCAAACATAGTGGGCTTAAAACATGATTTGCCACAACAAAGTGGGCTTAAAACGCACATTTGTTGAATCGTTCCAATTCAAACAACAAGCCTTCATCCACAGGCATTCATGCAGTTTAGCAAGTAAGCACATAGCCTCATGTCACGCATGCTAATCATGGCAACATTCACACTTATGCAAGCATGCTAGAGCGTAAAGACTCACGGAGTACTCCAAGCCAAAACAAAAGCTAGTTAGAGATGCATGATCCTAACTACACAAGATGCCTAATGCAACATATGCAATATGCAATTAATAGGCTCGGCTACTAATATGGCATATGAATTGATTTGAACAACATGGGGTTAAGCATGTATTCAAATAAGATATTGAAATTGCAATGCAGTTTGAATGATGCGCCGAGCCTTGGTGCATGCAATACAAATGAATAGATGCAAGCATAAGGTATGCTAATTGAAACATGCTCTTAATCTAACCATCAAAAGCGATTAAATAAAAGAGAGAAAGACGCGGGGTTGGAAAACATACACACACGTACGCACACTTATTACAACATTACGCTCTCGCGAAGGAGGGTCCGAATAAAGAAGCTAAGAGCTACCCTAAGCTAAGCTAACTATTACAACACAATATGAATTAACTAACTATTCTAAACTAATTAAATATTACAAACCAAATTAATTAGCTAAACACTTAACTAACTAATTACAAAGCAATTAATATAATTAATTACAACAAGAATTAACTAGCTAATCTATTTGAATAATTACATCACTTGCAAGAATTAGCTATAACTAACTAACTAAGCAAAGAAACTAAAAGGCCTCGGGAAGTGAGGGATGCATGCATGCTCGGTTTCTCCACTCGAAAAGCCACCGCCTTGCCATTGAACGCCTCTGTTTGCACATTTGAACACCAACAGTGCTGCTAACTTCTAGAATACCTCTGCTCTACCTTACCAACACACTGTTCAAATTTCATTGATAGCCGGTCGGCTACCAATGGTGGCCGTCGGCTACCATTGATGGTCGGTCGACTATTGTTTATGGCCGTCGACCATTACTGACCTGAACTTCCTCTTGCTGCAATAGAGAGCAAACAGAGGCAAAGCAGTATATTCTCGAGGGTTGTTTGTACTGTTACCCTCCTTATCATCAAACAAGTTCAAAGGAGTGTAACTTTTGGCCCTCAAACCATCAATCATGCAATTTCCATGCATGATGGCTAAGGAACCAAGTTTGTACAAATTAATGAGTGCAAAACAAGACTCAAAAGGACTACCACTCTATCATACATGATCAAGGGTAATGGTGACCAAGGAAAGTGGCACATTTCATCACTTTTGAGTATGAAATGTCCCATTTTCCTTATGTTCGAATTAACGTCTGATTTGAACACATGCAATGCAACACGAAAGATACTTATCTTGCCTCTTTTACTTGTCCAATTTTGTTTACTCATTTTAATTACTAAAACCATTCTTTAATTGATTTGTCCATTGGTGAGTGTCCTTTAATGGAAAGATGGCTCAAACAATAAGTTACTTTGGGCATGAAAGAGGCATTACACTGTTGGTAATGAACCCCCTAAGGATTAAACCATTAGGTGCAACACCTCCATTTCACACTTAGGCAAACAAGAGGTTTAAAGCCACTTTCAAAGCAAATAAAAGAGTGAAGAATGGAGGGAGATTGAAGAGATTTTAAGTGCTGAAATAAAGTGTAAAACAATACTAAAACATGCTATTTTCTCAAAACAATGATGATTAACGCATTAAAACATCAAACTTATGAAGGAAATTACAATACAACTATGCAATACAAGGCTCAAATGAATTAACTAGCCCAAAATAGAGCCAAAACAGGTCAAAAAAGAGCTTAAAACATGCTGGACTTAAGCCACAAAAAGCTAAAATAATAAGCTAACATGTGAGGCTAACTAGGCATGCAAACAAGACACAAGGAGGGGAGGCTAACCCCTCAAATGTTGGACTTCAAAAGTTGATTTTTACCACTGAAAAACCACTGAGATTTTAAAAGGTCAAAAAAAGTTGTTTTGAAAGTGGTGAATAATAGCACAAGAGCTTAACAAGCTAATAAGCAAAAAGGGTGGACAACCCCTTAACTCAAAATAGCCTCAAACCACTATTTTTAGGTCATAAGAACAGAGGCTTTTACACTTCAAAACGAGCCTTAAAACAATTTAAAAGGATCGCAAAACAAGTATATAAATCAAGTAGAAATAAGGCAAGTGTTATACCTTTGAAGCAAAGCACAAAATAGCCAATAATCCAAGCTCAAACCACCTTCTAGAGCTCAAAGAAGGTCCCAAGTTATCTCAACCCAAAGGTGAGGGTATTTGGTTAAGGGTTGGTATGCAAAAGCTAAGAGAAACTAGGCAAATGTGTGTAAAATAACAAGAGAGAGAGAATTCTAAAGAGAGAGAGAGAGATATTTTTGTTCTAAAAATGATAACCCTAAAAAATAGGGGAGTAACCCCCCTATATATAGAAAAACAAGTCTTGAGCTTAGAAACATCTCACCATACACGTACATGGAGATGCAGTTCAGTGAGCAACAGCTGGCATAGCTGGCAACAAATATCTGGAAAAAGAGACCAATGGCCGTCGGCCACCATTGGTAGCCGACAAGCACAAGCCATGGCCGATAGCCTTTGGGGCTGGTTGACAGGTCACCCACTCTTCCAGACTAGAGGCAACAAGCTTTTGGTCCAAAAATATGCACAAAACAGATAAGGTTTAGAGGCTTAAAGACAAGGCGTTCCGTCGAGGACTCTGGGCGCTCAAAATGAACACAAACAAGGACGGACATTGAGTGCACAAACGATGACGTCCAAGCCTTAAGGTCGGTCAAAAATGGAGTGTCTACAGTAAGACCCACAATTTTGTATTGGGCATGAGACATAATAATTGGTGATTGGTGGATAACATTGTCATATGGTGCACCTATACCACCTAACAATTTTTTATTAGTACTTAATGAACTGATGCTTTTTAATTCCTTCCGCCTTTAACAAGGGTAAAACAACAATATATACATAAATATTTTGAAAATAGGATTTTATGGGTTAAAAAAAAAATTTGAGGACTTAATGGAACATGAACCTTACCAATAGGACTTCTAGGTAGTTTTTAATTTTATTAAATATTTTTAAAATAGTTTTTGAGTTTTTATATATTTTTTTTTAGTAATTTTTTTAATATGTTAAGTAATTTTTTACTTTTATATTCACTTAATATACATACACTTATAATTTTTTTTTAAAGTCACAAAATACAAAAAAAATAAAATGTAAAACATAAATAAAAAAATAAATCAACAATTCATTATATTTTTGTATTTATCAATTTGTTTTAGATTTTTCTACAATATTTTACTTTTTAGGTGCATATAAAAAAAATTAAAATATGAAAAAAAATTCATTAAAGATAAATTTTCCAACAAAAATTTTAAAAACTCTCATTAAATTTTTGTATTAGATTTATTTATTTACGATTCATGCATTTTACAATGCTTAAATAATATGCAAAATATCGCCTCATATAATAAATAAAAATGATACAAAATATAATATATGTACTAAAATAAAATCAACGGATGTCAATCAAAATTAAATAAAAATCAATGCTTTGACGAGAGAACCCACTCATGCCACAAAAATTGTTGCTATCATTTTAAATATGAATGGTAGAATTCATATTATCATAGCATTGTTGAACATTTCAATGCCACCCGAAGATTGATGTTTTCAAGATTCATGAGTTCGTGGGTCCCCCCAATGAGAGGAAACTTGTGCGTGGCCTTTGCTAATCCACCAAATGGAATACGAACCCAAGAAAGCAAAAAAAAATTGGAATATCAAAATGCTATAATTTAACTTGGATTTGGTTTTTTTTTTTTTTTTTTTTCAAGTTATCATCTCAATTTAAGAGCATGTTTGATTCTAGTAAGTTCATTTTAGAATCAATTTCGATAATTTGAACTATTCATTTTTAAATTCATTCAATAAAATATTCATGCAAAAAATAATCACTATGTTTGGTTTTAATTTTCTGAAAATTATTTTTTTTGTTTTTAGTGATTATTTTTAAAATTTTAAGCATTTTTTTTACTTTTTAAGATGCATCTTACTTAGATGTATCTAAAAAGTAAAATATTTATAAAAAAATATTTTAAAAATTAATAAATACACAAGAATACAAAAAATATACTAAATTCTCGTATTTTTTTTATTTTAATATTTTTGGTATTTAGTGAATTTTCTAGAGATTTTTTCACAAATATTATACTTTTTAAGTGTATTTATGTTAGGTCTATCTAAAAATTAAAAAAAAAAAATTGCTTAAAGTATTAAAAAATTCAGTTAAAAAAAATACGAAAAATAAAAAATTTTAATTTTTTGAAAAGTGAATCCTAAAAACCCAAACCAAACAAGCGGAATATGATTGGACATTGGTAGTTATATGTTTGAATCATATTATTTGTTTAAAAAAATAAACGACAAATATAATTTCAAGAATAACCATCTATTTTTTGTAATAAAAATTTAATTCAAACATATACTTATTCGATGTCCAATCATCTTAATTTTTACATGAATATTCTTCTCAATAAGTCCTAAAAAATGAACGGTTCAAATCATCGAAACATGACCTGTGATGGGCTCCACAACTCTCTCATGACCTGTGGTGGGCTTCACGGCTCTCTTAAATTCTCTTATGCTAATATGTGAACATGAGATAGGTTTAACCTAATTTAATAATCATATTTAATTGTGCAAATATTATATATATATATGTTTTTTAAAAAGTCAAATGAAAACACTAGAGTTACTTACGTGTAGGTCTCAATAAGTGAACTTATTATCTAATAAGTTCTATAAAAAAAATTTGTCGTAAAAAAAGTCACTAATTGTAAGTTTTAGCGACAATTTATAAAAATTATGACGAAAAAAAGTCACTAATTGTCAATTTTTAATGACGTATATAAAAAATTGTCATAAAAAATTATTTTTAATGACAATATTGTTAAGACTTATTTTCAATAGCGTTTGATGGGAATTAAGTGAAGCTATTAGGACCTATTAGTAGTTTAGCTTGACTTAATTCCCATCAAGTTCTATTAAAAATAAGGTTTGGTAAAATTGTCATTAAAAATAATTTTTTTTTGACAATTTTTTACATACGTCGTTAAAAATTGATAATTAGTGATTTTTTTATCATAATTTTTATGAATTGTCGTTAAAACTTACAATTAATAACTTTTTTTATGATAAATTTTTTTTATAAAATTTATTAGATAATAAAGTTCACTTATCAAGATGTACACCTAGATATCGCAAAACATTACTTGTGAATCTTATGATAGGTGACTCGGCTGTAGTTCAAGTGGTGACGAATACAGCACTTAGATATCATGATGAGATTTCATGTTCAAGTTGGCTGTGTTATAATTTAACTACTAATATATTAATGTTATCTTTGTTAAAAAAAAATACATATATATATTCTATCCAGGTAGATAGAAAGAATCTTGCCAAATTTTAGCAATTGTCAAATTTGGAAAAATAATATACAAGTCTACTTTCTAGACATATTTTCTAGACTCAATAATGTGTAAGTCATATGATTGGTTGATGATTAAAAAAGATATGAAAAAATATTACTTTTAATAACCTAGTTGATTATCACATCATTAAGTTTAAAAATTAAATCTAATTTTTGATCTTAAAATTTGATAGACTATTGAAAATTTCTTTTTTGTTGAGAATATCAAATTTGGAGAGTTCATAACCCATCATCAATTTGAAAAGGAAAGGAAAATGGGAAAAAGAAAAAAAAAATTACAATTAAGTGTGACAGTAATAGAATAATTGCACAACATAGAAATTTTTTTTTTTTTTGGTGTAATTTTGACTAACTGAGAAGATTTGAACCAAACACAGGCGAATATTTATATTTTACATACGGAAAATTTGCACCATCATGAAAATAAAATTATTTATCCACTACCCTACTGAAATGCAACTTTCTCAACAAATATATATATATATATATATTATTTACATTTACCTCATTTCTTCACTCTTTTTTTAAATTTTTTTTAATTAATTCAAATTTATAATTCAGCCACAGTTTAAAAGTCAGGAGAGGGAAAAGATGTGACAATATGAGAGGCAACATTTACACTAATAGATGGCTGAAAAGTTTCAGTTTTCAAAAAAGATTTCCAAAGTCCAGACATTTGACCCAAAGCAAATAATAGAGTGAGAGGATATCACTATCAACCCAACTCAATTTATACGCTACTCAATCTATTGAGGTGTGGTTTGAGAAGTGAGTTGATGTTTTAATTTTTAATTTTTTTAATTATTTTAGTCTGAGTTAAATAATTTAGTTTAGGAAGAGTTTTTTGATTTTTTAGTTTTTTTAATTTTTTTTGTGAGAAAATAGTGTAATAATTATGTGTTGGATGTGATATTTTATTTGTTGTGACTAAAATAACCTATTTTATCTTTTGTGATTAAAATAGCCAAAAAAAAAAAAAAAAAAAACTCCTAAACTATCTTCCCAAACGGTGGCTTAAAGATTTGTGCCTTTTTGGGTGGCTTAAAGAGATAAGGATTGAGAAGTTATTCAGTCTTGATTTCTTGTGCTTGAAAGAAATATAGAGAAAAGTATTACTTGAGCTATATATATATATATTTTTATTTAAGTTTTTGAGCAATTTAACTCAGTCATAATCCTAAACACATCTATTCAAACTTTACTAAAAAAAAAAACATAACATTAAAAATTAATCATTTACTCAAAAAATAAAAATAAAAAATTAATCACTTACTCACAAAAAAAATAAAATAAAAAATTAATCAGTGCATTCAAGTACAGCGCACTCAATAATTTGGACAAAGCATCATCTTGCAAATGAATAAAAGTGCATTTCTTATCCATGGGGATATTTCGCGTAGATTATTATAAGTTAAAAGTTGATAATCAGAAAGTTGCAAGTAGAAGCGCTCATTCCTCAGCTTATAAATAATCAGTTTTTCTCAACTTATTTAAGCTATTTTTGTCTAAAAAACTATAAGTAGAAGCTGCACTAAACAGTCAGACACAAATTCTCAAATTAAAATAAGTTATAATTACCCTTAGTGGCGTAGTCAAGAATTCAGTGGAAAGGGGCACAAATTAATGACAACATTATTTATTTATTTGCATAATAAATAACAATGAGATATTACTAAACTTAAATATTAAGAGTTCATTTGGATAAATGTAAATTTTAAATTAAAAGATTTGAGATTAAATTTTATACAAATATTGGGGAGTAACTATTTTATAGGTGGATTGGAAATTTAAAAAAGAAGATAAGTTGAGATAGAAATGATATATTTTAGTAGAAAAATTCTATAAAACATAAAACAAAAAAAAGTGTCTATTATATGTCGCAGTTATAATCTTCGTGATCTTTAATTATAACAAATTATAGTGTTAGATATAATTTACTTATAACTTCTTGTGATTGTTATTTTGGTTATAATTATATATCAAGTAATAGTTAGTTATGACTCATTCTGATATTAATTATGACTTATTGAATTTTTTTTTATTTTTTTATTTTTTATAATTGAAGATATGTTGCTTGATTATAATTTATATAGTGGTCATTTCAGTTATGAATGGAAAGAAACACATAGAGGATAAACTTCACATGGAGGATAAATTTCACATATCAAATGTAACTAACAATCTAATAAATTTCATATCTTCATTGAAATTAATTATGTTTGCATGTTAATAATGATAGATATCACCATTATATTGAAATTTCATAAATAATAATATATCTTATCATAATCTCTTTATTTTTAATCAAAATAATCATTATTATTCTCATAATTTTAAAATGTCATTGACATTTCACTTTAAATAATATTTTATAAATTTTTTTATTTAAAATATTTTCTTTATGTTAAATAAATAAATAAAAAAAATTCCAAAATCCAAAGGGCACGTGACCCTCCTGGGCTTAATGTGCCTCCGCCACTGATCACCCCTTATAATCCACGCCAAACACCATATTTTGGTTAAGAATTTTTTGCCTAATTGGCCCTACCCATAGGCTTGTTATTTTCTATTTTTCTTTTTTGTATCACTTTCAAAGCATTAAGCGAAGTCTTTTTTGCATTGTAATTGGTTTAATTGGAAATTTAAAGCCCATGGTTTTCTACTTTTCAACAATCACACTCTAAAAACTTGTTTATCCGCCTACATGTTCGAAATTGTATATCTATATTATTTAAAGAAACGCTTCATTGGGTGTTTTCAAGCAATTCAAATTTCAGTCTTGATTGGTGCCCCGAATTTGGGGGCACTAATACCCCGAAAATTCAAAAAAGGCAAAAAAAAAAAAAAAACAGAATTACCAAAATTGGAAATTTAGGGGCATTAGTGCTCAAATTTTTAGTGCTAAAAAACATTTCTCTTCAAATTTTTATCATATTTACATTATCATTATAGTCAAACAATAATTATTATTTTGTTTGTGTTTTTCTTTAATTATTTAAAGATAAAACAGTAAAATCACTTAATGGCCTTACTCATATAATGTGGCATTTCATTCAAGGGATTGGCTTTCCTCCATTTTGTGATCAGACTAAAGGGTACTGTTGGATTTATGGAAGTTTATTACGGGTCTCGTTTTGATAATCTAAACCGTTCAATGTGTAGAACTTGTCGAGTACTATATATTTGTTTAAAATCACGTTGATCAGATATCCATAGCTATATGATCAAATCAAATTTTTATAAGACGTTTATTTTTCACCATCTATTTTTTTTCCATATAAAACTGATTTGATCGCATAGCTATTGATATCTGATCAACGTGATTTTTTTACAGGCATATAGTACTCAACGAGTTCTACATATTAAACAGTTCGGATTATTGAAACAGAATCCGTGATGAACCTTCACAAATCTAATAATATTCTCCAATCCGATCACGGACTAGAAGAAAACTATACCCTTATTGAATTAGATTGGTACGGTTATGATGTAATTTGATAATCATTGCCTACGTACCACAACTCTTTCCAAATATTTCCAGTTTTTAATATCAATCTTTTTGTAGTCTTTTTGTAATCATTCCTATCACAGCTCTCGCTCTCGCTCTCGTTCTCGCTCTCTCACTCTTTTCTCTTCTTCCTTCTTCTTTCTTCTTTTTTTTTTTTTTTTTTTTTTTTGACGAATTATTTTAACGGTTCCTATAGTTTGGAATTTATATCACTTTAATTTTTAATTTTTCAGTTGTGACACATTTGACTTTAAATTTTAAATCTTGTTACAAAAAAGGACGATTGAAGATAACATTATTTAATTTCAATGATAAAATCGTCAATTTAATAAAATATAAACTAATTTGACAAAAATAAATGTCAAAAAATATTTTTGAATTTTTAAAAATTATTTTATGCCCACTAAAGATAAAATTATGTAACTTGATAAATCTTTTAGATATTTATTTATTTATTTATTTATTTTACCAAATTAATTATTATTATGTTTTTGGATGATGATCATGTAACGTGTGGTTGTTTTTATTTTTATTAAATTAATTTTTATTTTTTCAAAAGTCAAAGCATTGCAAATGGGCCATGCTTACGGGTTAAGGCGATCCGATTCTATCTAAATAAATATGGGCCAGTGTTTGCAAAAAAAAAAATATGGGCCTGTCATGGATAAAGAGCACGCACACTTTTTCGTGAATGTAAAAGCCTTGAATCTATAAATAAATAAATGAAAAATGCTATAAAAGCCCACACCGATAGGTGGGGGAATTATGACCACCACCAAGCCCATTAACACCACAATTTTATTAGTTGTTGGGGGAGTTATGGGCCAGTCCTGGTCCAACAACTTAACACCCACTAAGTTCTAGCCCAAAATCATAATCTTGTTTTTCCAATTTTACCCTAGCCCAAAACTTGTTACCCAACAACTCGCCTGATACCCATCTTCATCACCTCTGGCTATCGCCGATCATCTCTGGTGATAGTTTTCGGCGATCACCTCTGGCGCTAGCGAATACCTCCGATAATAGTTTCTAACGACATTTTTTTAGATTTTTTTTCAACAAAAATAAACATCTATCATCACATCACTATTGTCACGACAAACAACACTCAATCATTCATTCTCACACACTCACTCACATTTATATACACACACGCACTCACTATCATTTAGTTTTCTACTTATTCACTCATAGAAATACAACCACACATAGACATATACACACCAAAATAAATAAATAAATAAATAACATAGACTAATCTAATAAACTAATCAAAAACATATTTAGTGATAAATTTATCATTGAAAATCTCACTAATAATTTATCAGTGATAAATTTATCACTGATTGATTTATGAAAGAAATTGCAAACGAAATTTTTTATTAACTCACTCCTACTCATGTTCACTTATAAGAATCCATCCTCATTCCTCACATACACAGAAGAAAAGAAATGGGCAAGATCTGAAAAATCACCACTGTTTAGAGTCGATTTCATCACTTAAAACAACTAGATCGATATAGATCAGTAATGGTAAAAGTGGATAGGTAATGGCAAAGTGTAGATCAGCAATGGCAGAGTGTAGATCCGTAACAGTGGAGTATAGATCTGCGATGATAGAGGTAGAAATGTGACGGTGGTGTTAGATCTAAGATGTTAGTGGTGGTGCATACATCACCGGTGGTGATAGTTGATGAACGGTGGCGGCAACCGAGTGACAATGATAGTGGTGGACGACAATAGTAGTGGTGGTGGTAGACGGCGACAATGATGGTGGCGATGACCAATGATTGTGTGAAGTTTTTGAAAAAATGGTGAAGAGAAAGAGAGAAAAAAGACAGAGAGAGAAATAGTAAAGAGAGAAGAGTTTTCTTAGATAGAGAAAGAAATAGAACAAAGAAAAAGATAAAGAACAAAATATTATTTAGTGCAATATAAAACACTCAAGGCTAAACAAGGAAAAAAATATATAGGACAGGATTTATGTGTGCATAAGATTTTAAATCAGGACCTAATGAGTAATAAGTCTCAAAAGTAAGATCGACTAACAATGAAGCCTTATTTATTTTGGCAAAATTACTAGCTAATCCTATTAGTTTGAGCAATTACTCAACAAGTCCAAAGTAAACTTTTTAGGGTAAATGACACTAAACCCCCTTCAACTATAACTCATTTTTGAGTTGCTCCCTTCATGTTTAAAACTCAACACTTAACCCCCTTTTAAGTATGTGAATCATAATGTTATAAACACTGTTAGCAAAAATTATTAATTTACCACTGTAGCCTTTGATCATTATCTTCTTAAGCCAATACCATCTATTTACCTAAGACCCCCACCCAATGTTTTGAAAATCGGACTAAATCGGCTAGTTTAACCAGTTGAACCGTCAACCGGTCTAATCCGGATATACCCTCTAATCCGTTCCCTCTTGAAAACCGGTCATTTTAAACTAAACCAGACGAACTGGTCCGGGTTAAAGCAAACTGGACCAGTTTGTTATGTTTGGTCCAATATTGAAAAATTTAATGCTAAAGAGACTTGAACCCAACATCTCAAGCTTCAAAGAGCATGAATTTCCACTCTATCACTATAGTTCCTTGTTAATATATAGGAAATATATAATATTTATTATATTCAAACTAATTTCCCTCAAACACATGTATAATTAAATTTTTTACAAACAATATTAATAAAAAAACATATATAAACATATATGTTTGATGAATATATATATATATTAAATTATAAAAATATTCATAAAATAATTATGACATCACAGTTCGATTCTAATTCAACCTGGCAATTGAACTAGTGATTCATCCACTAGATCAATTTTCCGATTCGTTTACCGATCCAGTTTTTAAAACATTACACCCACCACCTACTTACAAACAAGCCTCTTCTCTCTGCCTCCCCTTTCCCCACCACTCACCACCTCTACCTCCACCTCCACCTGTAGCCACAACTTTCCTCCATCACCTCACTTTCTCCCATAACTACTTGTTTTTTGTGATTCTATTTGTATAAAAATGACTACCAATATTTTTATATATTTCAAATTTGGATTGCAGCACTCCGAATGAATTGCTACTTTATACTTCCAGTACATTGCCTCATCTCACCACTACTCATTGTATTCTTTTCCCCTCCTAACCACCTCATTTTCCCCTACACCGACTGCCTCTCCTGCCTTATCTAGTCCCTTTAGTCAATTGCTACCACCAACTACACCTTCTTTTTCCCTCACTTCATTTTCCCTTCACCACCCAATTCGACATCCTCCTCTTACCCTTAATTGGTCAGTCATATGCCACTCACATGACATGCTTCTGTTTAAAACCCTAACAAATTGTTAACAGAAGGGGTTCAATATCAAAAGATGAAACTGAGAGGGGGTTAAGTGTTTAGTTTTAAACATTAGGGAGACAACTCAAAAATAGATCATAATTGAGGGAGTTTTAAGGTAATTTACCTAACTTTTTATAGACATATTAATCTTGAAAATCGTCGCTTTTATTACTAAGAAGTATTGGCAAGTAGTGAGTTTATTGTAAGAATTGGAGTGTGTTGAGAAATTGTGAATTATCAAGTTGGATTGTAAAAGTAAAATTGAAAATGTAGATCTATTAATTTAAAATAAAATTTAATGGGTATTAAGTTCAATACTGGTCGTAACTCTTTTTTATATTTACTTTTTTATTAACAATGAATGAGTATGATACTTACTTAAAATTTTTAAATAAGTTGAGAGCGATCGTAACTCAGAGTAAATTTCACAAAAATTAACTTATGGAATTTTTGATAGTTTGTCGTTTGGAACAAAGGTAAAAATTATTTTACTGTTTTCTTTTTAAAAAAAAAAAAATATTATAAGTTTAAATTTTTTACTAGATAAATGACTAAATATGTGACATGAGTATGAAGTTTATAAAATTACAGATCCCATATTTATATAAGACATTTAATTATTTATTTAGTAAAAAAATTAGTATGCGTGGCATTGCTAAAAAATAAAAATTGTAAATTACACGCGGAAACAAACGGAGCTAACTGTAATTTACAAGTTTCGGTCATACATTCCCGCCAAGCCTAACTGTTTCTAAAGGGAAAATCTCTATCCCGCCATACCCAACTGCCTCTGGAGAGACCTCTCTCTCTCTCTCTCTCTCTCTCGATGGTTTGAAGCAAATACACACTACATCTTGAAGATTCTTGTTCTTTCTCTCTGTCTGGGGTCCATAGCCACTTGCAATTGCTTGCAAAATCAATGGCGATGACCACCAAAGACCACACCCCTATCGAAATCAAGGCACCACAGCCCCGTGTCTGCATTGATTTCGCTTCAGACGAATTGGGGAGAGAACAGAGAGTCCCCTTCTTCAGACCCTTATCGCAGAGGAGAGAGAACACTTGGATCATCTCTCTCTTCGTCATCCTCCACCTTGTGGCTTTCGCAGCCACCATGATCGTCAACGACTGCTGGAAAAACTCTCACCGCGATTGCGCCCTCAAACCACTCGGACGACTCTCATTTCAGCCACTCTCCGAGAATCCCCTGCTCGGCCCCTCTTCTTCCGCGTCAGTCTTGTTCTTCTTCTCTCTTGCTTTCTCTATTTGGGTTTAGTGTTCTTGTTCTTATTTTGGATATTCTTGCCTGAATCTTTGTGTAATTGGGTTTCATTCTGCATTATTTCATCTGGCTTCTTGTTACTTTTCTTTTTCCCTCATTTTCTGAGTGTCCAAACAGAGTATTTCGTTAATTTTCAACTAGTTCTTTTGCCAATTGTGTGTGTTTTCAGATTACTTTCTTGTTTTGTTTGATACGTAGGCATAACAACACTGTTTCATGTTCATTTTTCTCGTTAGTTCACTTGGATTAGGTTTTTCTTGCACATTTTCTTTGAATTTGGAGAACTAAAAGCACTATCCATTGCACATGAATTGATATGTTGTGAATTAGGGTTTCTAACAACTTTTTGTTGTTAATGCATATGGTTGGTTTCTGTTTTGAATCTTAAGCTATTCATGCTTTTATATATGGTCTTTTCCATTTGGTTTTGAGAAAAGTTGAAAGGAAAGAAAATGAATGGTTATAGTTGCCTGTTAATTAGGGCTTCCGGAAGATTTATTTTGATGTGCTTTTGGTTAGTTGCGGCTCTCAAATTTTGGGAATTTTCTGTTTTACTCACTTCCATTTGGTTGATGAGAAAAACTCTGTTAAAGAAAAAAAAAAACAAAGAAAAAGTTATTGCTGGTAATTTTGTGTTTAACTAATATCCTCAAAACTTAGATAAATTTTTTTTTTTTTTTTTTTGTGTGCGCTTTTTGATTTATTTCTGCTGTCATATTTTTGGTAGCATCTAACCAAAACTTACTATAGGAACCAAGATTTTAAAAAACGGTCGCAACTGTTACGTAACGCCGTTACATAACGGTTGTGGTGGTTACTGCCATCTGTTACGGTTGCTTTTACAGTGTGATTGAGATTCACAGGTGTGTTGACCGTAGCAGTCGCAACGGCTGTAACAGCCTGTTATGCACCGTTACGTAACGGTTCCGAACTGCTTCTTTCGAAAGAACACACACAAAAAAAAAAAAAAAAAAAAAACTGAAAATGGGAGAAGAGGGATAGAGAGAGAAGAGGGAAGATGAAGAGGGAAAATAGAGGAGCAAGAGATAGAGAGAGAGAAGAGGGAAGATGAAGAACATGTTATTAATTTGTTGAACCTGTAGGAACTATGCTATTCTATTCAGTTGCTATCACTCAATCATTTTGTTTGTATGTGTCTATCTATAATAATAATAATAATAATAATAATAATAATAATAAGTGTGGTCATTATCTATTTGGCTTGATTAAAATATATATATATATATATATGTTTAGGCTCTTATTTATTCTATTACTTTTGTCATTGTTTATCTCATATATAATAGTAAGTGATTGAATTTTTTTTTGCAAAATATCTAGAAAACATGACATCTATAATTATAAATTTGCATATGCTTCCACAAGTATAATAATTAAAAAAATAATTTTATACATCTAACTCCTATATATATATATATTTTTTTGTCACAGGCGTAATATGGATTTATGACATATAAAGTCATTAATTATTAAAATAAAATATAAAAAACTTAGTTTATAGTGATTTAAAAATATGAAATATATTGGATCATACTTAAAAATTTACAAAAATTTGTCAATATTTATTTTAAAACTCAATAAATATGATGATGGGAAAAAAATATGTGTATCGGTAAATTTTTTTCAAATTGGGTGAAAAATAAAAAAATTTACGGTTCCGGTTACCGCAATCATTACGCTGTGGCCTTTACACCCCACAACCGCAACCGCAACCGCAACCGCAACTGCGCCACCGCCACCGTTACGGCGGCTGCAACTGCTTTTTAGAACCTTGGTAACTCTTGTGCCATGTTTTCATGGATATGGGGGGTGGGATAGGACTATTTTATATTGGGATAGGCCCACATTTGGTTCACATTTTTCAACCTGTGATAACTTATTCTGGGGGTCCTTTTATCCCACCATCATAGAGACTTGAGTTTATTCAATTTTGTGATCAAGTGAAATATGAATCTGTCATGAAATAATTCCAAGTACAACCATAAATGCCTTTGGATATCGAAAACAATTTACCTCTTTCCATTCTTCTTTCTGTTCTTCTTTCAGTTGTTTCAATTGATGTATTTTGAAACACGATCCTTGTGTTTTTCTCTAGTTATAGGATTATAGGCTCTGACCTTATCCCTGGAGTTGACTGAACCAACACCTTTTAAATGGTGAATCCGGTCTGTGTTTTGCAATATGTTTGAGAATGAATGAACCTGCTGTAAGAAGCATTTGTGTTCTTTGGGAATGAAGACATCTTTTCTTTTCTTTTTTTTATTAAAAAAAAAAAAAAAAAAACTCTTCTTCAGAATCATTTTGCAGTTTTGTCTTGTAACCATAAAGATATTATATGTCATCTGATGTTGGTTTGGCACATAACTCATTTTCAAGCAATTAATAGCCCCAAAGTTAAAGTACCTGCAATTTGTTATTTGTTAGCTTCAATTATTTTATGTTCTTGCTGTTTCAGGCTGGATACAATGGGGGCAATTCGACAGACATTTTTGGCAAAACATCACAAAAATATTTGGCATCTTTTCACTAGCCCATGGTTGCATGGGGGGATTGTCCACCTTATTATTAACCTTTCCAGTGTTATCTTTGTTGGAATTCACTTAGAGCAAGAATTTGGACCACGTAAGCATTTATTTCTTTTTAATTTTATTTAGTTTCACTAAGGGAGAATTTGTTGAGGACTAACTTGTTCCAGAAATTGAACCACCTTCTTGTTTTTGTTTTTTGGCAGTTAGAATTGGGATTATCTACGTACTCTCTGCTTTTAGTGGTAGTTTTGTGGCATCATTATTTCTCCTAGACAGATCATCAGTTGCTTCTTCCGGTGCTCTATTTGGATTGCTAGGTGCCATGCTTTCAGGGCTTATCCGAAACTGGAAGTTTCACAGCAACAAGGTTCTTCAACTTTTCACTCCCCCTCAACATTTCCTTGTATCCACGGGCCTTGTAATTGGCTGTTGATGCTTTTGTTTTATTGCAGCTTTCGGCTCTTTTAGCCATTCTGTCTATCTCAGTGATCAATCTTGCACTTGGTCTGCTACCTTATGTGAACAATTTTGCAAATATTGGAGGATTTATATCGGGATTCCTTCTTGGCTTTGCGCTCCTATTCAATCCTCAGCTTGGGAAGATGGCTCAAAATAAAGGAGGTTTATTTGAATATGATGTCAAATGTTCTGTCAAACTCAGGCAGAAACTGGACAGGCCTGTGCTGAGGACTGTTTCTCTTGTTCTTTTTAGTCTTCTGTGAGTTCATTTTTATTTTTTTATATTTGTTTCTGTAACATGTTATCTTTCTGCATCATATAGTGTTGGTTTTTTTAGATGGGATCTTATAAGAGGAGTCTCTTCAATATGCAGACTTGCAGGAGTTATTGTTGCAGTTCTTCATGGCGTAAACGTGAGCAAGTACTGTGGATGGTGTCAATATGCTGACTGTGTTCCCTCCAAATGGTGGAGCTGCAATGACAAACCAATGCATTGCGAGGTATAGTCTTAAGTCAGAACTTTAAGATGACATTTGAATAAGCAACCTATATGAGCAGAAAAATACAAAAATGATAACACACTGAAATGTGAATGCCAATTGTTAAAAGATAAGAAGTAATTTAATTTCTAGCATGGTAAACATTGCTCAACATGCCATTCTAAAAGATAATTTCAAATGCAGTCTTATTTTTGTCTTTGTCGTGCAACTAACATCTGGCACCAGACAGCTGAAAATCCATTCTTATTTTAGTCTTTTTATTTTTATGGTAAATGCAGACAGAGGTAACAACAGGGCGGTTGACATTGACTTGTGAGGGTAGTGACAAGTTCAGGGTTTTCCCTTTCACTGACATCTCACAAGCGAGGATTGAGGACTTGTGCGATCTGATATGCTCATAGAAGAACCCTTAACCCTGTGTGAGAATTGTAAGCAAGCTTTTCTCCACTTTGAGAAAACTAGTTGTAGTTAAGAGTCTCTGTAATGTGTTTGGATGACTATCCATCTTGATATTGGTAACTCTGTTATCATTCATGTAAAAGAATTGTATAAAAGAATTGGTTCATGAAAACAATGAAAAGTCATTTGGGCATTAAAATTTCAAGTTAGAGGAAAAAAAAATTCATTTGTTTTCTGAGTCGCAAAAGGTTGTGACATTTACATTTAACAGTGCTATTTTTTTTTTTCTTTTTCAAAAGAATAAGAACGCTTTCTTTTGTTGGAGTTATTGTGAACGACTGTTTGACAATGTGACCATACTTCATACTTGATTATTGTGGGACTAGTTGTAGGGATGAAATAAAGCAAATTGATAAATATGAACATAGATGATTTTTGCATAATGAAAAGCATACGTGAGATAAAAGGTGTCCTCACCATTTGTATCACATTTGTGTCTTATTTTGTAAAAATCATCTATGCACTTAGATTTACTCATTTATTTATGAGTTGAGCAAGTAGTTAATACATATTACCACAAAAGAATGAGGAACTAAAAATTAAAAATCAGCTTATTTCATGATCATTGCTTAGTAACCAGTCGTTTTTAATGATACAAAGACGACAAATGTTAGCAATTAGTTTTTCTGAAACATTCAACCTGCTGCTAACCAAGGAATATATGTGTCTATAAAATTGAAAACACTTTAGGATCTGTTAACTATCACTTTCATTTTTGATGTTTTTGTGTTTCCAAAAACAAATACTGAAAAGTTTGAAAATACCCTACACTTTCATTTCTATGTGAATATTTTTTCAAAGCAAAACAAATTAAATGACAGGGTGTTTTCAGAAATAACAATACTATGGGCTATTTTGGAAATATCCTAAAATAATCAAAAAGCTACTAAAAAAAATCAACTCTCCTCCGTACTTTTTTTACACGTCTTTTTGTAAATTTTTTTTTATTAAATTAATTAAAATAATTACTTCCCAAAATAATCTCATGCAACCAAAAAATGAAATACCCTAAATCAAAATTATTTTAGATGTGGTCGATACCATACCACGTTTCAATTTATATGATATAATTCATTTTCGGAGTACATAATATGTTCCATTTTAAATAATAATAATAATAATAATTTTTTGATTTCACAAAAAAAAAAAAAAAAAGACAGAAATGGTAACCAATATTACCATATGTTCTTTCTCATGTCTCCCCATTCATTATTTTTGTCTTTTCTCCAAATATTTATTTTTTAAAACTTTATTGTTAATACTATATAATTTTATATTGTAAGGTTGAAGCACAAGCGCGCCCATGGCCTAATGGATAAGGCGTCTGACTTCTAATCAGGCGATTGTGGGTTCGAGTCCCACTGGGCGTGTGATTTTTCACTCTTTTGGGCCAATTTTGAGAGCCCAAACAATACTTTCTAACAATACGCTCTGCTGGCCCAATTTTGCCAGCCCCGAAATGCTTTTAATATTTCGCTTATGATAAAAATAATTTGTTTGGTTATAGTTTTCCAAAAACACTTTGCAGAAAATTTTACTTTCTTATTTTTTGTTTTTTTTTTGTTTTTACTGAATTTTTTTAATATTTTAAACAAATTAATTTTTTTTTTTACACATACTTAACATAAATATACCTAAGAAGTAAAAAAATTGTGAAAAAAACCTTTTAAAAATTCACTAAATACCAAAAATATATATAAAAAAAATGAGATTTCAGTATAGTTTTTTGTATTTTTATGTATTTATTAATTTTTTAAAATATTTTTTCATAATTTTTTTACTTTTTAGATACATCTAAGTAAGGTGCATCTAAAAAAGTAAAAAAAATATTTAAAATTTTAAAAATATTCACTAAAAAAAAAAATACGAAAACCAAAAAATTCAGTTTTCAAAAAACTTAATTCAAAAAACTCAAACCAAACACACTGTTTGATATTTTAAAAGCTAAACATAAAATTTTTAAGTATAAATTACAAATACACTCCCTGAGATTTTAAAATAAATGGCCTCTTTATGATTTAGAAAATTACAAATATTCCTTGTTAGAATTTTTTATTTAACAGAATTAATTAAAAAAATAAAATTTGTAACTGCTTTCTTATACAATAATAAAATTACTTAGATTATTAATTAAAATAAATTTCTGACACTATTAAAAATTATTAATTAATTTGTTGATTTATTAATAAAAAAGTTCATTTGTTATGAAATTAAAAATTACAAAAAAATGAGACGTAATTTCTAAAATCACAATGAGGCAAATCATATTTTAAATATACCTTATAAGGTTTGTATTTATAATTTATCTATTTTCTAAAATCTTTTATAAATTATAAACTTTTTAATCCTATGGCAACTTCTATTTTGAGTTCTTTGACACCACTGGAACTAGGCCAAACTCAACAAAAACTATGGCAAGGCAAGGCAAGGCTAGGGTAGCCCATTATTATTATTTTAAATTTTTTGGGGGTGATCATATGAGTGAGGCTAGGCCTTGGAGTGGTTCGATTTCATAGTTGTAAAACTTTAAACCTCCTTTCGAACTTTTGTGATATATTAGACACTTATGTTTCACATGATACGGCATTTTTCATAAATTATTAATACTATAATTATGTGTCTCTTAAATTAGTATGTGATATATATACAAAGAATAGATATTTGTATGTATAAATTGATCTGTATCTAAAATACAACTAAGTAATAGAATGAATACATACTCGGCCGAAGAATTTAAATGATAAATGAAATTTTTTATAAACATAAATATTAATTTATAGCTAGATTGTTGAAATCACAATCTTATCTTAAAAAATAAACAATAAGCAGGTCATTTAAATATATAGTATACACAAATCTTTTTCTATTAACTTTTCACTTCAATTTTTCATAATCCATACATGTAATACAATTGAAAGTATGGAATTAATTGCACAATTACACAATATTGTTTAATAGTTCATCTCATAATACAAATTCATTCCACTATGCATATTATTTGCATACTATTGATGTAAAAATGTATTAATATTAACATATAATTTATTTTTATATATCAAGAGTTGTTGAGTCTCATTTCTTGTGATACAAATATCTTACATGATGAAAAATATAACATTAGTCATTAGAATATTTACATTTATGTAGAAAATGTAGAATGGTTTTTTTTTAAGAAAATGGAATGATATTGTAGCTTAATATTTCGATCGATATAGGAATTTCATAATTATTTTCACGATATTTATAGATCTATGTATATAAGTGTTTACAGGATCACTTTCATGAAACTGTCAAATTACATAATTTATTATGGCATCTGTAAGTAATGAGTGATTGGAGTATCATTGTCATGTTTGGAATAGGTTGGTGACTTGTTTTTCAAAAGAAATTCTGCTCAGGATTTTGCTTGTTCACTCGAGGGACACTTCTTGTGCTCGAGTGGTCTTTTACAATTTGCAAATTATTGAGAGCTTGATGTCTATGCTTGAGTGACGCTTCTTGCGCTTGAGCGAACTTTTCCAGGTCTAAACTACTGGGAGGGGTGCATTGTGCGCTCGAACGGCCATTATTGCGCTCGAGCGGTGTCTTCGTTGTGTCTGGTAGCTCGAACGACCATTCTTGTGCTCAAGTGATTTGCGCATGTATCAGCCTGAAGGGGGTCACTTTTGAGTCATTTTCTCATCTCTCTCTCTCTCTCTAAAACACTTCAAAACCTAGATTTACTTACTCTCCCTCTCTAAAACTCAAATACATCTTGATTCGTTGGTTTCTACACCATAGTCCCTTTGATAAAAAGGTAGACCTCACCTAGGGCTTCGTTTTGATCAGAGCAAAGTTCGTTTTCGGCTTTGTCAAGTTTCTACTCTTGTTCTTCTTGGTCCTTGTATTTGAGGTAGAAATTACTTTGACACTTTGTATGGTTTTTAACTTAGTTATCTGATTTTCTAAACTATGTTGTGATTTGGGAATTTTTAAACAAAATTCTAGGGTTTTGGTTTAAAAATTCAAAAGAGGGGTTTTCAAAATGGGTTCTTATATATGATTGTAGCCTTGTAAAAATGGTTGGGTTGGGATAAATGATGGATTTTATCCTTGGAAAATGAATTTTTTGAGAAATGGGGTTTTGCCCTAAATTATGAGTACTTGGTTTGGTACAGAGAAATTGGAATTGATGTTGGCATTATAGAATTGGCACAATGATGTTGATGATAGTGGAGTTGGATATGAATTATCACTTTTAATTGGAAATGTTGGAAAGTATATCTGTGTTGAAAATTGATTATTTGTTTAGAGATATCTATTTTCGGCTATCGGTGGAGGATAGCTATAATTGTTGTAGAAATTGCATGAGAATTAGGTGAATTGAAACTATTTTTTCATCCATTTGCATTGAGTATTGTTACATATTTAACACACTAAAATTGTTGTTATTTTGAGAAAAATGGGTGAATATCATGGTGAATCTGGGTAAGAGTGTAGTTGTGATATTATGTTGGTCTGTGTGTCCTTGGTAAAAGTCCAGAAACCCGCGTGGTTAGGTGTCAAGCCTTCCGGTTAATATCGGTAAAAATGACAAATTGGTAGTGCTTGTAGCCTACTTGCAGACACGTCCTCGAGATTTCTAGTGTTATATCTATTGCCCTGTTTTCTATTGAAAATGAATTGATTGTATGAATTGTGATATAAATCTGGCATAACATCGTTTTGGAAAGACATATAAAAAGTTTTGGCACGAGCATTGCATATGCATTCACCTTATAACTCTGTTAAGATTCATACACTATGTTAGAGAATCTTTAGTGGGTTTTGGCTCACCCTATGTGGAAAACCATTTTCAAGCGCTGATGACATGTCTCTGCCAAGGCAATAGCTTGGGAGGACGTAGAGCCAAGAGCTTCTATTTTTGTTTATTGTTGTAATTATTTTGTATGAGCCTAGGGCTTTATTTATATCAAGTGTAAACTCACTTTTGTTGTAACCAAGCATCGTCTTGGAAAATTGTAGCCAATAGGGCATTACTTTATCTGTTTAACTCTCATTTCATATCTTTTGTTATGACACATGCTGTACATTCAAGGTTAGGACTTATAAATGTATTACTGCATGTGCTATACTTTTGTAAAGAGATGAAACTTTATGAATGAGAGAAGATTATATTTAGACATTTGTTGTGGGAGGATCTTATTGTAATATTTAGGGGGGCGTTACAACTTAGTATTAGAGCTTACCAGGTTTGAATACTTTGGGATCGTGGGGGAGTAGTTATTACTACTATAGGTTTCCTTGCTAGATGATATGAGGAATAAACTTGGTATGCTATGTGATAATATGTTTATGTGACTAAGTAGGTATGAAATTTAATTTCTAAGGTATTGATTAGGTCTACAAGTTTCTAGAAGTCTTGTTAGAAGAGTACTTGATCACTGCTATTTCTAACTGGAACTCCGGCAACATTGCTGGACGATCATTATCTAGAAAGGAAGTTTGTATGTGTTTTTGTGACTATGTGCTTATGTAGAGTGAATTAATTTTTCTCTACCGCATTAGGACGCGAGTGAGTTAGCTTCGGTACATTTGTAAATGTGCTAATCTCTTGTGTTACTTTCATTAGGATGTTAGGACGTGGACGTGGTAGTGGTAGGCATGGCAGGCCTAGACGGCAGAAGGTGCGATTGTCGGATGATATTCCGGCGCAGGAGGAAGGGGTTAGTCAGGCTAATGTGGTCGAACCGGTTGGTTAACAGGCCATAGGTGCTTTTTCCTATGAGATGGCCGAAGCTTTGCGAAAATCCATGGACATTCTTAGAGTTGAGAATCAAGTCTAGGCTTATGTTGTTGAGACAGGGCCGTCTTTTCTGAAGAAGGAGTTCTTCCAGTCGAAACCGGACGAGTTTTTAAGGGATTCGAAGGAGCCACTGAAGGCGGATGAGTGGTTGGAACAAATGGTGAAGACTTTCGAGATGCTTGGCATTGAGGACGATGGGTTGAGAGTGACCTTGGCATCCTTCTAGCTGAAGGGAGATGTAGGTCAGTGGTGGAAGTTTGTGCGTAGACGCATTGGGAGAACTTGGGATGCTTTGTCAATGTCTTCTAGGACAAGTTTTTACCTCCCACTATTAGGGAGAAGTTGAGAGAGCAGTTCTTGAAGCTCAAGCAGCTTAACACACTGGTGGCCGAGTTTGAGGCTACCTTCACTAGTCTGTCGTGGTTTGCACCTAAGTTAGTAGCAACGGAGGAACGCCGTTGTTTGGAGTTTGAGAAGAGGTTAAGGGTCGGACTCTTTTTCAAGGTGGTCACGTCTATGATTAGGGATTACAGTCGTCTTGTGGAGGCGGTGGCTCATTTAGAGACTGTGATACAGACCGAAGAGGAGAAGATGAGGGGCTCCAGGCAGAGGAGTTAGGAGGTTCAGGGAGAGATGCGGGACAGTAAGAGGCAGAAGGGTTCTAATCCATAGCAGTCCCAGGGAGCACAGTCTAAGTCCACATTTTCGGTACTGAGTTGGGGTTCTGGAAGGGGTGGTCCCGGTGGTATCACTTGTTTCAAGTGTGTTTAGCTGGGCCACAAGTCAGCAGTTTGCCTACAGAAGGAAGGAGGGCAACAGTCTGCACCGTCTTCAGCTCGTTCTCAAAGCCAGAGTGTGATACCCCAAAAATCGGGAACATTAGAGAATATATTAACAAATAAATACAGGGTTTATCTAAATAATAAAATAGGAAACATCATTAATGAGTCCTTTGGTTAATAACCAATTAAGATCCCAGGAAGGTCGAAAGAGTCAATATAGCCTTCCTTCAAAATCCAACCACCTTAGATAGCAAAGCTACCATTTTGACAGATCTTAACAAGATATTAACATAAGGTCTACATGAGTTGACGATAAAAAAAAGAATATGTATATAAAAGATATGTATAGATATGTTATAATTACAAAATCAGGTTTTAAATACATGGGATCTATCACTTACAATCTGAAAATACGTTTACGAACTAGTTTCTAATCCTTCTAGAGTAGTTGTATGTCCTCAAATGCTTTAGCTTTGCTTTCGACCAGACTAATAGTCTTCAATACCTAGCATGAAATGCCATGAGCTTTGAATGCTCAGTAGACACGCACACACCTCGTCCATTTTTCCCAATCCAATGCACCATCACATTTATAACAAGTAAGTAATGAAGCATGATATTCAAGTCAATAACAAGGATTACAAAGTTAGATGTTAGTATTCTAGAAATTCCCCAAAGAGATTTCATCCTCCCAACTAGGGCTGTTCACGGGTCGGACCGAATCGGTTTTCCTAGTAATCCATCAATCGACCCGACCATGACAGATTAAAGATATAATCAACCGCTTCCGATCGATGTGTTGTTCGAAATCAACCGTGAGTGACATTTGGTTTGGCGGTCGGTCTCGGTCGAGTTGCATGGGTCACCGAAAATCATAAACACAAAAAATAGCAAAAGAGAAAGGGGTTTCAATGTCAATTGGAGAAGAAGATAACACATAACACTAAAAAATAAAGGAGGTATTAGGGAATGATTCCTGAAGGAGAAAGAAATGACAAAACAACAAAGGGAATAAGAAATTAACACTCACTAAGAATCAACGAGTGTTCATCTGTTTTGCTAAGTGCTTTTGAGTGTTCATGGCCGTTGTTCAACATCAATTTATTAGGAATAATGCAGTTTAGGGTTTGGCTCTTCATCATCAAGTCACGGTCACAGATAGGTTCTAGAAATCGGTACAATGGAAGTAGATGAAGGATTTTGGGGGAAGAGGGAGAGAGAAAGAGTGTGAGAAAAAGCTGAAGAGGCGTGAGGTAGATATAGAAAAATAGGGGGAGCGAAGCAGGTGTGAGAGAGAGAGGAGAGAAGAGAGAGAGAGAGAGAGAGAGAGAGAGAGAAGGGTGAATGGGTGTAAGTGAGAGTGAGAGAGCTGAAGAGGCATATGGGGGAGGAAGATAAAAACAAAAAATAAAAGAGAGAGAGAGAGTCAGAGAACACATGAAGGGAAGAGACACAAAGAGAAAGAGGGGAGAGAAAAGGACATCAATGTCAGGCCCAACTTCTAAGAACCCTATCACTTGTAACCCACTGCCTAGACTTAGTCTATTACAATCAAGTGTTAAAAGTCATCACTTTGTCTGGTTATAATGTTTAGAGATAAAACATAATATAAAAAGCCAATAACATACGTACACGAGTAAAATTATATAATATAATAAATATCGGTCGGATCGGTTTTTCGGTTATCACGTGTAGGAAACCGTGGCCCATCCGAGAAAATTGATTTTTTCACTGAAGACACCCACCATCGACCGTTGGTTATGGAAAAACCGTCCGTGGGTTGATTTTTCGGTTCGAATTGGTCGGTTTCGTCGTATGGTTCGGATTTTTGTACAGCCCTACTCCCAACCGCAAGAATTGGATACCAGACTATTCGGAACTCCCCCTTTTGCTGCTTTGTCGCAGAACTTTCCTCAGATGCCTACCAACGATTATATACCTCATAGCGCCAACTGTAGGGCCTCAAAAGGAATGGCAAAAAGAAAAAAGGTTTTATCACCCTAAATCCAACCTCATCTTTCCAAATTTTTTTTTATCCTCCTGAATGTCCCATCTGGATCCAGCCTTGTCTCGCCAAATAAAATCATCGTAAAGAGTCCGAATACGTTTGTTCTATTCTAGGGCTTACACAATAACCGCTTGCACAAGAATTATCCTTCAATTAGGGAGCACATCCCATCAATCCATACATAACACATTATCATCTCTTCATTATTCAAGTGATTGAAAACCCAATACCACCCCACTTAAGTTTCCCGTTGAGTTAAATGTTTCAAGTTAAAGTTAGAACAAACTTATCAAGACAATAATGTCCACATAAACACGAGCATCATCAAAGAACTACGGTAAGACACATAACTATAACACATGAAAATATTATACCAAGATATGAACAGGTGATAACAAGCACATCCATGAAGTCGAGAACACAATTTTATCAACAAAAGTAAATTTCTAGATTTGGTGCACTTTAAAGACTGCAATTAAAGAGGCATTTCTAGATTTTTCCTAAACTTGGAATTCCTATGGTTTGTAGATAATTTTATCTAGTTTTTATAACATATTTTAGAAGTTTCATAGCTTTTCTAGATATTTAATTACTTAAGAAATACTCCAGTGCTGTCCAGATTTGTTGACTGTTATGAAAATCGAGTTTTCTCTTAAACCACTCACTCTTTTTCAATGAAACCAATTTTAATTGAAATTTAACTCTATAAGGAAGGTTTTGAAATAAAAATAAGGTCAAGGGAATTTTTATACATTTTTCTAGAAATTTTGGAAGTTGGCTGAAAAAAGCTGGTTTTCATACATATTACTTAAAATAAGAAGATTGGTGAGAAAATAGGGCAACTAAGGAAAATATTTCACTTCTTTTGTGATGAAAGCATGTTAAATAGTATATATTAAACTCAAAAATTTAGATTGAAGGTGTGCTTTTAGAAATTATGAGAGATAGGTGTAGAAAAGATAGATTTGCACCCATTAAGAGAAAACACAAGTAAGGGTGTTACGAGGCTAAACTCTTTTCATTTTTAACTCAAGAACACCATTAAAACACATCTCAAATAATGTTTAGAACCTCTAAGAACATGCATTTGAAAAAAGGAAAATAAAAGAGAGGGTTGTGTTGTGGCTTACTTGATTGCCTAGTGAAGTATTTGCACAATTTTTCCTTCTCCTTGTTCTCTTCCACCACCACTCTTTCTCTCTCCCTCTCTTCACTCTCTCTCTCTCTCTCTCAGCTGTGTATGTGTGTGTGAGTGTGTAAATGTGCTTCAACAAATGGGGATAGATGATATATTTATAGAGAATTTGGTGCGAAAAATCCAAAATGCCCATTGGTTGGAAATGGATTAGATATTTTAGATTTAGTTTGATCTCAATGGAATAGTGGATGATTAGAGGCTTTAATTATTCTATTAAACATGATCTAGTTAGGCCTTGGTTAGGATTGAACTTAGGGTGGAAGCATGGTTCCATGTTTTGGGGTGTACTATTGAACACTTTTCCATGAATTCATGGATTATGTTTAAAAAAGTTGTATCCATTTCACTTCCCTAGGGTGGCTGGCCATGTGGAGGAATTTGAGGGAATTATTTTATTTTTTCTCTTTTGTACAATTGTTGGAAATTTCAAAATATAGTGTATAATATAGGTTTAAAGATACAAGTGTATATATATATATATATTAGTATTAGTTTGGGGTCAATTAGCGATTTAATAAAAATGTGAGGTTTTGGTTTTAATTCATGTATTGGAACATTCATTTAAGTGCGGTATTTAATTTAATTAGAATCTGGAACTTCAATTCGGTTAAAGTTTCTTTATTTCGAATTAAACAGCGAGTTGTAATGAGAACCGAAAATCTAGGGTTTTGATCAGAAAATATAATTAGGAAATTAATTTAATTATTATTAGGGCTTTGGAAATGATTTCTGAGTTCCCAGGTTCAATCAAGGTTTGCGAGTTTTCAATTGGCGTGCGTTTTCAGCTGTATAGCTAAAATTGAAAATAAATAAGGGATCAAGGGTCTTTATTGAAATAGTTCAAAAGTAAGGGTCTAAATAAAATTACAAAGGTCAGGGGCCTCATAGTTAAATAATTAATATTAGCGTGTAAAAACGATTACTAAGGGTCTGTTTGGTAACGTTTACGTTTTCAGTTTATATTTACAAAAAAATTATAAACTGGTTTTTGTTTATTTTCTGTTTATTTTTAGAAAAATATAAACTACAAACGCGTTTGGTAATTGAAAAAATGTTTGAAAAAATTTAAAAATATAAAAAATAGTGAGAAATGGCAAGTGGTGGCAAGTGACGGCGGAAGACGGTGGTGGACAGTGGTGACGGTGGGTGGTGGGTAGCGGGTGGTGGTGCGTGGTGGCGGGTGGGTGGTGGTGGTGGTGGTGGGTGGGTAGGTGACGGTGGCTGGTGGTGGGTGGTAGCGAGTGGGTGGTGGCGGGTGGCGGGTGGTGGGTGGTAGTGGCAGGTGGGTGGCGGATGGCGGGTGGTGGTGGGTGGTGGCGGGTGGGTGGGTGACGGTGGCGGGTGGTGAGTGGTGGGTGGTGGTGGCAGGTGGGTCGCGGATGGTGGGTGGTGGCGGGTGGGTGGTGGCAGCGGGTAGGTTGCGGGTGGTGATGGTGGATGGATGGGTGACGATGGCGAGTGGTGGGTGGTAGCGAGTGAGTGGTGGTGGTGGTGGCGGGTGATGGGTGGTGGTGGCAGGTGGGTGGCGGATGGCGGGTGGTGGTGGCGGGTGGGTGGCGGATGGCGGGTGGTGGTGGGTGGTGGCGGGTAGGTGGCCGGTGGTAGTGGTGGTGGATGGATGGGTGACGATGGCGGGTTGTGGGTGGTAGTGAGTGGGTGGGGATGGTGGGTGGTGGCGGCAGGTGAGGGTGGTGGGTGGTGGCGGCAGGTGGGTGGCGAGTGGGTGGTGGTGGCAGGTGGGTAGCAGGTGGCGGGTGGTGGCGGGTGGGTGGTGGTGACGGGTGGTGGATGGTGGTGGCAGGTGGGTGGTGAGTGGTGGTGGCGGGTGGTGGTGGCGGGCAGTGGATAGTAGTAGCGGGTGGTGGCGGGTGGATGGTAGGTAGTGGTGGCGGTGGCGGTGGTGGTGGCGAGGGGTGGGTGGTGGTAGCGAGTGGGTGGCAGGTGGGTGTTGTCACACCCCCAACTTGCCCCTGAAAGTTTGGGCATGACCCATGCAGAAAAGGACACTTAACCTGCTATATATATAGAAAGTAGGGGCCTAAATGGAAGCAGTAACAACAAGTAATACATAATAAGAAAATATGACATCCATTGAGCGACTAAACCATGCCAGGATCATAGACATCCCATAAGATGAATAAACCAAAAAGATGAACCAAAGGAGATACACTTTTGAGAGCTAATAATATACATACACAGATCCAGCCCCAAGGTTGGGCGCATAACAAAATATTATGTACAAAACAGACTAGGCCAAAAGCTAGAGCATAAACAATAGTCTAGCAATTCCACAAAAGTACGGTTTCGACCCAAAGCTTGGCTGTGCTTAGACTGACAAAAGTGTGACAGTGCCGAGTTAAGATCGACCTCTTGGTTGGTTACCTACAGGAACAGACATAACATAGGATGAGCCAAGCTCAGTGAAAAATAGTACTTACATGCATGTAAAACAAAGATGGTACAATAACCATGTAGTTAGTCTGCTTCTGTATAACTTTTAGGACAACTTGTTGATTCACAATTTCGTAATTTGGCCCTTGGCCTGAGGAGTTCACATATTCACAAAAACCATCGGGTTTTGTAATTTCACAACTTGTAGTAATGGCCTTCGGCCCCTTTATATTCACAATTCACAAGTTCACACCTTCATATTTCACATATCGGCCCTTGGCCTCATAACTTCTTAGTTCACAATTGGCTCTTGGCCACATAGGTTCACAACTTCACAATTCCTTAGATGCGTTCCATAAATCACAAGATTTCACACAAAGCGTACATGGCTTCACAACCACTTTCAATGCTTCCATAGTTTTATAATATTTCTCATATAGCACATAACTTCATGCAAACATGATTCTGACAATAAGGATCATAACGTCAATAATAATAATGATTAACGGATAGAGGTACATTGAAGTACTATTACTCACAGCGTTGTGATGGCGTGCTAGTTTCTTCCGGAGTGTGCCCTGCACACAATCATAACTTATAAATTAGTTTGCTTTCTTCATAAATCGTTGGGGAATCATTTCCTACATCATTACACTCCACATGAATTGATAACCAACTTAAAATCATCAGAAACATATTCTAAAACTATCAGGGAATCAAGCACGCAAAACTGAACAAGCATATTTTCTTTCTGAAAATTAGTCCTCCGCTCGACCGCCACTTTGGCCGCTGGAGCGGACTGTAAAATGTGCAAAACTGCTGGGAGGTGGTTTTTCCTGCTCGAGCGGGCTTTCCTCCGCTCGAGCGGACCACGCGAATTCTGAAATTCTGAACTTTGAATTTAGCAACTTCATTCCATTTCTCATACAATTCCAAATGAATCTAAGACCATATTTCAATTCAACATCCCTATAATATGGATTCTACCTTGAACATGACCAATTAAACAAGATTAAGAACTTAAACAAGCCATCTCTCTCTCAATTTTCACTTTTGGATTCAAGTTCTTCATGTTCTTGAACCATAGCACATGATATATACATAAATCCATGAAGTGATGGTATAAAACCAAGGATTGAAGTATAATTCCATATAACACCCAAATTAAGTGTCAAAATAACCAATTGATGAAAAACCCTCATAATTCAAACATGAATCATACATGAATCAAAACAAAAACATGAATTACAACTCTAAGTTGCCATAACAAGGAGATCTTGGGCTTACCTTGAATTTAATCCCAAACTTCTAACAATTTTGCCCAAATTTCTTGTTGAATCACTTCTCCCCCAATTCTCTTCTCCCTTCTCTCTTATTTCCTCTCCAAAATGATAGTCACGTTTTTTATCTTAAGTCCAAAACAAGGCTTAGAGATATATATGCAATATAAGAGCATATAAGACAAAAATCAATCGCTTTATGATGCCGAAATTGAAATTTCGTAAACATACTTAATATTACTTAAAAATTATGCTGATCACAAATATATAATCACTTTCAGATAATTAAACCGTTAAGGCTTCCAATTTCTGTTTTAATGCTCTAATAGTAACAGATACTTTTCTTGCCTAACAGATAATGTTCAATTCATAAGGCATCAACTCATAAGACACATATATATAACTTAAATTTTCAGGCAGATCCACATTAAACATTTGAAAGCACTGAATAAAAATTAAAATATAGCAGAGTCACATACGAGGGTCGGGTTATTACACTCTCCCCCCTTTAAATAAGTTTGGTCCCTCAAACTTGCCTTTACCTCATAACAGGAACAGATGCGGATACTGGTTTTGCATGTCCTCTTCTTTTTCCCAAGTAGCCTCGGTGCCATAATGTTCTTGCCACTCTACCTTTACCATTGGAATTTCTCGATTGCGTAACTGTTTCACTTGTCGATCTAAAATTCGAATCGGTTTTGCCTCATAAGTTAACTTGTCATCCAACACAATTTGGTGATAGTCTATAACATGAGACGGATCCGGAAGGTACCCTCGAAGCATCGAAACATGGAACATGTTATGCACTTGGCTCATGTTCAGTGGAAGGGCCACTCGATAAGCTACTGGGCCTACTCTTTCCAAAATTTGAAAGGGAGCAACAAATCGGGGTGTTAACTTCCCCCTTTTTCCGAATCTTGGGTGTCCTTTTAGCGGAGTGACTTTCACAAATACATGACTATTCACTTCGAATTCCAAGTCTCTTCGTCGGTTATCCGCATAACTTTTCTGCCTACTTTGAGCAGTTTTCAATCTTTCTCGAATCCCTTTGACCTTTTCAGTCGTCAATTGAATAATTTCAGGCCCTAACAAGGACCTATCTCCAACTTCGGCCCAACATACGGGAGAACGACATGGTCTTCCATACAGAGCCTCATAGGGGGCCATCTCGATGCTCGAATGGTAACTATTATTATAGGCAAATTCTATCAACAGTAGATGGGTTTCCCAACTTCCTTGAAAATCTAGCACACACATGCGGAGCATATCTTCCAGGGTTTGTATTGTTCTCTCAGATTGACCGTCAGTTTGAGGGTGAAAAGTTGTGCTGAACTTAAGTTCTGTACCCATAGCTTTCTGCAGACTCTGCCAAAATCTCGAAACAAACTTGGGGTCTCTATCTGACACAATGGAAACGGGAATACCGTGAAGCCTTATAATTTCATTCATATAAAGCACTGCGAGCTTATCTGCATTATATTGAGTCTTTACTGGTAAGAAGTGAGCAGACTTCGTTAATCGGTCTACAATGACCCATATCGAATTCATGCCTCGGGGAGTCCGTGGTAACCCCACAACAAAGTCCATTGTCAAATGTTCCCATTTTCACTCCAGGATGGGAAGAGGTTGCAATAAACCGGCAGGTCTTTGATGTTCCGCTTTTACTTGTTGGCATTGCTAACACTTAGAGATAAACTCCGCGATTTCCCTCTTCATACTTGGCCACCAAAAGTTTTGCTTCAAATCTCGGTACATTTTAGTACTTCCTGGATGCATTGAAAATCTTGAGACATGCGCTTCTTCCATTAATTTCCGTTTAAGTTCTAACACATTAGGGACACATATTCTGTTTTGAAACTTAAGCACTGAATCCATTAAACTGAACCCTGGTTTTGGTTTTGATTCTAACTCGTCACATATCTTCCTTAACGTGTCATCCTCCATTTGATGCAATTTGATCTCTTCAAGTAAGGTTGGCTGGGCCATTATTGCCGCCATTATAACCTCCTGGCCATGTATCACACACTCCACATTCAATTTATCTAGTTCAAGTACCAATTCCTTTTGTTCCGTAAATAAATACGCCAAATCTCCCCTATTTTTCCGGCTAAGTGCATCCGCGACCGTGTTAGCTTTACCAGGATGGTAATGGATCTGCAAATCATAATCTTTAAGCAACTCTAACCACCGCCGCTGTCGCATGTTCAACTCCTTCTGGGTAAAAAGATATTTGAGACTTTTGTGGTCGGTGTAGACTTCACAGGTTGTGCCATAGAGATAGTGTCGCCATATCTTCAAAGCGAAAACTACTGCTGCTAGCTCCAGGTCGTGTGTGGGATAATTTTTCTCGTGGGGTTTTAATTGTCGAGAGGCATATGCAATAACCCTCCCATTCTGCATCAGTACACAACCAAGCCCTTTATGCAAGGCATCACTGTAAATTACAAACCCTTCGGTACCAGATGGTAAGGCCAAAACTGGTGCTGTAGTCAACTTTGTTTTCAGATCTTGGAAGGCAGATTCCTTTTCTTCTGACCATTCAAATGCAACTCCTTTCCGAGTCAATTGTGTAAGTGGCACAGTGATTTTGGAGAAATTCTGAACGAACCGCCTGTAATAGCCAGCTAATCCCATGAAGCTACGCACCTCGGCGACATTGGTAGGAGTTGGCCAATTCACGATCGCCTCAATTTTATGCGGATCAACAGAGACTCCTTCTTTTGTTACCACATGTCCCAGAAATGTCACCTCTTGTAGCCAGAATTCACATTTCTTTAGCTTTGCATATAATTTCTTCTCCCGGAGTGTTTGAAGGATTAGGCGAAGATGATCCTCGTGAGCCTCTACACTCGCTGAATATATAAGAATATCATCAATAAAGACCACCACAAACTCGTCCAGGTAAGGCTTAAATACACGATTCATTAGATCCATAAATGCTGCGGGTGCGTTAGTAACTCCAAAGGGCATAACTAGGAATTCGTAATGACCGTACCGGGTTCGAAAAGCTGTATTCTCCACATCGTCGACTTTAACCTTCAATTGATGGTATCCTGACCCCAGATCGATTTTTGAGAAAACTTGTGCCCCTCGTAGTTGATCAAATAAATCATCAATCCGTGGCAAGGGGTACTTGTTTTTGATGGTTACCTTATTGAGTTCCCTATAATCAATACATAGCCGAAGTGTTCCGTCCTTCTTTTTCACAAATAAGACTGGCGCGCCCCAAGGAGATACACTCGGTCGGATGAATCCCTTATCGAGCAAATCTTGTAATTGAATCTTCAACTCTTTCATTTCAGCTGGGGCCATCCTATACGGTGTCTTAGAGATAGGTTGAGTTCCCGGCACCACCTCAATCACAAATTCAATTTCACGGTCTATCAGTTGCCCTGGCAATTCTTCGGGAAAAACATCTGGAAATTCACGAACCACTGGAATTACATCAATACCTCCTCTTATCACTTGTTCCTCCTAAATACTACATAAATACCCTTGACATCCTTTCTGCATTAACTTACAAGCCTTCACAGCAGAAATCAAATAAGGTGGCGAAGTTACTTCCTGCCCCTGAACAATAGCCTCTGGTTGCCCCGGAGGATGGAAATTGATTTGCTTCGTCAAACAGTTTATAGTTGCACCATATTCATTTAGCCAATCCATTCCCAGAATAACATCAAAAGAGGTCATATCGAGAGGTATTAGGTTAGCATACACCCGAATATCCCCAATTAGGAGTTCACAAGCAACATATACAGAAGTGCAGTTCATAGATTTCCCCAAGGGTGAGGTTACACACAATATATAAGACAAGTTTTCTTCGGTTTTTCCCAAATTAGAAGCAAATAGTTTCGACACAAAAGAGTGGGTGGAGCCAGAATCAAACAATACATGAGCAGAATGACCATAAACAATAAATGTACCTGACACCACTGTTGCCGCATTCTGTACATCACCTGGGACCAATGCAAACACCCTTCCTTGCCTTGCGGTATCTTTATTATTAGTAGGTTTAGCTGCTGTCTTTGCGTTGGGGGTTGGTGTAGACCCCGCAGAACTAGGTAGCAGGTATATTACTCTTTTGTTGAGCCCATTGTGGGCAATTCCTTACCAGATGACCCGTTTTGCCACACTTAAAACAAGCCCCGGTCTTCCAGTGGCAAGTCCCTCGGTGCTGCCTTCCACAATCTGGGCATACAGGAGTGGCATTTTGAGTATAGGTGGTGGTGCTAGAGTTTCCAGAGTTATGCTTCTTATTGGGTGAAGTCACTGATCCCTTTGACCACTGATTGTTCTGCCTTTTCCCTTTCCATTCGGAAATCCGATTCTGAGCAGCAAGATTTCCTTCTGCTATAACAGCCCTTTCTAACACGTCAACATAAGTAGGTAGCTTCAACATATTGACCTTGTCTTGGATGGCACCCCGTAACCCTCCTTCGAATTTCCGTGCCTTCTTGTAATCCGTATCCACCATATGCGGCGCAAATCAAGCTAGTTCTGCAAATTGAGCTTCGTATTCTGCAACAGTCTTGCTTCCTTGTCTAAGAGTTTCAAATTCCGTCACCTTCCTATCTCGCATGCTTTGAGGAAAGTATTTGTCATAGAACAATTCTAGAAATCTATCCCATACTAATCCGGGGTGTACAGTCCTTGTGAGCATCCACCATCTCCGCGCCTCATCCTCAAGAGTGAAAGCAGCCAATTGCACTTTTTGAGCTTCTGTACAAGGAAACACTTCAAATAGTTTCTCAATCCCCAGCACCCATGCCTCAGCTTTCATTGGTTCTATGCCTCCTTTGAAGACTGGTGGTTTCATCTTTTTAAACTCTTTCGTAAGGGTGATGGTTTGGTCTTCAGCATGAAAATCTGGGACTACCAGTGGAGGTACCGGTGGTGGTGGCGGTTGTTCTGGTGGCTGTTGCTGCTGTTGTGGTTGTTGTTGCTGCCGTAGGGTCTCCGCCATTTCCATAATCATTCTCTCCATCCTATCCAACCGTGCAGAAGTAGCATCTTCAGCATCGTCTGTCCTTGTTCTCACCATTTCCTACACAACAAACAATTATATACAGGAAACATGATTCAAAATTGTTAGCATTATCAGAGTATACGTAACGTTGCCATCGCTCTTTCATATACTTTCAGGATGCCATGCAAAATGCCTAAAGCTTTTCTAGACACCCTAAGCTCAATGGACCCGTGTGTGAGATAGCAACTCGTGCTCTGATACCACTTGTCACACCTCCAACTTGCTCCTGAAAGTTTGGGCATGACCCATGCAGAAAAGGACACTTAACCTGCTATATATATAGAAAGTAGGGGCCTAAACGGAAGCAGTAACAACAAGTAATACATAATAAGAAAATATGACATCCATTGAGCGACTAAACCATGCCAGGATCACAGACATCCCATAAGATGAATAAACCAAAAAGATGAACCAAAGGAGATACACTTTTGAGAGCTAATAATATACATACACAGATCCAGCCCCAAGGTTGGGCGCATAACAAAATATTATGTACATAACAGACTAGGCCAAAAGCTAGAGCATAAACAATAGTCTAGCAATTCCACAAAAGTACGGTTTCGACCCAAAGCTTGGCTGTGCTTAGACTGACAAAAGTGTGACAGTGCCGAGTTAAGATCGACCTCTTGGTTGGTTACCTACAGGAACAGACATAACATAGGATGAGCCAAGCTCAGTGAAAAATAGTACTTACATGCATGTAAAACAAAGATGGTACAATAACCATGTAGTTAGTCTGCTTCTGTATAACTTTTAGGACAACTTGTTGATTCACAATTTCGTAATTTGGCCCTTGGCCTGAGGAGTTCACATATTCACAAAAACCATCGGGTTTTGTAATTTCACAACTTGTAGTAATGGCCTTCGGCCCCTTTATATTCACAATTCACAAGTTCACACCTTCATATTTCACATATCGGCCCTTGGCCTCATAACTTCTTAGTTCACAATTGGCTCTTGGCCACATAGGTTCACAACTTCACAATTCCTTAGATGCGTTCCATAAATCACAAGATTTCACACAAAGCGTACATGGCTTCACAACCACTTTCAATGCTTCCATAGTTTTATAATATTTCTCATATAGCACATAACTTCATGCAAACATGATTCTGACAATAAGGATCATAACGTCAATAATAATAATGATTAACGGATAGAGGTACATTGAAGTACTATTACTCACAGCGTTGTGATGGCGTGCTAGTTTCTTCCGGAGTGTGCCCTGCACACAATCATAACTTATAAATTAGTTTGCTTTCTTCATAAATCGTTGGGGAATCATTTCCTACATCATTACACTCCACATGAATTGATAACCAACTTAAAATCATCAGAAACATATTCTAAAACTATCAGGGAATCAAGCACGCAAAACTGAACAAGCATATTTTCTTTCTGAAAATTAGTCCTCCGCTCGAGCGCCACTTTGGCCGCTCGAGCGGACTGTAAAATGTGCAAAACTGCTGGGAGGTGGTTTTTCCCGCTCGAGCGGGCTTTCCTCCGCTCGAGCGGACCACGTGAATTCTGAAATTCTGAACTTTGAATTTAGCAACTTCATTCCATTTCTCATACAATTCCAAATGAATCTAAGACCATATTTCAATTCAACATCCCTATAATATGGATTCTACCTTGAACATGACCAATTAAACAAGATTAAGAACTTAAACAAGCCATCTCTCTCTCAATTTTCACTTTTGGATTCAAGTTCTTCATGTTCTTGAACCATAGCACATGATATATACATAAATCCATGAAGTGATGGTATAAAACCAAGGATTGAAGTATAATTCCATATAACACCCAAATTAAGTGTCAAAATAACCAATTGATGAAAAACCCTCATAATTCAAACATGAATCATACATGAATCAAAACAAAAACATGAATTACAACTCTAAGTTGCCATAACAAGGAGATCTTGGGCTTACCTTGAATTTAATCCCAAACTTCTAACAATTTTGCCCAAATTTCTTGTTGAATCACTTCTCCCCCAATTCTCTTCTCCATTCTCTCTTATTTCCTCTCCAAAATGATAGTCACGTTTTTTATCCTAAGTCCAAAACAAGGCTTAGAGATATATATGCAATATAAGAGCATATAAGACAAAAATCAATCGCTTTATGATGCCGAAATTGAAATTTCGTAAACATGCTTAATATTACTTAAAAATTATGCTGATCACAAATATATAATCACTTTCAGATAATTAAACCGTTAAGGCTTCCAATTTCTGTTTTAATGCTCTAATAGTAACAGATATTTTTCTTGCCTAACAGATAATGTTCAATTCATAAGGCATCAACTCATAAGACACATATATATAACTTAAATTTTCAGGCAGTTCCACATTAAACATTTGAAAGCACTGAATAAAAATTAAAATATAGCAGAGTCACATACAAGGGTCGGGTTATTACATGGGTGGTGGTGGTGGCAGGTGGGTGGTGAGTGGTAGTGGCAGGTGGTGATGGGGGGTGGGTGGTGGTGGCGGAAGATGGTGGTGGAAAATGGTGGCGGGTGGTGGCTAGTGTTGGGTGGTAAAAAAAAAAAAACTCAAAACTCAAAACGGAAACACATTTTTTGAGTTTACATTTTTTGGCCAAATTTATAAATTGAGACCACTGATTTATAAATCAAAAATTTACCAAACAAGTTTTTATTTGAGTTTTTAAAATTTTTGTAAATATAAACAGAAAACTGAAAATGTAAGTGTTACCAAATGGCACATCGGGGTGGATTTGGTTTTGTATGGATTTATTCGCGATGCGTATTTGATTCTGGGGTTAAATTTGTGAATAAACGAAGAACTAAAGGCTTTATTATAATAACTCAAAATTTAGGGACTTAATAGGGTTTATAAAAGTTCGGAGTCTTACACAGAGTTAGGGGAGAGGGTAGCCGCCTACTTGTTATCAGTGTGGGCAGTCAGGGTACTTGAGGAGATTTTGTCCTCAGACAGGTGGTACATCTGGTTTGAGGCAAACACAGAGCCATCAGTCTATACCGTTAGCTCAGGCCTCGAGGGCCAATCAGGGAGCCTCTTCGGCTCAGTCGGTGTTTCAAACTCATGCTCTGAGGGGTGAGCAGGTGGAGCAGAAACCTACAAGGTGTGTGTATGTTGTTACCACGCCAGATTTATTGCCAGCACCTTCGGTAGTGAGAGGTAACTTTTTGTTGTGTAATTCTATTACCAATGTGTTGATTAATACTGGTGCATCACATTCTTTTATTTCGTCTGCATTCGCATCAGCATTGGGGTTAGAAGTGGCTTGGTTAGCATCTCTACTTAGGGTAGAGTCACCTGTTGGTGGTGAGGTTATGTTGGACCAGGGGTGTCGGGGTTGTGAGATAGAGGTTGCCAGTCGCCGACTTCCTTTCGCTTTTGTGTTAATTGATACGTCGAGTTTTGATGTTATTTTAGACATGGATTGGTTGTCATCCTATCAGACCATTATAAGCTGTTACCGTTAGAGAGTTACAGTGTGCATCTCGAGTGGTGACTATTTTTATTTCCTGGGGGATCGGGTTGATAAGGCCTTGTTGCCAGTGTGTGATCAGTATGGTCGGGGCGAGCTTAGTCTCTTTTTCGCTGCATTCTTGGATATTGAGAGTGATGTGGTCCGAGTAGAGTTGCCAGTGGTAGTTTATAGGAATGACAACGGGGCGGGGCGGGGCCGGGATCACACTCCCGGTCCCCGATCCCTAATGGTCGAATTTCCCCCGGCCCCGGCCCAAATCCCCGACGGGGAATCTATCACTGCCCCCACCCCCGCCCCCAACGGGGATCGGGTTTCCCCGACCCCGAGCATTTCCCGGCTAAAAAAAAAAATTTTTTTTAGAAAATACAACAACATCATCATCCGAGTGAGACAGATCTGAAACAGATCTAAAACAAAAAAAAAAAAAAATTGTGAAACAGATCTGAAAAAAAAAAATGATCTGTGAGCTGGATGGCGACGTCGAGAAGAGAGGGCGTGGATGAGAGACGAGGTGTGGTGACGGCGGTGGATCTGAGAGAGAGAGAGAGAAGCCAGTGAGGTAGAGAGAGACGAGAGACGGAGACGGGGTAGAGAGATGAGATCTGAGGGTAAAATAAGGGTGAAGTCAGTGGTTTATATATATATATAATATGAGTCAGTGGTTTATATATATATAATATGAGTCAGTACTTTATATATATATATATGTATATAAGGGTAAAATCGTAATTTAACATCGGGGATAAAACCGGGCCGGGGATCGGGGACGGGGCTGGGACAGGGTACGGGGCTGGGACACTGATCCCCGTCCCCGGCCCGAATCTGTTTGGGGATTGATTTTTAAATACCATCCCCGTCCCGTCGGAGGTATTTTTGGGGGAAAACCTGCTCAATTCGGGGTCGGGGGATCGGGTCCCCATCGGGCCGGTTTCAAATTGCCATCCCTAGTAGTTTACGAATACCCGAACGTCTTTCTCGAGGATCTCACTAGTTTACCACCTCACCGTGAGATTGAGTTCTCTATTGACTTAGTGCCTGGCACAACACTGATCTCTATGGCATCGTATAGATTTGCATCCGTCGAGTTGAGTGAGTTGAAGATTCAACTCTAGGAATTGCTAGATAAGGGCTTTATCGGCCCTAGTACGTCGCCTTGGGGAGCACTGACTCTCTTTGCCAAGAAAAAGTATGGCATATTGCGACTTTGTATTGATTACCAGAAGTTGAACTGGGTAACTGTTAAGAACAAGTACCCATTGCCTCGTATAGATGATTTGTTTGATCAGTTAAAGGGGTCTTGTTGCTTTTTTAAGATATACTTAAGATCGGGCTATCACCAATTGAGAGTGAATGAGGAGGATATCTAGAAGACGGTATTCCGTACGCGGTATGACCATTATGAGTTCCTAGTGACGCCTTTTGGGCTAACCAACGCACCAGCCTTGTTCATGGATTTGATAAATTAGATCTTTTGTGAGTTTTTAGACTGTTTTGTAATAGTCTTTGTGGATGACATCTTGATATACTCACCCTTTGAGAAGGAATATGAGGAACATTTGTGGATTGTACTCGAGTTGCTTAGAGCCCACAAATTGTATGCTAAGTTCGGGAAGTGTAAGTTTTGGTTGAAGGAGGTGAAATTCTTAGGCCATGTAGTATCCAGGGAAGAGGTGACTGTAGATTCTTCCAAGATTGAGGCAGTGCAAGATTGGGAACAACCTAAGAATGCATTTAAGATCCGGAGTTTCTTGGGTTAGCTAGGTATTATCGTCGTTTTGTGAAAGATTTCTCTAGACTAGCCTCACCGTTGACTAGACTGACAAGGAATGGAGTTAAGTTTGTGTGGAATGAGACTTGTGAGAAGTCATTTCAAGAGCTTAAGTGTAATGACCCGGACATGCATTTGATTACGTAGTCATCTAATTGTATCTTTATATGCCAATTAATTATGTGTTTGTTGTGAAATTGCATGTCTAATGGTGTGAATAATAAGGAATTGAATTTATATATGTTGTTTGTAGGAAGACTTGTTAAAATTATAACTTTAAACTGAAAATTGAGGGCCTTAGAGGCGCCAGAAACCAAAATTGAGTAAATATTTGTGATCAACATAATTTTTAGAGCCAAATGAGAGGTGTAGTAAAAATTTGATTTAGAATTAATTAATTAGATTTAATTAAATTCATTCAATCCTATATATATATATATAAGAGCCTTAGTTGCAGAGTCTTAGACTTAGACTCAACAAAATATCTTGTTGAAGAGAGAAAGAGAGAGTTTTAGAGAGCTCCAAGACGAAGAAGAAGAAGAGGAGAGCTTGAGGAAGAAGGAGGAAAAGTGGAGCTTTGATCCCCATAAATCATCTCTCTAAGGTAAGATTTCTTTCCTGATTTCTTAGATTTGAGTTGTCTACACTCATATCCTCTTGAATTTAAGCTCAATTAAGGAAGACATCATGTTTAATTAAGAGTTTAATGGTGTAACTTGATATTGAGAACCCCTATGAACATAAAAGAGAGAATGGGTGAGAATTAGTTCAAGATTTAAACATGCATCATTTCATGAAATCATAATCACAAACTTGTTTTCTTGCATGGCCTTTCATGATTTCAAAGGAATTTCTACATCTAAGCTTGAGCTTCAAGTTGTATTTCTTGATTCTATAATGTTTCCAAAGACTTTGGACTTTTGTAAAGAAACTGAGCTTTGAATCGAAGTTATGATTTTGTTGAAAGTTAGGTATGGTAAAATCAAGTTGTTTTAGTGAGTTTTGAGCCTTGATACGCATGGATTTGAAGATGGATTTTGAAAAGCTTGACTTCCAATTGCAAAATAGATTTTCGGACTGGTTTTTACCTAGACCGCACATGCGGCCTAAGGCCCCGCACGTGCGTCCAGACCTCCCATGTTCTAAGTTGATTTCTATTTGAATTGCATGTGTGGGAGCACGTGTGGCCAATGCCTTCGCACGTCCGGTTGTCAGAGTAGTTTCTCGATTTTGTTTTCTCTTCATTTTTCTAAGATTCGGGCCTTCATTTGCATGGTTTTAACACATGTTTCGAACTCATATTGCATATCATGTTTACAGAGAAAATTAAAAAACGAGTAGAAATGACTTAACAGATAAGTGTCGATTGAACCGAATCGATTTAAGAACCGGCTGAATGAAGGCCTTTGGTAATCTCGGATTACTAGCCGATCACCTCATCGACCCTTACGGGGCAGGGTTTGGGTCGTGACATTAAGGTTAGACTTACCATTACTCTAGTGTTGATTATTCCAGAGAGGGGTTTGGGCTATTCTGTGTATTGTGATGTGTCTCGGGAAGGTTTGGGTTGTGTTTTGATGCAAGAGGGGAATGTAGTAGCTTATGGTTCACGACAGTTGAAAACAAACAAGAGAAACTACCCTACTCATGACTTAGAGCTAGCAGTAGTAATCTTTGCCTTGAAGATTTGGAGACATCATCTGTATGGTCAGTGGTTTGAGGTATTCTTCGATCATAAGGGTCTAAGTACTTGTTGTCAAAAAAAGATTTGAATCTAAGGCAGAGAAGGTGGATGGAATTTATGGAGGATTACGACTTTAAGTTACACTATCATCTAGGGAAGGCCAATGTAGTGGCTAATGCCTCGAGTAGGAAATTCATTAGCAGTGTAGCTAGTATTGTCATTCGGGAATGGGAGACGTTGGGTGCTATTGGTGAGTTTGACTTGCATTTTGGCTAGTCCATTGAGTCAACAGCTTTGTTTTGGAAATGGATTATGCCCTAAAATGTAATTGTTGAGATTGTAAAGAGGAAATGGAATAAATGTTGAGTAATGTGAAATTGAAATGAAGATTAATGATGATGGTGGAGTTGGATATGTATTATCACTCCCATTTAAGATTTTGGAAAAGTGTATCTTTAATGAAATTTGTTTATCTGTTTAAAGATATTTGTTTTGGGCTATCGGTGGAGGATAATAATGAATGTTGTAGAAATTGCATGCGAACTAGGCAAACTAGATTGTTTATAAATCATGCATATCATGGAGCATGTAATGGATTTTGAAAATTTAAACTGTATGTTTTGGAAAGAGGTTTTTGGAAATTCTCGCATTATGTTTTGGAACATTTGCATTGTTTTGGAAAAATAATATTTTGAATCACATGTATTGTGATATTTGGAAAGGATAAATAAAATGGTGAATTTGGGAAAAGGTTGTTGCTACATCAATTAAGTTGGCCTGAGTGTCCAGCGTGAAAGTCCCGAAAATCGCGCGTATACATGGGTGCAGATCCCGCTGACGAAATTTTCATAAAATGGCAATGGTAGTGCTTGTGTAGCCTACGTTTACATAGGTTCCGTTTGACGGTTTCCCGCGGATGAAATTTCCGTGAATGGTTGTATTGGTTTTGGAGATTTACCCATTTTATTTATTATCATTTTAGTTTTGGAAAGAAATGATTTAAAAACTATCTTAGCAATGTAATTGCTGTTGGTTAACGGTGTATTCGTATTGGAATTGGTAATGAAATTGCTAGTTGGTATTGAGATACTTGGATTGACTTGTGGAAATGGATTTTATATCAAACTAATGTATTGAATTCGGAAAATGTTTTGAATAAACAAAAGGTTTTGAAGACTGGAAAGAAAGGGTTTTTACTGAGAAAGTAAGTGGATTTGAGAATGTATTTGGACATATTATATATGTATGTATTGCATTCATGATCATTTGCACTGGTGGAGCATATTTAGTTTTTAAAATATTTCCTATTGGGCTTTATGCTCATCCTACATGGTTGAAAATATTTTTCAAGTATACTTATGTAGATGTGGACTAAGAGAGTGAAGTTGTGTTCGGAACCATGTAGGGTGGTTCCTTTATTTGTAGGCCCTGGGCCATTTATGTTACTGTTGGCTGTGTGCCATTCTTGTAAGGGTTACACCCTTTGTATATGATGTAAGCCTTTGGGCATTTTAATTTGATTATAACATCTTTGTATGTTTTAGTTACAAAGCATCCATTCGATTTAGATGTTGTATCTAAGAATGTATAAAATTGGAATAACATATGTACTGTGTGCCTATATTATATACATTTGCATGAGTGTTGTTAGTTATCGTCTATCATTGGGTGGTTTACTCACGTGGGCCGAACCTCGTAAATCCAGGGCATGACAACTATAGTTGCACAACCTACGCTTGTGAGCCAAGTTATAGAAACACAATGGGGTGACCATGAGGTAGAGTCTATTCGGGAAAAGATATTTAGTGAGAAGGTGGAGAAGGGCTTGAATGTGTATTCTGACTCGAGTGTTAGATATATTGATCGTCTTTTTGTGCCGGAACCTTATAGAGAGGAGGTACTTTGAGGGTTCCACCATTCGCGTCTTGCGATACATCCGGGAGGCACCAAGATGTATCACGACCTTAGTCGCCAGTTTTGGCGAAGGGGGATAAAGAGAGACGTAGCCTTGTTTGTATCAAGGTGCCTTACTTGCCAACAAGTGAAGGCCGAGCATCAGAGGCCAGCGGGTTTGTTGCAACCCTTGCCTATAGCGAGTGAAAGTAGGAGCATGTCACGGTAGATTTTGTTGTGGGTCTTCCGAGGACTTAATGGGGCAACGATGCAATGTGGATGATAGTTGATTGGTTAACTAAGTCGGTACACTTTGTACTTATGCATACGAGTGACTCGGTAGATTATCTTGCCAACCTTTATGTTAGGGACATAGTGCGACTTCACGGGGTCCCTATGACTGTTGTTTCAGATAGAGATCCGTGTTTCATGGCTTGGTTGTGGCAGAGCCTACAGAATGCCTTAGGCACTAAATTGACATTTAGTTCCGCTTATCATTTTCAGACCAACGGCCAGTCATAGCGTACCATTCAGATCCAAAGGATATGTTTAGAGGTTGTGTTCTTGACTTTAAGGGGTCATGGGAGAGACACTTTCCTTTAGTGGAGTTTGCCTACAACAATAGCTTTCAGGTGAGTATTGGCATGACACTATTTGAGGCCTTGTATGGTCGGCCGTGTAGATCTCTTGTGTGTTGGGCTGAGGTGGATGACGCACCTATGTTAGGCCTTGAGTTAGTCTAGGAAACGACGGAGAAGGTTGCACTTATCTGTAAGAGGTTAGTTTCGGCTCAGAGTCATCAGAAAAGCTATGCCAATCATAGGAGGAGACTGTTATCATTTGAGGTAGGAGGCCACGTTTTCTTGAAAATATTACCTAGACGGGATTTGATAAGGTTTGGGAAAAGCAGGAAGTTGTCTCTTAGATTTATTGGGTCTTTTGAGATCCTAAAGCGTATTGGGGAGGTTGCTTATCGTTTGGCCTTGCCGCCACAGCTTTCCGGGGTTTATGATTTGTTTCATATTTGTATGCTTCAGAAGTATTAGCTGGATCCATCATATGTGTTGGATTGGACCGAGTTGGAGGTAGATGAGGATGCCTCATACGAGGAGATACCGGTTAGAGTCTTAGATACACGGGACCAAGTCTTACGAGGTGAGACAATTTCATTGGTAAAGGTGTTGTGGAGACACCACGGGGTTGAGGAGGCGACTTGGGAACGTGATGCGAAAGTTCGTGAGAAGTACCCAGACTTTTTGTTGATGTTTGAAATTTGTATTGAGAATTTTGTTATGTTGGTTAAATGTAAAACATTGCACATGTTTTGAAAAAAGTGAATTGTATATATTCAAAGTTGAAAACCTTGTTCATTATTGCTATGAGATTGGATGACTAGTGGATAGGTCATGGTTATGAGAATGGTTGGATCATTGTTTTGTTGAATTACATACGGTGGTTATTGTATTGATTTTAAAATTTTGGGGACGAAATTCCCTAAGGAGGGGAGGTTATAACGATTCCGATTTAGACCCGACTCATTTATTATTTTGGATTTGGATATCTTGTCTTGTATCTCCGTTCATGTCCTTATTCATCTTGTACTTCATTGAGTTTGGCGATTGAAGTATCATAGTTGTGTTTGGAACGGGCTGGTGGCTTGTTTTTCAAAAGAAATTATTCCCAAGATTTTGCTTGTTCACTCGAGCGACGTTTCTTACGTTCGAGCTATTTTTTACAGTCTGCAAATTACTAAGAGCTTGATATCTATGCTCGAGCGAACTTTTGCAGGTCTGAACTATTGGAAGGGGTGCATTGTGCCCTCGAGCGACTATTATTGCGTTCGAGCGGTGTCTTCATTGTGTCTGGCTGCTCGAGCGACCATTCATGTGCTCGAGTGATCTGCGCATATATTAGTTTGAAAGGGGTCACTTTTGAGTCATTTTCTCATCTCTCTCTCTCTCTCTCTCTAAAACTAGGGATAAGCAACGGATATATCGATCCGACCAAACCAACCAAATCAAACCGATTCGCCTCTGTAACGCCCCGAAATAATTCAACATGAACTACCCGCATTAATGAACATTTACTAAACGATAACAATAATCCTTCCATCTTCACGTATTTGATAAATGGGTTTAATACAAAAGTTCCACATGCAATATACATTCAACGAAACAAAAGAACACCTGAATTTATAGCATGTGAAGCATTTAGTCTCAAAACAATAAAATGCCCTTAAGGGCTTACATCTTCCAAGGCAATAGCCTGGTTACACAAAATGGCCTCTCGGACCCATACACATTAGCCCTTAGCTTACAAAAGAATTTCAACAAAAATAAAAGAGCTATCTACTCTTCTCAAAAATATTCACACCCTCAGTTTGACGGGATCACCACATCTTTACCTGCACCAAATCCCATAGGGGTGAGCATAAAGCCCAGTGGAGAATTCTCACAAAGTATATACAGTTATGCAAACTCCAATTAAAATGCAAATGTCTATGCCATGCCATGCACCGTTTTAAAGCAATTCCATTTCATGCTCTTTTAAAGGTTACCATCTTTCAATAAAAGTTGTAATCTCAACATATTTCAAAACTTCCAATTTTTTAATCAACAGGGGGCGGTAAATACGACACTGGTAATCCCTAGGTTGGTGTCTGCAAGTAGACTCTACACGTACTACCAAATCGTCATTTTTACCGGTATTAACCGGAAGGCTCGACACCTATCCGCGCGGGTTTCTGGTCTTTCACCATGGACACTCAGGCCAACTTATCAAGTTTAACTACACCCCCTATCCGGACTTACCACGTATTTACGCCCATACACATTATCATAATTCTCATTGCAATATAATCTTTCTAAAAAAAAATGTTTTTCCAACACATGCCAAGATGTACAAAAATGATAATGATTCAATTGAAGCATAATGCAATAATTACTATTTCGTAAACATTTTTTTATTCTCAAGATATCTCTACAACAATATCAATTTCACAAGGTAACCATGCTATCAACTCATAGCAACAATTAATTCTCATCATGCCCAACTTTCACCAAGTTAGCCTCTTCTAGTCTACATGTAATGTTTCCAAACACAAATTCTCAATGTTTATAACTTTCACAATGGCATAGTGCACAACATATTGTCATCTCACAATCATACATCATCATATATCCAACAATAGTTTTATAAAACAAATCCTCCATTATTGACACATCAATAAGATTTTCATTCATATAAACCTCCTTATAAATTCTACACCAATTTGTCATTTAACTCAAAGGAGGAAGAATTCCATGGATGTTTCTGTATCATTTTCCAAAATCCCCAATTTCTAGGGTTTTTCAACAAAACCAAACATCTCTCAATTCATGATGAAACCCAACAAAAATCATATTTTCTTATGTGTTTTTAAAAGAACAACCTCATAGCTAGAAGGAGGAGTGAGATTCAAAACCCATCTCCTCAAAACTTTCTTTACATTTGGAGAAAAACAAAATCATCACAACAACTTCAAGAGAGCTTTTAAATTATCGACAATAAAGCAAAACATGTATATATAACTCAAGAAATCCCTACCTCAAGCTTTGGAGAAGATGAGAAGATGAAACCCTAGAAATCAAAATGCCCCAAACTCAATCTCCACCGTACAAAGTGAGCTTTTTGTGTTGCTCTCCAAGATTTGTGAAAGAATATAGATCAAAGCCTCATGGATTGCAAGGAATCAAAGTTTTTGGGTGTTTGGTGAAGGTTTTTAGAGAGAAGGAGGAGAAAAATGGCTTTTAGAGTGAGAGAGAAGGGTTAGAAAATGAGATATTTTCGGCCTCAAAATGATTAAAAAAACAGAGTTTTCGGACTGCTATAGTGCTGCACGTGTGGCACCCATCCCTGCATATGCGGAGCGCCCCTTCCCGGACATGCGGCCTTCATCCCCACATGTGCGGGGGTCCTCCCGCACCTCAGTCCGCACCTGCAATTTAAGCAGTGTGCTCCCCAGCCAAACACCCCTTTTCCCGCATGTGCGGCCTAGGCCCAGGAGCCCAGAAAATTTTTCCTTCGCTCCCGGGCACTCCGGACCTGACCCCATGCTCTCCGGAACTAGTGAAAATCGACACTAAAACAAAACAAGAATAGGGACTCTGTTTAGAGGACTATTTCCGGTCATTTCAATTCCAACGAAGATCAAAGGAGAAGGAAACGAAAAAGAAAAAAAGAAAAAGGGAAAAAGAACCCGGTCGTCACAGCCTTAGTTTGGACGGATGCATGATGACGAGCGGATGGTTGCAGATTAATTTTTTCCAATCCGCCTAGTTTTGGACGGATGGCGAATTTGAGGTTCATTTGGCCGCAACCGAACCGCTAAACCGCGAGCACCCTTAGTAATTTGTAAGACTTTGTGTTTTCAATTTATTTAGATATTGTATTTGTATTTTCAATTGAAAAAGAGTTTAAATATTCTGTTGAATATATTCTGTTCAAAAGGAGTTTTCAACTTGAATATATTTTTTGAATTGAAAAAAATAAATGTATTATTTATCTATATTTTTCGATTTTTAAATCTAATTCTAAAAATATTAAATAAAAAAGATATATGCTGGTTGATTTTTGCTTTCAAAAACAGATATAGATGTAACAATACAGAGACATATCTCTACTATTGCTTTGTTCATGATTTTGATGGTTTGAATTGTTTTTATATTTTAAGAACCACATATTGTAATACTTTATGTGGATGAGGCATATTGTAATTGTAATATGTGGATGGGGCATGCAGTGATTGTAATATTCTAAAGTTTCAAACTTTCTTTCTTTAGATGAGGCATGCAATGATTGTAATACTTTTTTAAGTCATTGACTGTAATAAATTTTTTTTTTTAGGAAGTGCACAAGTTGAATTATATTGAAAATTTATAAAATTTTAAACCGCCAAATTGAGTCGCATCCATCTATCAATCTGCCAATCCGCTCAGTCCACATCTGCCAGATTGACGGACGGATGCAGATTGATTTTCTCCAATCCGCCAATTTGGCAGACGGATGGCGGATTGGAGATTCCGTGGCCGCAACTGACCTGCACCCATTCCTATCTAAAACACTCCAAAACTTAGATCTACTTACTCTCTCTCTAGAAACCCTCTCTAAAACTCAAATACATCTTGATCCATTGGTTTCTACACCATAGTCCCTTTGATAAGAAGGTATAACTCACATAGGGCTTCGTCTTGATCAGAGCAAAGTTCATTTTCGGCTTCGTCAAGTTTCAACTTTTGTTCTTCTTGGTCCTTGTATTTGAGGTAGGGATTACTTTGACACTTTGTATGGCTTTAACTTAGTTCTCTGATTTTCTAAGCTATGTTTGGAAATTCTTAAACAAAAATCTAGGGTTTTGGTTTAAAAATTTAAAAGAAGGGCTTTCAAAATGGGTTCTTGTATATGATTGTGGCACTGTAAAAATGGTTGGGTGGGGATAAATGGTGGATTTTATCCTTGGAAAATGATTTTTTTAAGAAATGGGGTTTTGCCCTAAATTATGAGTACTTGGCTTGGTAAAGAGAAACTGGAATTGATGTTGGTGTTATGGAATTGGCACAATGATATTGATGATAGTGGAGTTGGACATGAATTATCACTTATAATTAGAAATGTTGAAAAGCATATCTGTGTTGAAAATTGATTATCTGTTTAGAGATATCTATTTTCGGTTATCGGTGGAGGATAGTTATGATTGTTGTAGAAATTGCATGAGAATTAGGTGAATTAAAACTATTTTCTTATCCATTTGCATTGAGCATTGTAACATATTTAACACATTAAAATTGTTGTTGTTTTGAGAAAAATGGGTGAATACCATGGTGAATCTGGGTAGAAGTGTAGTTGTGGTATTATGTTGGCCTATGTGTTCTTGGTAAAAGTCCAGAAACTCGTGCGGTTAGGTGTCGAGCCTTTCGGTTAATACCGGTAAAAATGAGAAATTGCTAGTGCTTGTAGCCTACTTGCAGACACGTCCTAGAGATTCCAATGTTGTATCCACTGCCCTACTTTCTATTGAAAAAGAATTGATTGCATGAATTGTGATATAAATTTGGCATCACATGGTTTTGGAAAGAGATATATAAGGTTTGGCACGAGCATTGCATATTTATTCACCTTGTAACTCTATTAAGATTCATGCATTGTGTTAGAGTATCTTTACTGGGCTTTGGCTCACCTTATATGGAAAATCATTTTTAGGTGCTGATGATATGCCTCCGCCAAGGCAATAACTTGGGAGGATTTGGAGCCAAGAGCTTCTATTTTTATTTATTGTTGTAATTATTTTGTAGAAACCTAGGGCTTTATTTGTATTGAGTGTAAACTCACTTTTGTTGTAACCAAGCATCGTCTTGGAAAATTGTAGCTCATAGGGCATTACTCTATCTGTTTAACTCTTATTTCATATCTTTTGTTATGACACATGTTATAAATTTAGGATTAGGACTTATGAATGTATTATTGCATGTGTTATACTTTTGTAAAGAGATGAAACCTTATGAATGAGAGAAGATTATATTTAGACATCTGTTGTGGAAGGATTTTATTGTCATATTTGGGAGGTGTTACAATATTCTGCATCTGGACGGAATATTCCCTACCTTGATGGAATATTTCTTTCTCTAACAAAATATTATTCTGGAAAGGTAATTTTGGACAAGTCTAGTCAGCGCCACATGTCAGCCATGTCAGCGTCACAGTCAGCATTGACGAAATATTCTGCATCTAGACAGAATGTTCCCTACCTTGACGGAATATTTCTTTCTCTAACGAAATATTCCCCCCGAAAAGGTAATTTTGGGCTATTTTTGAGATGGGAAGACTTGTTCCTAGCTAAACAGACCGTTCAGCTATCAAATCAAACTTATTGTCATCATTAATTTTGGTTTTTCAAATCACTAAGCCCTTCAATTTCAGATCAAACTCAAGGTTCTTCTCAATAACTTACATACTCAAATTGGACATCTCCTAATTGAATTTAATTCATAATAATCATAATTTCTCAAAACTTCTAACGTAATTAATTTAATTAAGCTCCCAATGGGTCAATACTTGAAATCAAACTGTTTTAACTAATTAATTTCACTTCCTTAAACAATTTGGAACTTCAATTTCTAATTCCAAAATAAATCATTATTAAAATCACTTACCGATTGGGCCCCATAATCATCGTAAATCCCAAATTAAGTCAGAATAACGAATAATTAAAATCCAAGTCTCCTTAAATAATTAAATGCCAAATATAATACGTAGTGGGGTTGTCACATGTGTTTTGCTGGTGGGTTGGAGAAATAGAAGTTGGATTTTATCCAATGGTTCTTGGCCTTTGGTGCTATGGTGCATCTGAATTAATCGGGTGGTCCGACGACTTAAAAGGTGACCACTCTAAGGTTTTTTGACATATACAATCTATTTTTGGAGTTAGATTATGTAAATTCCAACTCCAAGACAGTGATTAACAACTGACAAATTTAAAAATATCAAATGGAAGATCAACGGTGAGATTGGCCCTGTTTGGTAGAGCTGTGGGAAAGTGCTTATAGCTTATGCCTAAACAGCTTATAGCTTATAACTATGACCATCAGCTGATTTCCAGCTTATTCTTAAAGCATCTCCTGCCACACTCAAAGAATAAGCTGATTTCTGACTTCCAAAAAGCTATAAGCTATAATCTATAAGCTAAACCAAATACATCAAAATTGCTTAAATTAAGTTGAAATAAGCTGTAATTAAGCTCTGCCAAACAGGCACATTGTGTCTGATCAACGTGAAATTTCAACAAGATAATCATGGAGTTAAGACAGTCATATCCTACGGCTAGAATCATAAATTGAAGTAGGAAAATAAATCGCTAACAACCTAGCCATCATAAGAACTCTTTTAGACCCTTCATTTCTCCTCTTTTTTGTTCTATCTTGTTTTGTTCTTATACTCTATTTATAAATGATGGTATATGTGATATTACATGTTGGATAGATAGTATAACTTTGTAATGCATTGATATATTATTTGTTCGGTAAGCTATTCCTACAGATTTAGAAATTATTAAAATAACAAATCTTTATGAAATTAAAATCTGTTTAAATAATGAATTATTTGGTGTATGTATAGCATGTATGAATGTCAATAAAGTCTAAAACAAGGTGTTTTAATAGTCTAAATAATTTCTCAAAGTTTTGACAGAATGTATCTATGTGTGAAAGTGTTCTTAATTGTGGATTATCAACTCTATGCCATATTTCTTGCGTGTTTTAATTTTGTGATATCATATATGCTTATTTTGTGAAATTATTTTATCATACCTTAGTTGCTTCATGATTAGCTTTGGTTAGCATTGTGGTGATTATCCATTGTTCTAACCTAAAACATAATGAACTTAAGAAGGGGAAACTTAATCGGGTGGTATCAGATTTGCGTTCACTCGTAATGATTTGAAAGGATTGTTGAATTGGTTGGTTGAGTAATGAAATGATGGTGGGATGTGCTCCCTTTTAGTTAAGTATCGCGTAAGTTGTGTCGCAGTAGTCAAGTTGGCTTAGGTTTAGAACGTGGTCCTTTATGTCAGCCGTGAAATGGTCTTGCAGAACAAAAATGAGAATGCTTGTGGCACAGATGAGAATTTTTGTAGCAGATCGGGTTTTGCAGAACACAAATGAGAATGCTTGTGGCACAAATGAGAATTCCTGTGGCAGACCAGAACACAAATGAGAATTCTTGTAGTCACAACAGGTTATGACTATCTTGTATTCCAAGATAACACAACCTGGGTACATAACCTTAGGAGTGGAGCATCTGGAATGATGAGCATAAAAGGGTATCGGTGTTAAGTCATCACTACCAAGAGCTACCTCTATTGATGCACGTGTGAAGGAAAATATCTAGCTTGAATAGAAATATCTATTTAGTCAGTTAGTAAGTTTGTTAGTTAGTTAAAGATAACTAGTTACTTGTATTTTGTATATATATGAGCTCTGCTCATACATTCATCTTAATGAGAATTAGTCTATCATTTTTCACATGGTATCAGAGCTCAAATAAGCTCAAACAATCATCGATTCTTGAATCTAATGGCTGATCCTATAGCTGATCCTTCAGTCTCAGTTTCTTCGTCTTCTTCAACTATCCTGCCTCCAAATTTGACACTTCTCATCTCCAATCTGTCCTCATTCGTAACAGTGAAGCTCGATGCTTCAAATTTTCTGATTTGGAGGAACCAAATCCAAAATATCTTAAGAGCTACTGGTTTGCTTGGATATGTCGATGGAACGATTCCATGTCCACCAGCAAAGATCAAGGACTCTTCTGGATCTGAAGTATCTAATCCAACATGAGTTTAGTGGGATCTCATAGATGCACATTTGCTTAGTTGTCTTACGACAACTCTATCTTCTCCAATCTATTCCACTATCATACAGTATCAACACTGTTATGAAATTTGGAATGCTTTGATCAAGAGATTCACCATTCTCTCTCAGTCACATATTCATCAACTCAAAAATAAGTTGAATATTGTGTCCAAGAAAGGTGCATCCATGGAGGAGTATTTGACTCAGATCAAGGAATTGTCAAATCAGTTAGCACTTGCATCTGCTATAGTTGAAGATGAAGATCTTGTGTTAATCACATTGAATGGTCTTCCCGACGAGTATGACTCCTTTAAGACTGCTATTCATGCACGATCAGAAGGAATTTCCATGGATGAATTGTGTGCCTTGCTTTATTCCGAATCGATTCATGTTGAACTCAAAACGCACAAATTATCCCCTATTGAGCAATCTAATGTTGTTTTCTCTACTGCTCGAGGCTCTCGTTCAAATCAGACTGGTTCTTCTGGATATTCCCGAGGTTCACAAGGTCGCTATTTTTCTAAAGGAGGCAGATGAGGTCGATTTTCTCAGCAATCCAGTGGTCGATTATTTTCCAGAGGTAGAGGGTGTAATGGACCAGTTTGTCAAATTTGTGGTGTCTTTGGCCACATAGCATTTGATTATTGGCATCGGTTGGATGCACAATATCAACCTCATATTCAATCTTCTTCCCAGTCTATGTCTAACTCTAAAGCCTTTGTGGCTTCTTCTTCTCTTCCAACTCAGTCCATCTTTTCCTCCTCTTCCTCTTCCATGCCTTGGTATCTGGATTCAGCTACCACTGATCATATGACCAATGATTTGAACAATTTCAATCTCTATCAAGCCTATCCAGGTACTGATCGTATTACTGTTAGCAATGGCCAATCTATTCCTATTCATCACACTGGTCAAGGTATTTTACCTACTCCTAATTTCTCTTTTCGTCTCAATAATATCTTGCATTCTCCTTCTATTTCCTCTAATCTTCTCTCTGTTCTTCAACTTGCCAAAAACAATGATTGCAACATTATTTTTGATGCTTCTACTTTTCTGATTCAGGACAAGAAATCGAAGAGAATTCTTCACCAAGGTTCCCACACTAATGGCTTATATCATTTTTAGTCTCATCTGCATTCACCTGCTTTACCTCAAGCTAATTTTCATGCTTTGAATAAAATTGTTTCTGCCGAAATGTGGCATCATAGATTAGGCCATCCTTCTTCTTAGAAATTCTCTTTTCAACAGAAGCATTTTTCTTGTAAACCTAATAAGACTGCTGCTGTTGATTCCTGTTCAGAATGTTATATTTCTAAAAGCCATAGATTGCCATTTCAATTATCAAATTCTACTGTCAAACAACCTTTGTCTTTAATTCACAGTGATGTTTGGGTCCTTTTAATAAATCTACATCTGGCTTCAAGTTTTATGTGATTTTTGTGGATGATTTTAGCCGCTTCACTTGGCTCTATCCTTTAGCTTACAAAAGTGAGGTCTTTGCTAAATTTGTTAAATTCAAATCTTATGTTGAGAAGCAATTTTTTACTTCTCTTCAAGTTCTTTGCATTAATGGTGGTATTGAGTATTTCAATAATAAAATGCAAGCTTTTCTCTTAAATAGTAGGATTGTTCATCAACATTCCTGTCCTTATACCTCAGCTCAAAATGGTGTGGCTGAGCGCAAGCCTAGACACATTATTGAAACTTCCATTGCTTTGATTCATCATGCTTCTCTTCCATTACATTTTTGGTTTGATGCAGTTGCTGCTGCTACCTTTCTTATTAACATGATGCCTTCTTCTATTCTTGCTAATAAATCTTCTTATGAGGTATTTTTTAATGCTATCCCAGATTATTCTTTCTTTAGAGTATTTGGTTGTTAATGCTTTCCTTGGCTTCAACCATATAGTTCATGTAAACTTCATCCTAGATCTGTGTCTTGTGTGTTTTTGGGATTTTATCCATTTGCTAAGGGCTATAGATGTTTTGATCCTAAATCTGGTAAACTTTATCTGTCTAGACATGTGATTTTTCATGAGCATATTTTTCCTTTCTCTAGGTCTTCTGTTTCTTCTTTTTTTTACTACTTTATCTCAGCTTTCCTCTTTGGGAGATATTCAGACTTTCTTTTGGGCTTCTCCACCTGTTCATCAGCCCTCTTATGCACCAGCTACAGCTCTCTCTTCCCCGCTTATTGTTTAGTCTCAGCTTCCAGTGCTGCCACCTGCTGCTCTAGCTTTATCTTCTCTGCCCACTACTCAATCTCAGCTTCCAGTGCTACTACCTGCTGTTGCTCTGCCTCCATTTGGTTTGACATCTCCTTCCTAGTTGCCTCAGTCTCCAGCTATAGGTCTACCCTCTGCTACTGTGCCTGCAGTCTTGCCCTCTACTGCTGTGTTCTCCTCAAAACAGGTTCCCTCTATTATTCAGCCTCTTACCTCTACTATATACAGTCCTCCACCTCTCCATACCTATCCTATTCACTCCATACACATTGACCTTTCCCCTCTTCCTTCTTCTTCCTCTACTAATCTTCATCCTATGATCACTCGGTCCAAATCTTTTGATCCTTCTACTTCTCTCAGTCTTTCTTCTTCTTTATATACTGATTCTGAACCTCCCACTTACCAAGTAGCCCTTACCTCTCCTGTTTGGTTTAAGGCTATGGAAGAAGAGTTTGGAGCTTTGCAAAAGTAGCACACCTGGTCCTTAGTTCCCTTACATTCTCATTAAAATCAAATTGGGTATAAATGGGTCTTTAAGATCAAACATAACTCTGATGGTTCGATTGCTCGGTATAAGGCTCATCTTGTTACTAAAGGCTACCTCTAACAACAAGGCATTGATTTTCAGGAGACTTTTAGTCCAATTGCCAAGCTTCCTATAATCCGAATTATTCTTTGCCTTGCCTTACATCATCACTGGCCACTTAAATAGTTGGATATATCCAATGCTTTCCTTCATGGTAAGCTTGAAGAAGAGGTTTTCATGACATAACCTCCTGGTTTTGTTGATTCTTCCTCTTCTACCCATGTGTGTAAGCTTCATAAGGCCTTGTATGGGCTTAAACAAGCCCCGCGTGCTTGGTATTCTACATTTTCTACCTTCTTACTCTCTTAAGGTTTTCATAATAGTCATTGTGATTCCTCTCTTTTCATTCACAAAGCCCCTCATTCCATTACCATTTTAGTGGTTTATGTTGATGATATCTTGCTCACTGGCAGTGATCCCTCTCATATTCAAACCTTGGTTACTCAAATGTATCTTGCTTTCTCTATGAAAAAATTAGGCAATTTGTCTTATTTTCTTGGGATCTTTGTTCAAGACTCTGATACACATTATTTCCTTTCTTAACAAAAATATGCTTAGGATATCATTCACAAAGTTGGGCTGGATGATTGTAAGCCTTGCCCATCTCCCAGTTCAGTTAAGTCTGGTCTCTCTCCTACTTCTGATCTTCTTTTTTCTAATCATTCTCTCTATCGTACTTTTGTTGGGGCTTTACAATACTTGACAATCACTCGTCCTAATCTCTCTCTGGATGTCAATCAATCTTGCCAGCAGATGCATGCACCTACCAATGGTGATTTCTCTGCTGTTAAATGTTTGCTTCGCTTTGTTCAGGGTACACTCTCTCATGGTCTCACATATACGCCAAGCACCTTTGATATTCATGTTTTTTCTGATTCAAATTGGGCTGGCGACACTATTGATTGTAAGTCCACATCTGGCTACTGTATCTTTTTGGGCTCTAATCTTGTTTCTTGGTCTGCCAAGAAACAGGCCACTATCTCTCGTTCTTCCACCGAGGCTGAATATAAGGCTTTAGCTCATGCTACTGTTGAAGTTAGTTGGCTCCGTATGTTACTTGCTAACTTGTTTGTGCCCTCTCCTACTGTGCCTGTGCTCTGGTGTGATAATCTGTCTGCTTTTGCTTTGGCATCCAATCCGTTGTTTCATTCCCGGTCCAAGCATATTGAAGTCGATTGCTATTTTGTTTATAAACAAGTGCTTGCTAAACGTCTTTCTCTTCATTATGTTCCCACCGTTGATCAATTGGCTGACATTTTCACCAAACCGTTGTCTGTCTCTCGGTTTTAGTACCTTAAAGACAAACTCATGGTGTCTTCCCCCATGGGTTTGTAGGGGTTTGTAGGGGCTTGTTAAGTCATTACTATAGCTACCTCTATTGATACACGTGTGAAGGAAAATATCTAGCTTGAATAGAAATATCTAGTTAGTCAGTTTGTTAGTCAGTTAATAAGTTTGTTAGTTTGTTAAAGATATCTAGTTACTTGTATTTTGTATATATATGAGCTTTGCTCATACATTCATCTTAATGAGAATTAGTCTATCATTTTCCATAATCGGTTTGCCTAAGCCAAGCTTGGAGTGTTGGGTAGGTATGGCATTCCATGCGGAATCACCTAGAATTGACTTCTAACTAAATAATATAAGAACTATAATTGATAACAATTGTGATTATACTTTTGAATGATTTTGCGATGTGCTTATTATTATTGTCATTTATTTGATAAAAATGCTTCTGCTTGATTAATCCTTTTGCTGTATAATATTATCATGTACGTTAATGTTTATCTTTACTTCTTATTATTTATACAATTGTATTATTACATCTATACCTGTTCGTATTATTTGACAGTTGCAAAAGTTGGGGTGTGTGTGTGTGTTCTTACTGGGCATTAAGCGCTCATGGCTATTCCGGTTGCCCTGGCATTAATGCCAGATTTTGGAAGAATTCACCAGCAAAGAAGATATTGTGGAAAAGTTCGAGAAGTGCATCAAGCGTGGACTGACATCAAATTTTCAACTTCACTACTGAAGTTAGACTTATTTATTTATTTTATTTTTACTTATAATTTGTAAAATTAGGTCAATGTTGTCTGTAATATATTTAATTCCGATGTATTATTATTTATTTTTGGACTTATGACCTTAAAAAAATTCTATATTTATTTGTTAATATATTTTTTAATGTTCTCAATTTTTAAGGCGTCACACCTTTTCCTCATTGTAAATTCCATATGAACATCACAACCATATAAGAAGTGACTTCAAATGTTCACTTTAGATGCCCATTCAAAGCTTTCAACCACTTGTACTATTGGATTACTATTAATATTGTGTTTAAATCAATAATTTATAATAAAAAAAATTTTAAAAAAGAAAGTGATGAATATTTTTTTCTCTCTTTTTTTTTTTTTCATTTTCTGATCTTTTTCTCTACAAATTCATTTATAAATTTAAGATCTAAATACAGAATAAATTTTTTAATTTTGTTACAATTATGTTTATACATGATTTGTGAAGTTCCCTCTTTTAGGGGTGAAGATGGGATCCAAAGAGCTTCTACAGTGGGAAGGAATCCTCAAATTCGGCCTTCTACCTTATTTGATTGAACCAAAAAAAGTAAAGTGCCCTTCTAAAGGGTAATGGGTTATCAGGCACATACTTAGAGTCTCGTTTGACAATTCGATATTTTAGTTTAAAAGTCAAAAATTTACTAAAAATATAAAAAAGCCATCTATTTATATCAAAAAATAAAAAATTTCATTTTCTCTCTACTTTTTACACATCTTTTTATAAAAAATCAAAAAGTCATCCCAAACATACTAATTTTTTCTACCTCATATTTTAGTCCAAAAAAAAAAAATCAAAAAGTTACTAAAATACTATGTTCCCAAACGAGACCCTTTCATTTGACAGTTTTAAGTTGGCTTATAATTTTATTTTATTAGAAAATAATTTTAAGTCATAGCATGTCTATTTTCCATTAAAAAATTAATTTTAGTCACTCAAAAAAAATTTAAGAATATATCAAACAAAATAATTAAAAAACTTAGGTAAAATTAAAAATAGAAACTGATAACAAACCTTTCTTCCCATACCATCATTTCAACAAGTCACTTGCATTTATTTATTTATTTATTTTGGTTGGGTCTAAAGGCTATTCTTGTTGGTTGCCCTCACTCTATTTCCTTATCTTCAGCGTACTACTACATGGGGGTGTATATGCATGGTTGATCCTTTCCTACATTCGCCTATACAATGGAATGGAGTTGGAGCACTGGTCCTCCAGTGGATTGACCATTATCAATGGAAGTTATGGAGTCCCATGAGAGATTAAAAAAAAGCTAAGGCATTCCCCATTACATGTTTTCCACACAAGTAAAATGAGTTCAACTGGATGAATTGATTTGAAATGAAGGAATTTAAGATCAAACTTAATAAAATTGTAGAGAGATTAACCAACAATAGAGATAGATTGATAATTCTAAAGTAGATTATTGAATAGAGAAATAGGAAAATTGTATTATGCTAAGATCCTTATATAAATAGAATCATTCCTGAGTGAATTTCAAATAATGGCCATTTTTTTTTATAAAGTCCTATTTTTAAATTGTTATGTTCTATTTAATCCATTTAAACACATGAACATCAAAATTTCAGAACTGAAATGATACTAAAGGACCTTCTAAAATTTTGTATTTGAATAAGAAAAATAAAAGAGAGGGTTATGTTGTTTATACTTGTTGTCTAGAGAAGTGATAGCTCAAGAATTCTTCCCTTTTTCTTTCCTCTACCACCAAAGCTTTTTTTCTTCCTTTCCTCTCTCTCTCTTTCTCAGCTGAATGTAAGAGTGTGTGGGTGTGTTTTTAATGCTCAAAGTATAGAGGGGGTGGGGTATTTATAGGAAAAATGGTGTGAAAAATCTAGTTATTGCCCATTGATTGGAAATGAATTGAATAGTTTGGATTTAGTTATGATTCAAAGGAATGGAGGATGATTAAGGTGCCTAACTAGGTGCTAATCATGATCTAGTTATGGATTTTTATTGGGATTGAATTGAAAGTACAAATTCTTATTTTTTTGAGACACGAAGGTACTAGGGTTATGATTACATTCACAAATCATGCAAATTTAAGTGTGTCAAAAGTACATGCACATATATATATGCACCTAGCGTGGCCGGCCACAGGGGTGGATTTTTGAAGATTTTGCTTTCATTGTGTGTACTAAAAATCTATATATTAAAGATATTGGTATACAATATTATTTGTTTAATTAGAGGTACAATTATATATACATATATGTATATAGTGGTACTAGTTTGTGGTCAAAATATAATTCAATTAAAGAGTGAGGGTTAGGGTTTAATATATAATTTGAAAGATCTATTTAAGAGTAGATTATAATTAAATGAGAGTTTGGGAATTCAATTCGGTTTAAGTTTCTTCGTTTTGAATTAAATGGCGATCAACTGAACAAGCATGACGAGAATTAGAAATTTAGGATTTTGAGTGATAAATCTTCAGTTGGGAAGTTAATTAATTAGAATTAGGATTTCAAAAATGATTCCTAAGTTGCTAGGTTCGATTAGGGTTTGCGTAGTTTTGATCGGGGCGTGTTATCAATTTTAAGTTTAAAATTGCAAGATATCAAGAAATCGGGAATTTTCATTTGAGTAATTCAAAAGTGAGGGCCTCAAAAAAATTACAAAAGTCAGGAACTTCACAATGTTTGTAAATTATTAATGTATGCATGTATATTATTTTATATTTAATGATCATGTGCCAAGAGAGATTGGCAAAGAAGTTCATAAATTTTACTAGTTAGTTGCTGGAGGTAGTAAAGACTTGCTACTAGGAGTTACAAGGAGACATGTGGGTTGTAATCTAGGGTGAGACTTTGGTACACCTTACTGATTCTTGAGTTATGGATGCATTTCCGATAGTTGGAATACCTATCTTAAGGATTTTGCAGCATGTAGATTTTATTTTTGAGGTTATTGTTAGTAAATTTTGATTCTATATTGGAATTTAATTATATGTCTTGTTCCATTTAATTCAGGGTAGGAGTACTTCCTTTTTCACGTATTTAGAGACTTTATATTTCAGAATCCAAGTCAATAATTGCAGGCTACGTATTTTTATAAATACGTCCTTTCTCTAAAACTATTTGAAAAGTGAATTGTTACTTGGTGATCAAACTATTATATCATTGAAATTAAGTTATTTTTTACACGTGTAAACTTGGCATACAATAAACTAATTGATATGGTCCACTACAAGAATTAACACTTTTGGCAACAAAAAAATTAGTCGCTAAAAGTCTATTTTTGGTCGGCAAAAATTATCCGCGACCAATTTTTTTTGTCGCTAGTTTGGTCGCCAATTGAGGGTCGCGGAAAGTAACTCGCGACCAAAATTTTCGTTGGTCGGGAAAAATTGCATTTGCCGACTAAATTTTTGGTCGCTAAATATTTATTTACTGCGACTAATCCATTTTGTCGCTAATATACTTTGGTCGCGAAAAGTCGCCTTTTGTCGACCAAATTTCTTAGTCGCCAATTGTTACATTTCACGACCAAAATTAGTTTGGTCGCTAATTGTGACATTTCGCGACCAAAAATTTTAGTCGCCTATTGTGACATTCTGCGACCAAAAATAGTTTGGTCGCCAATTGTGACATTTCGCGACCAAAAATTTTGGTCGCCAATTGTGACATTCTACGACCAAAATAAGTTTAGTCACCAATTGTGATATTTCGCGACCAAACTTTTTGGTCGCCAATTGTGACATTCTGCGACCAAAATTAGTTTGGTCGCCAATTGTCACATTCCGCAACTAAAAATTTTGGTCGCCAATTGTGACATTCTGCGACCAAAATAAGTTTAGTCGCCAATTATGACATTTCGCGACCTAACTTTTTAGTCGCCAATTGTGACATTCTGCGACCAAAATTAGTTTGGTCGCCAATTGTCACATTCCGCGACTAAAAATTTTGGTCGCCAATTGTGACATTCTGCGATCAAAATTAGTTTGGTTGCCAATTGTCACATTCTGCGACCAACATCCAACAAAATAAACCTGTAATTTATACTAATCCATCCAATTTATTCAATACAATCTGTAATTTGCAAAAATCATTCAAACCAACAAATAAATTGAATCAACACTCAACAAAATACATATAACAACCATTTCTGAACCTGTTTAATTAAAGTCAGCAACTATTATAAATTTACATCCACAAATAATTCCAAACTACATATTTCATCTTGCATAAAATTTTAAAACATAACAACTACTTGTTATTATGTTTTAAATTTTTATCCATGCACATCTATCAAAAAATATACACACTAGTAATATACCCAAATATTTTCCATACACATCCATCCTAAAATATAACAACTAATCTATCCAAAAATATAACGGAAGTCCACCCAAATCTTTTCCATACATACATCTATCCAAAAATATATAATCCTTCAAAAATGCTTATAGTGCCAATTTGTCCTGTACAATTTAGCTTCGTGCACGAGGTCATCCATCTGTACCAAAGAAAATGAGAAATAATGTCAGGCAACTTTTTGTTGAAAATATTTGCACATCAATTTATTGTAAAGTTGGACAAAAAATGAAAAAATTTCAATAGAAAGTAAAGGAAACATTAACAAATTAAATGACTATCAATACCATTTTGTAAATAAAACATCATCCATATGTATATATCAATTCTAACTATTGTTCAACTTTACAATAGTTAAACATCATTAACATCATCTTCTAACCTGTTACAGGTGTTCATAACAATGAGGGCCGTTACAATTGTGCAATTGAATCACACTGCCAAAGCAGCTGTAATGGGTAGCAATATTATGTAATGGTGTTACATAACAGTTTCAGCCCATTTTTAAAACCTTGCTCCCCTTTATCCCGCCATCTCCTTTCATCTCACCTAGACCCGTTACAATACTCACTTTGCTCACCCACCACCCCTATAATCCTTTTTCACTTCCACAACCATCTCCTGTCAACCCCTCTCCCCAACTTACCCCACCCCGTCTCCCCTCACCCACTAGCCTTGCCATTCCCTCACCCCTCACCCACCATTCTATACAAACCCAATAGCACCCACTACCATCACACATTCTAGTCCTGAAAATCAATTCCAGTACCGAAAATACCTCTTCCAATTTGAATAACTCCAGCGTATTGTTTCCTAAAACTTGTTCATTTATATATACAATGTTATATGTGTATAATATGATTAAATTATAAATTCAAATATAACTTACAAAATAAATTATAATGTTAGGGTGTATAGGCTAATAATTTATTTGGTTAACATGTAATTAGAATAAAAAAAATGAATCTTTATATAACAGAAGAGAGAGAATGAGAAGAAAGTAGATAGGTATTAAGATTACGGAGTTAGTGTTGCAATTTAGTCTAAAAGCACATGAGGAGTCTATGGTTTTTTTAATTGACAGGTAGCGAAGTGCTCCAAGGCCAAACCCTCAAGGGATAAAGAGGATTTTCCCTTAAATTAAAATCATGTTTGATAGCTGATTTACCAAGTGCTATACATTTCTATGAGATAGTAGAGAAGAAGCTTGTTTATCTACGACGTAAATAAAAACAAACCCTTACCACATCTCAAATCTATTGAAAATATATTATTAAATGCAACCTTGGATGAGGTGCCTATAAGGGTCTCCTACAAAAGAAAGTTCGATACAATTTTCCAAAGTGGTAGGGAATGAGAAGCCATTTCAATGTTTATATACTGCAGCAAAAATATTGAATGAAGCTTTACAGTAAACAAGCTTCTAGTTGTAACAGAAGTCCCAAGAACCTAACGCTATAGACACCGACTAGTTTGCCTTCAATATTTTTAAGATCTGATGCAATTCGGTCCATGTAATTTCTAAAGCTAAAAGATTTCAAATAACTAGCTAAATTATAAGCAGCTCTAAAAATATAATAATGAAAATTACTCAACCTTATGAACGGCATAATGAATTGGGTGAGTCAACCTTTTGGTTACATGATCGGTTGTCGATGTTTACCTGCTTGTGTATAGGCATACATATGGTGGAATCATATGAATATGCATGTGATTATATTCATATGATTATGTGTATTAACTGTTTATTTATTTGCTTCTTATTGGAGTGCAGGTTCTTGACTCAGACACCATAATGGATACCTTTTAGTTTTACCCTGTAAAATACAATAATTTGCTGCCATTTTATCCCTATGAATAAGTGTTCTTATTTCTGCTATTGTATGATTGTTTTTAATTTTGGCCTTGATGGCCACCTCCTGGTAGTCATGGCTCTGTACATCTTTCTTGGAAGCATTTATTAATTATAGGAAGGAATGTTTGAATATTTTGTGACTGCTCATTAGTCTCAATTTGTGTTGTAACAGGTGGATCAGTATAGCATGGTAAGCTTCGTGCCTCTGGACTTGAGGAAAGAGAGCAGGTACACTGTGTGTGTATGTGTGTGTGTGTGTGTTGGGGGGGTGGGTTTTGTATTACACGAACCAGTCTGTACATCCAGTTGTGCATGGATGTGCTAAGAAGCACAGAAACTTTTAAGGTGTGTTTGTGTCAGACACAGACACTTCCCCACACATCGTATACATGGCCAAATGTGTCTTGTTATTTTCTAGAGACAGACATGGTTCGGACACTTGGAGACACACGTGTTCATTGTTTAGACATTTATGAACTCTTTAGACACACTTGAAGGCCCTTTAGGTTCTTTGTATGAGTTGCAATAGATTTTTCTAGCTAAGTGAGAATTGAATTTTAAAGACTTTGCCAAGGGTGCACCCACCCGAGTAAAAATAGATGAATGCAATACATCTGTTGGTTTCCTGCGTGCTTGTGTCATTTGACTAACAATAGTCTTTTCTCTTCTTTTCCATTGACAGTATACAATACGTCTTATCACAAATTGATAACTACATTCAGTATGGAGAAGATGCAGATGTGAAGGTTAAGGATTTTGATCCGGAGGATGATGATTAGGGGGGCTTTGTATCATTTGGCTGGCTTTGTTGTAGTTGCAGTTCTGATTAGGACATGAGGTGCGAAACATGTGTGAGATCTTCTAGCAGAATGGTTTGGACCTGATGTGAACTATTTTTGTAGTCTCAAATATTTACGGGGTTGCTTGTTTGTGATTACTAATCGTTGGACTTTTGCCTAAAAACACATTTACATTACCAATGCCTAGTGATAGGTATAGGTTTAGGCATTATGAGGTATCAGTTTCAGCGTATCAGTTTCAGCTCATAGCTTTTCGCCGTTTTCCTCACACTTTTTTGTCTAACTCTTTAACCATGCGTCTGATTAATGCGCTGCTTCCACATATTACATTTTTTTAATGTAGGCCGAGGTGCCTATTATGATATGGAGGCTGTTTCGGTGCTGTTTCCAATGTTTGGCCCCGAATGGGCTGTTTTCCTCTTTTTGCCTCACAATTTGTTCTCTAATATTCTGATAACACATTTATTTGCCTTGACTTTGAACATAAATGTAATGCAATTTGGTTAACACACTTACCCATTACCATAAGTAGCTATGGTGGGGACTTTGATGGATTGAGCTTTTCCAAAACTTGCGCCAACGTGCTCTGAAGTCCAAAAATCTGCATCTGCATCTCCTCACGTTGTCTTGCATTATCTACCTCTTTTATTTGTTGCTCCTCTTCCTTTTTTTTCTGCTCCTCACGGTCACTTTGCTGCTCCGCACGCAACATCTCCAACTCGGATGTAAGCCTTTTCAAATGCTCCTCACGTGCTTGTGATGCCACATTCGACCCAACATCACAAGACGAGGGCTTTGGTCCGACCCCAAAACCTCTCAAGTATCCCTTCTTCTTCCCCAACACCACTCTTGATATATCCTCTTGTGTCATCGGCGTTCCAGACGCAATAGACTCATCCCGCACCATTGTCATTTGCTCCTGTAATTGTGACATATAACTATTGTTAATATAAATCAAACACAGTAGTTACTATAAGTGTCCAAATGATTGGAATAGTTACATGTAAATCACAGCATATAGGATCAATCCATTCTTTGGTCTTCTTGTTCTGATGAGTGTCCTTGTAGAAATTGCAAATATCTGGCAACAAGCCACCGTTTTCCTTCACCTGTGATATGCCAAACACCGATATCAACACTAACATATTAAATATGTGTGGATAAAGTTAATAAAATCAATGACACACATCTCACCGCAATGCTCATCGCCGCCGGAGAAAAGATCGCGACCCCACTACTGTGATTGTAGGGTAGCTTGCTCCTATTTAGTTTGCCGGCATCGTAGCGACGCTACATAATCCAAATTATAAGGGTTTTGTTACATATATAGTTAGAACAATGATAAAGAGTACTAAGTAATAAACTAAATCATAACATACCTTGTTTTTAGGATCCAACCATACTTCGTCAATCAAATACTTCCAATCATCGGATTGTACTCCTTTGTATGGATGAGCATAGGGATCAATTCTCGCATCCACAAGCTTCTCCCATTTCTTCTTCATTCTGCACTTCCAATCTTTATATAACACATAACACTTCTTCTCCACAACTTTTTGGGATAGTGAATTCTCCTCGTAATTATCCCCAATCTCAAATTATATCCTACAATCAATACAAACACAATAAGTAACTTAACTTATGTAATGCGAAAGCTGCAAATATGTTAACAGTGCGAAAACCTTAAAATGGTGTCATTACACTAGTTTAAATGAGGGAGCTATGACCAAGACTCCCTATAATCGTTCCATGATATATGACCAAGATACTCATGTATGCCTTATGCTAGCTTAAAGATAGGACTGTTTTTCCCTGAGTTAATTGTATCTATCCATGTTGTTAAGTTTTTGTTACTTGTGTCAACCTGCAGCCTCACTCTGAGACTTAGTTGCTTACGATTTAGTTTGAATGGAATGGTGTTCTCAAATCTGTCTCCAGCACGTTGATCGGAGTGAGCCCAGAGTTTGAAATTGCCCTCTACACTTTGTGTTTCTACATAGGGCAGGGAGGACAATCATGTTCAGTTGGGTCCATACCCTGTTAATGTCAAGTGCTATCGTTTAGGAAACAAAATCGGGTCTGCATTTCCAATCGCAGAGTGCTGATTCAAAGTAAGGTTACTTAGAATGTGACAAATGTTTTTTATTTAAGTCAATGGTGTTCAGATTTTACTTCACTGATTTGATCTTATAAAATATATGCAGATAAACCTTTCTACTTCCATGTTATAAAATATATGCAGATAAACCTTTCTACTTCCATGTTTTAATTATCATTTTTTCTGGTAAAAGTTTTTATGAGTCTTTTAACAGTTATCATGCATCTCTTGGAGTTCAACAGAATATATGAGTATCTTAATTGGTGTATTTCTTTCCTCAAGTTACCCTAATTTATGTAAAAATTGATGTTCCACTGGAAGTCAAATCTCCTAGCTTTGTAAATATGGAAAGGTTCTTTTGCTGCATGCTTTCTCTTTGTTAGATATCTGTGTGGGTTTATCCAACATGTTCCCAATACTATTGGAGGTGTTTCATTTTCGTCACTTGACAAGGATATGGCTTAAACACCCATAAGGCAATTAGATGATCTTGGGTTTTCTTGGAGCAGGATCAGTATGTCATCAGAGAGTGTATTGTCTGATATTCATTCAGGGGTCACTCACTGCATTTAGGAATCCCACCTAACTTTGGATCTAGTTTTATGCACTCCAATGCTGATTAAATTGTTGTTGATCATATCAAATGCATTAATTTAATTTTCCTCTTTATACTGTTAATGTTTTTCATGGTGATGCTAATTAATGGTGACATTATACTTGTACTGGTCGATAATATAGCATATGTGAAATACTGCAGAAGAAGAAAAGATCCCTTTCCAAACTATCAAAGCTACCGGCTGGAGTCCCAAATGGAAATTGTAATCACCTAAGTGCTGTTAGCAAGCTACATGAGTATTGGCTCAATGGCCAGAATGCTGTCATTATCGATGACCAGGTGATGCGATCTGATCAGATATGACATCATTACTCTATTTTTTTTGATAAGTTTGTTAATTTTACTGATTCTTGGAAGGAATAGAGCTGACAATATCAAATAAAGCATTTAGGAATTTATTATATGCACATTATAAAAGCACTGTTTCCATCATCCACACAGACTATGAAAGCAATTTAATCATACCCGGACAGCTTGTACAACAGCAGCTTTTGTTGCTGGATCAGCAACAGTCCAACTGTTAACGCCTTGAATGGGACACATCCTCCTAATCTGAAGGCCGATCTCATTCGATCCTGGGGTCGCTAGCACACCTTCGAATGCATTGAATGTCTCCGTGATTGGAATGTACAGCTTGTTTCCATTATTGTTGGCAATTCTTTTTGCTGTTGCTTTTCCAACTGTTGGTCCCCGCACACGCTTTGATGAAGATGCACCTGGTAATTGATAATATTATTAATGTATTTACAAATTACAAAATATTAACAATATATATAAATTGAAGACAGATCTCAAACATATTTAATTACCTGCGCCACTCGGTTGACTTTGAGGAGATGGTGGATTCGTTTCAAACGGAGATGCTTCACAACTCTCAGATGCAGCTGGTGCATTACTTTCAGACGGAGATGGTGCAACAGTCTCAGATCCTGACAATGCAGCTTGTTCAGACGGAGATGGTACAATAGTCTGAGATCCATCTGCTGCAACACCTTCAGGAGTAGGTGTAGGTGTATCGGTTTGTGATGAGTATGCTTCAATTAATGCCCTCTTTGGTGGTGGTAAACGGCGCATCTTTTTCGCAAGAGCCATTCTACTACAATTTGACATAATCAAAGGCCAAAGAGCACAATGAGCACAAATTTTTAATGCGTATAGACATATACATCAAGACTGATAATTAACAAACATTTCCATTCATATTCTTAACTCAATTCTGTTACTATCTTGACGTGGAATAACATTTGAATACTAAAGGACAAATTAATGTACTAGCAATTTTATTAGTTTTCTATTTTAGAATCTTGGTTGATAAAGGAAGTCTCTACAATCTATATAAAGTCATGTAAAACAGGATGTATCAAAACTTTAATAAGAATATCATGGATAAACCTTCTGATTTTGAGGCATAAACTTCATTGAACCTGCCAAACCAGCAGTAAATACAGAATCAATATTCCATATACAGAATTGGCAAATTGTTTCCACTACCCATTATCTCAATGACATTACATATGAATACCAGTAGCCTAATTTTCAATATCACATGCCACAATTACAAAAAGACGACAACCCACCAAACAACATCAAATGAATTTTCCCAGATTGATGTGCTTTTGACAAATTTATGACTTAATGTGCAAAAATTACCAGTAAACTGAAGAAACAAATAACATCATGTGTCAGGGAACTCACAACAAACAATTTGCAGGTGAGTAAATGAAACACTGATCAGTTGAAGAAGTACCCAAATCACTTGCACCACAAAGAATTAGATGACAAAGAAAAAATGTATTCTTTTCCCCACATGCCCTCTATTACTCTGTCAGTGCTGACAATAGGAAAATACAGGGCAAAAAATAGATAGAACCCAAAACAGTGATAGATCTTGTCGGTTATATACTAAAACCACACAGAGATGAACATTCCAGATTCCAGTAAAGAAAGGAACAAAATGGAGAAAAGTCTACTTGAGATATACGCAAATAAAGGCAAAAAGGGGGTGGGGGATGAAAATGATAAAAGTTGAATCTTTTTTGTCATAAGAAGATCGTCCATATATCTATCTTACCCTTTTAGATGTGGGTCCTTTGCCTTTGCCCCCATTTTTAACCATAGTTAATGCTTGGGCGAGAAAGGGCTATAAAAACACCATTGACAAATTGTCATGAGGAAAATAGAGACTAATATCTATGTTCTTGGGTCTTCAGTACTGTAACAACAACATCCTCAGAAACAAGTAGACTGGTGTTTAGGGCTTTGAAACTAATGAGAGAGAAAGGAAAAAGAGGGTGAAAGTAAATTTTACCAGTAAAATCAAACCCATTTACGAGATCAAACCCATAAAGCTCTAGAAATCAAACCAGTTTAAGAAATCAACATGAAATTATTTAGTATAAATCATATAAAACCCTATAGCAAGAGTTGATAGTTGGGGAAATAGAGGAAGGGAGAGAGAGAGAAGAGAGCGAGATAGAGAGCGCAACCGACACAGAGAGGGAGAGAGAGAACCTGTGATCTGCGGCGGTGGCAGTGGTGATTTGCGGCTGAGGCGGTGGCGATGTGCAATGTACGGTGAGCTACGGTGAGCGACGGTGGTGAGGGACTGTGCTGAGATGAGGTGGGGTGAGGTTTGGTGGTGATGTGTGAGAGAAGAGGACTTTTGTGTTTGTTTAAACAGAGAATATAGAAGAGGGCGCGAATATTAAAAGTAATTTCCCTCTCAAATTTTAGACCTGTAGCGACTTGGTTATTTGTCGGCAAATAACCCATATACAACGACTACAACTTCTTGTACCCATAATTTATTTGTTTTATTTTAATATTCAGTGAATTTTTTAAATATTTTTTTTATAAATATTATATTTTTAAAGTGTATTTATGTTTGGTATATCGAAAAATTTAAAAAAACATTAGAATATAACATTTACTGAAAATAAAAAAAATACGAAAAATAAAAAAAATTCAATTTTTCTGAAAAGTGAATACTGAAAATCCAAACCAAACAAGTTAATCATATCCTTCGTAAAATTATATAAAATTGACAAGTAAGGTAGTTTTTCTTTTTAAATTTTTTTTACGAAACTAATTTTTAGTCTTAAAAAAATAAATTTGAATCGAGTTTTAGAAAATCAAACCAAACATGGCCACCCCTTCAACTTCGGAAATAGTTTTGATTTTGTTAGCATAAGTTTTGCGCACCATAACATTTAGAGCTCTCATGGCAATATAATCTAACCTCACTTTTTTCTCTTTTTTTTTGTGGTGGTGGATAAGAGGTGATGGTGGTGGTGGTGGTGATGGCGAAGGAGATTAGTGATGAAGTTGTGGTAGTGGTAGAGGAGATGGAGATGGAGTGGCGGTGGTAGAGGAGAGGTAATAGTAGTAGTAGTGGTGGTAGTGGTAGTGAAGTGGTAACGATGGTGGCAGTAATGGTAGTCGTAGAGGTGGAGTGATAACAATGGTAATAATGCTGGTAGTGGAATGACATTTGTAGTAGTAGTGAATGTGGTAGAGGAGATGGGTGGTGAGAGAGATGAGTGAGAGACAGATAGAGAAGAGAGATAGAGAGAGAGAGAGACAGACAAACAGACAGACAGTCACACAGAGAAAAAGAGAGAGAGAAGAGTAAGAGACAGACAGACAGACATAGAGAGAGAAAGAGAGAGAGAGAAGAGTGATGGGAGAGAGAGAGATAGAGAGAGAAAGAGAGAGAGACAGAAAGAAAAAGAGATAGAAACAGAGACAGAGAGAAACAAGAGATGAGTAAGAGATAGACAAAGAGAGAGAAAAATAGCAAAAAGGATGATGGAGAGAAATGCATAGAAAAAGAGAGAGATAGAGAGAGAAGAAAGATGAGCGAGAAATTGTTAAAATAATAATTTTTTTATAGTTAATGACTTTTTTTTAAGAATAATCATACATATTATAATTGAAAAAACAAATTATTGGAAAAAAAATATTTGAAAAAAATATTTGAAAAGAGATGAGAGAGATAGAGAAGAAAGATAGAGAATGAACGAAAGACAGAGATAGAGAGAAAGAGAAACCCATTTCATTTTTTGACTTTTTCCTCTTTCAACAATGGGCTCAGAGAAAGAGATGAGTGTGATTAAGAGAAATGAACGATTGAGAGAAAAGAGAGATGAGTGAGAGACAGAGAGAAAGAAAAACAAGAGATGAGTGAGAGATAGACAAAGAGAGAGAGAAAGAGAACGAAAAGAGATGATCGAGAGAAAGACATAGAAAAAGAGAGAGATAGAGAGAGAAGAAAGATGAGTAGGAAAGACAGAGAGAGAGATAGAGAGAAGAGAGATGAATGAGAGAGATAGAGAAAGAAAAAAATGGGAGATATAGAGAGAAGAGAGATGAGCGAGAGACAGAGAAAAAGAGACAAAGACAGAGACAAAGACAGACAGATAGGGAAGAGTAATGAGTGAGAGAGAGAAAATGAGAGAGAGAGAGACAAAGAGAGAAAGAGATAGAGAGTCAGAGTCAGAAAAAGAGACAGAAAGAGAGGAGAGATGAACGAGATAGATAGAGAGAAGAGATATGAGCGAGAGAGACATAGAGAGAAAAGAGATGAACGAGAGAGACAGAGAGACAGAGAGACAGATAGAAATAAGAGAGATGAGCAATAGAGACAGAGATAAAAGAGAGAAGAGAGATGAGCAAGAGAGATAGAGACAAGAGAGCTGAACGAAAGAGACAGATAAAGAAAAGAGATGAGAGAAGAGATAGATGAGTGAGAGACACAGAAAGAGAGAGAGACAGACAGAGAGAGAAGAGGGATGAGTAAGAGAGAGAAAGAGAATAGAGAAGAAGATAAAAAAATGGGTGAAAAGAGACAGTCAAAGAGAGAGAAAGAGAAAAAGAGCAAAAAGAGATAAACGAGAGAGATACAGAGAGAGATGAGCGAGAGAGATAAAGAGAAGAGAGACAGAGAGAGATAGGAAAAAGAGAGATGAGCGAGAGACACAGAGAGAGACAGAAAGACAGAGAAGAGTGATGAGTGAGAGAGAGAAAGAGAAGAGAGACAGAGACAAAAATAGAGACATAGAGAGAGACAGATAGACAGAGAAGAGTGATAAGTGAGAGAGAGAGAAAGAGAAAGAGAAGAGAGACAGAGATAGAGACACAGAGAGAAAGAGAAAGACAGATAGATAGAAAGAGAGAGAAAGAGTGATGAGTGAAAGTAAATTTTTGTTTTTCTTTCAGCGACTAAATTATTTTAGTTGCCAAAACTATCTATACAGCGACTAAAATATTTCTTAGTCGCTGAAATTAAGGTTTTGCCGACCAAACTTTTGGTCGCGAAAGATAAAAAATAATTTTTTATTTTTATTTCAGCGACTAAAATATTTTAGTTGCCAAAACTATATATACGGCGACCAAAATAATTTTTAGTCGCTGAAATTAAAGTTTTGCCGACCAAACTTTTGGTCGCGAAAGATAAAAAAATATATTTTTTATTTTTCTTTTAGCGACGAAAGTATTTTAGTTGCCAAAACTATTTATACTGCGACCAAAATAATTTTTAGTCGCTAAAATTAAGGTTTTGCCGACCAAACCTTTGGTCGCGAAAGATAAAAAATAATTTTTAATTTTTCTTTTAGCAACTAAAATATTTTAGTTGCCAAAACTATATATACAGCGACCAAAATAATTTTTAGTCGCTGAAATTAAAGTTTTGCCGACCAAACTTTTGGTCGCGAAAGATACAAAATAATTTTTTATTTTTCTTTTAGCGACGAAAGTATTTTAGTTGCCAAAACTATTTATACCGCGACCAAAATAATTTTTAGTCGCTGAAATTAAGGTTTTGCAGACCAAACTTATGGTCGCGAAAGAAAAATTTTTTTTTTTTTATTTTTCTTTCAGCGACGAAAGTATTTTAGTTGCCAAAACTATTTATACCGCGACCAAAATAATTTTTAGTCGCTGAAATTAAGGTTTTGCCGACCAAACCTTTTGGTCGCGAAAGATAAAAAATAATTTTTAATTTTTCTTTTAGCGACTAAAATATTTTAGTTGCCAAAACTATATATACGGCGACCAAAATATTTTTTAGTCGCTGAAATTAAAGTTTTGCCGACCAAACTTTTGGTCGCGAAAGATACAAAATAATTTTTTATTTTTCTTTTAGCGACTAAAATATTTTAGTTGCCAAAACTATATATACGGCGACCAAAATATTTTTTAGTCGCTGAAATTAAAGTTTTGCCGACCAAACTTTTCGTCGCGAAAGATAAAAAATAAATTTTTATTTTTCTTTCAGCAACTAAATTATTTTAGTTGCCAAAACTATATATACAGCGACAAAAATATTTTTTTAGTCGCCAATTATGGCAAATTTAGCGACTAAATTTTTTTTAGTCGCCAATTGTAATATTTTTAGCGACTAAATTTTTTTTTAGTCGCCAAAAATTAATATACCCCGACTAAAAAAATTTAGTAGGTAAATATTGTACTTTTACCGACTAACATAATTTTTGGTCGCCAATTCCACAACTTTTGGCAACCAAAATATTTTTAGTCGGCAAAAGTGGTCGCCAATTGTGTATTTTCTTGTAGTGTAAGGGT